>JAJIBD010030559.1:0-374604 GCA_021461705.1 Cryptotis parvus
CCTAATCCCTGTATGAGTCTCCTAATACCAGGCATATTTTAGAACTAGAAAAATAGTCCATGATTGGAAATGCAACCAACACTATTAGTAAACTGAGAATTATATTTTAATTTTAAATGAGAGATGGACTTTAAGGTAGTAAAAGTAAGAGATATTTGAAGGTTTAAAAATGTTTGTGAAAAATTAACGTTACACCCTAATAATACATGGATTTTAGTGTGTGCATCACTGAAAACCAGCATGCATTAGTAAAACCAAAAACTGAAAAAAAAGGTAGTAAAAAAGTGCGTAGCCCACTAGCTGAGTCCAACATTGCTCAAGGGTTTACGCTCATGAGCGAGGGGCAGGGAACCATGCTGGCGGACTCGGGTGGAGTTTTTTGGGCCCCTGTCACACTTTCCTCGCCTACCAGCTACCGATTTACCCCGGAAGAGAGACCAACCACGCCAGATTCAGCTAATTTACAACCCCAGAGAGAGATCCAGACACATCCACTTCAGACCTACAGCTGCGTGCTCGGCCCGGCCCCATGTGGAAGCAACCACTGACCTCCTCGGAAGGGGCTTGGCCATCCTGGCCGAGTCCAACGGCCCCCAAAAGATTGTGCTTTCGCGCGGGGAAGAACATGCTGGCGGACTCAAGTGGAGTTTTGGGCCCTACTCTTTCCCTCCGCCTCCATACCAGTTGCCCTGGAAGAGAGAGAGACCCGCCCACGCCGGATCCACAGGTCCCCTAGTGCGCGGCCACTTGCCATTTTTAGAGGATGCTGATTTTTAGCATAAGGTTCTTCCCAAGTTCTTTCACGTTTATCCATAGTAAACAGTTCTAGACAGGTTTTAACTGATACCAGTAAGCCTAGCAAGAAGCCAGAGCAAACCACACATCATGCAGTCAGTGCATTCTCAACATCCAGACTCCTAGTTCCTCAGAGCTCCATCCAAGAGAAAACCCGATCTTCCCCTTTAAGTTTCATCAGTAAATGCTTGAGTTGTGAACCTTATACTGAGACTGTACCACCTAGCGGTAAAAACCAGGCAAATTCCCTGTGTTTTATTTACTTATTATACCAAAAACTAGTAACAATTATGGACCTCAGTTCCATGACCTGAAGAATGGTTTGGGGGCTCCTCCTGTCCCTGGAGCAAGTAAAGGCCCTTAGGTTGCACTCTTGTGACAGGACTAATGGAGATGTTACTAGTGCTCACTCCTGCAAATCGATGAACATTGGGGGAAGACAGTGACAGTGATATAAGTGCACACAAGGAATTCCATCAATTTCTGGGAGGCAATATGTCTATCTCTCTTTTGTGAAAAATGTATTCAGTATTGCAAAATCTCATTATGGAGAAATGTAGCAAAAAAAAGGTAGCAAAGAGTGACCAAAGACCTCGAAATTTTAATTCATGCTGGAAGATATGGCTAGTGATATGTAGAAAGACAGTGCAAGCCCTTTTAGCATTCACCGAGGGATACTCAGGGTTAAAAGGTAGGGAGCAGCTAGGACAAAGCAGAGTAGTAAAACTAGTATCATGAAACAGAGATGGAAGGCCCACAATGGGATTGGGAAGGATAAGGGTCAACAAATAAGTGAACTCACGAGTATTTATTAATATTTGATAAAAGAGAAAATGAGACCTGAGTTCATTTGAGCAAAACTAAATATTTATATTAAAACACTATAGACCAACAAAAAATATTTCTATTTCTGTTGGGAGACACTGAAAGTGATTTAAAATGCTCTGTAGACATGAACCAGTGGAAAGATTTACATAGAGAATGTGAAGGAGTAAAAATAAGTTATCTGATTGGATATGATCTAAAGTTGATTGTTACTGCTCATCATTATTACTTTATCTTCACTAGACAATGTTCTTGAGTATGGCCATCCTACCAAGCATGACCTGAGTAGGTTAATGTTTGAGAAATGTTTAAGAGTGGAAATAAAGAACCCAATTACTTTGGAATCAAAATTTAGTTGACACATTATTTTTGAAGATGAAAACAAACTATTTTTTAACCTTCATTATTTTCCTCCTCTGGCTAAAGATAATATAATGTGAGTGTTAAAATATGTTTTTGTGGAGTGTGAGAAAGAAGTATTTTTAAAGATATTCTGACTAAATTCTCTAAAGTCAGTATATAGTAGTATCTTAAAAAACTATTATACAAATCCATTAATAGCTATGTAATGGAGGACAAGCATTTTTTGCTTGTTTTCTTTGATTTTGTGCAACATCTTGCAGAACTCAGGGCTTATTCCTGCTCTTAGGAGTCTCTAACAAGGTCAGGAGGTAAGATATGGTACCAGGTATTAAAACCTTGTTGCCCCCTAGCCACGGCAAATGCCCTACCAGGTTTCTATCTCTGGCCCCTAGAGAGGACAATCTTAAAGTTTAGGTAATATTTTGGTTAAATATTAAAAGTTATAACTAATTACAGTCATTTAAAAATATTTTAAATTTTTGAAGGAAAAAATGCTTATCTCTAGTCTGGAGCTGTGGCTCACAGCAGTAGATGACTTGCCTAGCTGGGTGGGGCTCTGGATTCTATTTCTGGTTCCACCCCAGGAGAAAAATCAATGGAAATCCTACAGTCCACTATCATCCCAAAGAAAGGGAAGCAGCTGACAGAATTTTTGGAAAGTGATGATTGTATTTCTGAGCATTCCACCCATTGCTTTCTCCTGAAGCAGAACATTCTGTAATTTGAAATTTTCTACTTTTGCCTGACCCCGAAATTTCCAACAAGAGTAAGGCAGAGAATGAAATTTGGGGAGCTTCCAACTGACTGAGGGCTGGAGGAGGTATCTCAGAGGGCTGTGCAGAAACTTGTCACGCTCCAGCTCCAGATTAGATCCCTGAATTGCATCCCCAAGTATCACCATTAGTGACTCCCATGTACAGAGTCAGAATCAGGAGTATTCCATTGAGCACTTCCCAAACAATAACAATAAAATGAGTGGGTTAGCTAGAACGTAGGAGACAAGTATGCAGCATGTATCTTCAACATTGACTCTGTTTACTTGTGTGCTCTGGTGTTAGTAGGGTTAACTTCTCTGGTGATCTTCTAATGGAGGGTTCAGTTCTTCGCTGACTGGTTTTACTTATATGTAGACCACTTTGAGGCAGATATGCCCTTACCTCTATATATTTTATTGCATATCACATTAACAAATTTTCTTGCACATCACAAGGATATACATATTTTAAAAAAAAACTGGGGGTAGTTTAGATACAAACTGCACATAAATGAGCAGTTCTTGGCTTGAGTTATTTACAAAGCATTACCCTAACTTTTTTAAATCTTCTTTTAAAAATCATGATTTAGAGTTGTTTGTAATATGGTTGTTTCCTGCATACAATGTTCCAACACCAAAATGACCCTCCCTCCACAATGTCCTCCAGTTTCCCTACCAACCGTCACCCATCCCCTTAGCAGGCACATAACAAATGTATTTTATGTTACTTGTCCAGGACTTTTTAGGTTGGAAGGTCACCTTGCAGTGTTCAGGACTTATTATTAGCTATCGCCCATGGGGATAGCTCCCAATGGGACTCAGAGGACCCGGGATCAAATGGGGCTGAGAGGTGCCAGGGGATCAAACCTGGAGTTGGCTGCATGCAAAGCGGCCATGCAAAGCTCCCTGCTTGCTGTCCTATCACTTGAACTGCCTACACATTCTTTCAGAACCACATTCCCATTGTTCTGACACCTGCTTTTCCAAAGGCGGAAGGAAGTGCTGCTCAACAGGTAGGGAAGAGTGAGGTCGGTGGGGCACTGAGTCCTGGGAAGCAAAAAGCAAAGGAGATGCAATAGTTAATCATAGGGGTGGAGTATAAATTTTAATGTCCTGAGAATCACTACACCAGGGAGTGATGTTCTGCCCTCAGACTTCAAATTCTACCAGCTAGGGCCGGAGGCGATAGCCCAGCGGGTAGGGCGTTTGCCTTGCACACAGCCGGCCTAATTTCAGCTGTTCCTCCACCAGATCTGTCAGTGCCTAACTTTAAGGTATTTGAGGGGCCACGGCAGCATCCACACAACTTCCACTGGTTAAGTGGCAGGCACTAACCACAGCATATCCAGGGGCTGGAGCAATAGTCCAGCAGGCAGGGCGTTTCTTTTATTTTTCTTTTTTGCTTTTTGGGTCACACCTGGCCATGTGCAGGATAGGGCGTTTCAATCCCGGCATCCCATATGTATGGTACCCTGAGCACCGCCAGGAGTAATTCCTGAGTACAGAGCTAGGAGAAACTCCTGAAGACAGTGATACAGTGATGCAGTAATTCCAGAGACCTCCAAAGGTTTTTTTTTTTTTTCTTTTTGGGCAACACCTGACAATGCTCAGGAGTTACTCCTGGCTCTGCACTCAGGAATTACTTCTGGCAGGGGAGATTGAGAACACAAGTGTTACTCAGATATGATCCTCACCTAAGAGAGAAATTGAATTGTTATCCACACCCAAGAGAGAAATCTTACCACTCAGTGAAGTCCTTCAAAGAGTTTTAGCAAACTACTCAGGAGAAATATCTTACCATTATCTGGCTGGGAAAGCCTGAGATTTCAAGAGGATGCCTCTTGTAATCTCTACATCATCTGTTCGCCACCATTGCTAATGCTCTAGTGTATTATATTGATGGTTCTTCATCAGGCAAGGGTGGATTTACTGGTCCTTCATTGACCAAAACTGTCTACTGTCGGGGGCGCCACGGGGTCCCCGACAGTGTCGGGAAGCGAGTTCCCTTCTATCTCCAAAGCCGGCGGGAATGGATGAAGACTCGGGAATCCGATGCAGTTTTAAAAAGGGCTTTATTATCACAGGTTCCAATATACAATCCAAGAGCAGGGGAAAACCTCCGGACTCTGGGTTCCCAGCTAGGCCCCAGCCGGGTGTAGGCCAAGATGGCTGCCACCACGTGTTGAGGCCCAACAGAGAATGGAGAGGATGGAGAAGCAAAACACCAAGGGAAGCCGGGAAATGGCAAAAGGGGAAAAAAGGAGAGAGCTGCTTTTTCTTGCAGCTTATTTTATAGCTAGAAATCCGCCCAAACTCCCCAGCCCAGCCCATTCTGGGCTGGGCTATCTGGAGATGAAAACAGAAAAGTAGCTCTATAGAAATGTAGCAACTTCAGGAAACCATCTGGCTGTTTACAAGGACCCAGAGCTAATTCAAAGCCTCCTAGCAGAGCTGGGAGGAGCTGTAAGCTAAATGTAACTTCCCCTGACAGGAAGGGTCAAATGCCCTCTGGTAATTTCTCCCAGTACCTCACCTAATGTCTTGAGCCAAGATCTGCCTGGAAATGCCTTTATAGGGTAGAGAAGGGGGTTTCTGAGATGGCATGTCTCTGTACCAAAGACTAATACTAATGCCAGTTAAATATTTCTCCAAGCCTTCACCAGAGTCTCGTCTACTTCACGGTAGTTTTGTATTTTAGTTGCTTTTTGAGTTATCAGGGAGCCATTCTTGCTTGCTTGGAGGCAAACAACATTTCTCTCTGGGCTAATCACTTAGAGATCCAACATGGCCAGGCAAATATGCTGGTAAGATCTAGCTAGTCCCACAATGATTGTGGTAGCATGAGAGAATATACCAGCCAGTACAGAATACATGGTCAGATAAGACTGCCACATTCAGACTACCCCCCTATCTATGAAGTGACCTGCAGGAGGCAATCCAGGGCAGATGCAGAGGCCTAGGCTTTAGGTGTCCTGCAACAGTCTACAAATTATAAATCTCAACAAATGTAACTCAAATTTAATATATCATGTGTTTGGCCCATGTAGCGTGGTGATTCAGCATATATTGTTGGTTTTTTCTTGGTCATGTTCTTTTTTTTTTTTTTTTTGGTCACACCCGGCAATGCTTAGGGGTTACTCCTGGCTCTGCAGACATGGGGCAGAGATGCTACTGGCTCTCCCTGTGACCAGCCGCTCACGAGGCGCCCAGGAGGGGATGGTGGGTTCGAGCCCTGGCCCCCCACCCCAGCAGAGCCTTGCGGCAAGCCAGGCGACCCCCCCACTCCATGAGGGCCTCCATTTTCCACATCCGGACTTCTCTCGTCAGAACTCCACCCAGCAGACCAGCCTATCACAGCCCGGCTCGCGCGGCCCAAGCGGCCGCGTGGTTCATCCATAAATGCTGGACTTAGAGATGCCTACAAGACTATGCTACCTGCGCGGCAGAGCCTGGCACGCTACCCGTGTTGTATTTGATATGCCAAATACCAGTAACAATTATAGACCTCATTTCGGAATGGATTGAGGCTCTTTATGTTCCTGGAGCAAGCAGATGCCCTTGGGCTCTACTAGCATGAGACAGGACATATGGAGATGTTACTGGGGCCCGCTCGAGCAAATCGATGATGAGCGGGAAGACAGTGATACAGTGACAGTCCTGAGAAGAAAGAAATCAAGAGTATTTAAAGAAATTAAAGGAGAGTTTGTCTAAACACTTGCTTTGTTAAGTCCTGGCAGAGGTCTGTCCTTATGTCATAGCCCAAAATAATTTCCCTGGCTTCCATTGATGAACTCTCAAGTTTTGACTATTTGTTGAAATGTCCAAACATTTCTTTGAACAGCTAAAACTCAGATAGAGCCAACTACCCAAAAATCTTGTTTTCCTTAATCGAATAGTTATAATTTCTGAAACTTGTCAGGGTTTTCTTTGAAAGCAGTGGTAAATCTGAGAATATCCTACCCACCCCGATATGTAAGACAGACATGATCTGATCTTGCAGTCAAATTAAATTTAAAACGGAATCATGTCCCACAAGCCCAAAGAGTTTTTCCATTATAATGGTCCAGCTGCTTGCTAGCATACATATTAATGTTATGGTGATAAATATTTACACTTTTCCATCAAAACTCACACAACCCAGTAGAGCAGTCTGGTATCAATGAGAATGTACAGGTAACCCTTCAAGATATTTAGTGCAAAGCAAACATAAAGTGTTTCTATAGAAATATCTAACTTAATTTTTTAAAAAAGTGTCATTTGGGCCACACTGGGCAGTGTTTTTGGTACTATCCTGACTTGGTGCTTGGGATCTCCTGGCAAGCCATGCTGTCTCTAAGATCTCCATGAATGAAATCTGTGACTCCCACATGAAAAGCATGGACTCAGTCTTTGAGAAATTACCCAGGCATTCTCTCATCCTTCACTGAAAAAAATTACTCTGTAATTGCCATAGCAACCATGAAAGTGGTTAAATATGTCTCAGGACCTCAGACCTCAAGGAATTTCCAACTAAAGTGGGAGAATATTTGAAAGTTGAGGTTTCTGAAGCCAAAACAGAGACAGCAGCCCTGTTTCCCCTTGGGGCCCTCAAACCTCACACTTTGTGAGAGTAGTTTTGCTACTTTCTCTTTTCCTTAAATAATCACTTTACTTCAAACCTTTTCTACTACCCCTCTCAGTAAGTAAAGAAATAAAAGGTATTTGGGCTTAACTTAGTTAAGTTACTATTTAAATACAGCTTATTGTGATGTAGAAAACATTTTTACTTTTAATTTAAAAAATGAAAGATGATAGAAAAAATGTCAAAGGAGATGTTTTGAACAGAAAATATTATGATTTTTGGTTTTAGTTACTGCAAAAAAAAATCTGAAGATCTTTTTGCCTTAAGTCTTAGTTTTAAAACCTTAGAATAAACAAAGATAAGGAAATGTAATTAACAACATTTTTCAGTTTTCTGGAGAGAAAGTTCAGGGGGTTAAATGAAGCACTTGCTCTGCATGTAACCAACCCCAATTCAATCCCAGGCACTGTTATTGTTGATGGAGTTGGCAGGCAGAAGAATAAGTCTTAAAGATGTTTAATTAAGCAGCTCAGAAAAAAATAGCTCATGACATATATGAAGGAGTTTTGCAATCAAATATTTGGTACTTTCATTTCAGATGAATTTACATGAATTCCAGTATAGGTCATGTTTTTAGGGTCAGTACAGGCAGGAAGAAGAACAATAAAAATTAGAGCAGAGGTCGGAGCGATAGCCCAGAGGGTAGGGCGTTTGCCTTGCATGCTGCCGGCCCATGCCGGCCGGGTTCGATCCCCGGCATCCCATATGGTCCCCTGAGCAACGCCAGGAGTAATTCCTGAGTGCAGAACCAGGAGTAACCCCTGAGCATCGCCGGGTGTGACCCAAAAAGCAAAAAAAAAAAAATCAGAGCAGAAATAAACAAGCTGGGATTCCAAAAACAATCATAAGATCAATGAAACCGAGAGCTAGTTCAATGAAAAAAATAAACAAGATTGACAAACCACTTGCAAGACTCCCCAAGGAATGGAAAGAGAGAACCCAAATAAGTAGAATCAGAATGAAAAGGGGGACAGCACAACAGAAACCACAGAAATTCAAAGGATCATCAGAGATTACTTCAAGAGTCTGTATGCCACAGAACAAGAAAACCTAGATGAAATGGGCAAATTCTTGAATTCCTACAGTCTCCCAAGGCTGAAAAAAGATTTGGAATACCTGAATCTATCACCATCAAGGAAATTGAATCAGTAATCAAAGTCTACCCAAACACAAAAGTCCATATCCAGAAGGATTCACCAGTGAATTCTTCCAAACCTTTAGGGCACCTACTGCCAGTCCTTTTCAAACTCGTTAAGGAAATTGAAGAAACAGAAACACCCAATAGTTTCTACAAGGCACATAGTACCTTGATACTCAAATCAGAGACATAACAAAAAGGAAAACTGCAGACCGATCTTCCTGATGAACACAGATGCTAAGATCTTCAACGAAATACTAGCAAATTGAATCCAAATACTCATCAAAAGATTATTCACCACGACCAAGTAGGATTTATCCCAGAAATGCAAGGGATGGTTCAATATCCCCAAGTCAATCAACATAATACATCATATCATTAAGAGAAAATATAAAAAACGATATGATCATATCAATAGATGCAGAGAAAGCATTTGACTAGATCCAACATCCATTCATGATAAAGGCTCTCCTTAAAATGGCAATGGAAGTAACTTTCCTCAATATAGTCAAAGCTATCTACCCCAAGCCCACAGCAAGCATCATTCTCAATGGGGAAAAACTGACAGCCTTCCCCCCTAAGATTGAGGACAAGACAAGGTTGCCCACTCTCACGACTTCTATTCTATATAGTACTGGAAGTATTAGCCATAGCAATCAGGAAAGAAAAGGACATTAAGGGCATCCATATAGGAAAGGAAGAAGCCAAGCTGTCACTATTTGCAGATGACATGATATTATACCTTGGGAACCCTAAACTCTCTACCAAAAAGCTCCTAGAAACAGTAGTTCCTATAGTAAAGTGCCAGGGTACAAATTCAATACCCAAAAAGTCAATGGCTTTCCTATATGCAAATAATGAAAGAGAAAAAAGAAGTATTAAAGAAACGATCCCAATCACAATTGCACCACATAAATTCAAATACCTAGGAATCAGTTTGACTAAAGGATCTGTACAAAAAAGCTACAAAACATTTATTCAAAAAATAAAAAGAGGACCTGAGGAAATGAAGACACATTCCCTGCTCATGGATTAGGAGAGTTAACATTGTCAAAATGGTAATACTCCCTAGAGCTTTATACAGATTCAATGCTGTCCCTATAAGGATACCCATGGCATTCTTCAAATAAATTGCTAAAAACACTCCTGAATTTGTATGTAGTAATAAATCCCCACGAATAACCAAAGCAATCTTTGGAATAAAGAAGATGGGAGTTATCACTTTCCCCAACTTCAAACTCTACTACAAAGCAGCAATAATTAAAAGGCATGGTATTCATATAGAGACAGACCTGTAGACCCATGGAATAGAACTGAATATCCTGGAAGCACACTCTCAAATATATGATCACTCAATCTTTCAAAAAGGAGCAAAAAATATTACATGGAGCAAAGAAAGCCTCTTCAATTGTTGGTACTGGGAAAACTGGGCAGCTATGTGTAAAAAAAAATGAACTGGGCCTTTTTCTAACACTATGCATGAGTCACATCAAAATGGATCAAAGATCTCGACATCAAACATGAATCCATATGGTGCATAGAAAAAAAAGCATAGGAAAAACACTTTACGACATCGAAGCTAAAGCCATCTTCAAAGATGAAACATCACTGACAAAGCAAGTAGAAGCAAAGATAAACAAATGGGATTATATAAAACTGAAAAGCTTCTGCACCTCAAAAGAAATGATGACCAAGATACAGAGACAGCCCACAGACTGGGAAATAATATTTATTCAATACCCATCTGATAAGGGGTTAATATCTAAGATATATCAGGCACTGTAGTACTTTACAAGAAGAAAAAGCCAAAAAATGGGGAGAAGAAATGAATAGAAACTTTCAAAAGAAGAAATTAGAATGGCCAAAAGACATATGAAAAAGTGCTCTTCCCTCTCTAATCATCAGGGAGATTCAAATCAAAAGAACAATGAGATATCATTTCGTTGCAATGAAGACTGGCACATATCCAAAAAAGCAAGAGCAACCAGTACTGGCGTGGATGCAGGGAGAAAGGGCTTCTCATCCACTGTTGGTGGAAGTGCCAACTGGTCCAGCCCTTTTGGAAAACAATATGGACATTCCTCCAAAAACTAAATATTGAGCTCCCATTGGACCCAGTAGTATCACTCCGGGGATTATCCCCTGGAGAGCAAAAAACACACAGCAGAAACATTATCTTCACTTTCATATTCATCACAGCACTATTCACAATAGCTAGAATCTGGAAACAACCTGAATGCCCTAGAACAGAAGACCAACTAAAGAAACTGTGGTACATCTACACAATGGAAAACTATGCAGCTGTCAGAAAAGGACGAAGTCATGAAATTTGCCTGCAAATGGATGGATATGGACATTATTATGCTGAGTGAAAGGATAGATTTAGAATTACTGCATTCATTCACTATCACTATCTTCCTGTTCATCATCTATTTGCTAGAGCGGGCACCAGTAATATCCCCATATATCCTGTCTTATGCTAGTAGAACCCAAAGGCATCTGCTTGCTCCAGGAAGATAAAGAGCCTCAAACCATTATATTTGGTCATGGGAATGGCCTAATATAAATGTTACTGGTATTTGGCATATCAAATACGACCACGAGCAGCTTGCCAGGCTTGCCGTGCGGGTGGCAGACTCTTGTAGTCACCTCTAAATAAAGCATTTATTGATGAACCACGTGGCCACTAGCGGCGCGCGCAAGCCAGGCTGTGATAGTCTGGTCTGCTGGGTGGAGTTGTGAAGAGAGGGAAGTCCGGATGTGGAAAATGGAGGCCCCCATGGAGTAGGGGGTCGTCTGGCTTGTTGTGAGGCTCTGCTGGGGTGGCAGGCCAGGGCTAGAACCCACCATGCCTCCTGGGCGCCTCATGAGCGAGTGGGCACAGGGAGAGCAAGTAGCAGCTCTGCCCCATGTCTGAGAGTCTCTGGTTCAGCATACCTGGGCGGGTTTGAAAAAAAAAAACTGCTGCCGGGTGGGTGTTGATGATCCGGCCTGTGATAGTCTGGTCTGATGGGTGGAGTTATGAGCGAGAGGGAAGTCCGGATGTGGAAAATGGCGGTCCCCATGGAGTAGGGGGGTGTTGTCTGGCTTGTTGTGGGGGCTCTGCTGGGGTGGCAGGCCAGGGCTAGGACCCGTCATGCCTCCCGGGCACCTCATGAGCGGCTGGGCACAGGGAGAGCAAGTAGCAGCTCTGCCCCATATCTGAGAGTCTCTGGTTCAGCATACCTGGGCGGATTGAAATAAAAAACTGCATTCATTAATGGAATATAAATATATACTATAGAAGAGAGCCTAAATGCTGGATATCAGAGGGGACTACAAGAATATGCCACCCACCACGGCAAGCTACCCGTGTCATATTTGATATGCCAGATACCAGTAACAATTATAGTCTTCATTCCCATCACCTGATGGAATGGTTTGAGGCTCTTTATGTTCCTGGAGCAAGCAGATGCCCTTGGGCTCTACTAGCATGAGACAGGACATATGGAGATGTTACTGGTGCCCGTCCGAGCAAATTGATGATGAACAGGAAGACAGTGATACAGTGAAATATATACTAGTGTTCTACTAATGGTTGGAATTGGTAATGCCACACTAGAACTAAGCATTGAATGTATAGAAAGGGATTTACATGATAATCCCTAAATGCCTGATGGGCAAGCCACAATGTGTAAGAGAAAAGAGTGAGCGAGAGACAGAGAGAGAGAGAAAGAAAGAGAGAAGAAAAGGAAAAGTGCCTGCTATAGAGGCAGGCTGGGAGAAGGGGAGGGACTTTGGGACATTGGTGGTAGAGATAGGGCACTGATGCAGGGCTAGGTTCTGTAACACTATATGAGTGCAACCCTAGTCATGAGCATATTTGTAATTGTGTATCACATGGTGGTATAATAAAATTTTTTAAAAGATAGTGAGTGAGATTATTGTTACTATTTTTGGCATATGAATACACCACGGGTAGCTTGCCAGGCTCTGCTGTTGCTCTGGATTCACCCAGGGGGCTCAGTCTTTCTCTATATCAGAGCATCAACCATCAACGACCCACGGTGCCAAGCCCTGAGTGCAGACAAGTCTGTCTACACCCATGGAGGCGTTACTGGAGCCCGCCTGAGCAAATCGATGAACAATGTGAAGACAAGTGATACAAGACAAGTGACAAGTGAGTGAGAGGTGTGCTGGCCTTCTTTTCAGACCAGCTAAATTTCTTTTGATTTGTTTTATTTGAATAATCTTTGATTTAGTTAAATTTCATAATCTTAATTGAAAATAAGAAAATCTGCTCTCTCCTTGTCAGAATCTCTCACCACCCATTATAGGCAAGTTACCAGTTGAGATTTCATTGTATAATTTATATATTTGGAAGAATATCTTATTTAATATGGTGTTTCAGGGATATAAAGTAATGTTTATAAAGTGTGAGGTATAGCATGTGAACAGTGTAAAGCCTTGTTTAACAATATTGAATAACACTCCTGATTTTCCTAGTAAGGCCACATTCCTTCTTTAAAAATACCTTCATTCTTTAAAAACATCAGTATCTGCCCTGGGCAGACTGACTGCTTTCATTGAGCCACTATTCTAGTTGTGCTCAAGGAAGAACCAATTTGGAATCACCTGGTTGATCATCACTTTTTTGGAAATGTAGATCTTTAGATTTCAACTCCAAGCCTGTTGAATGAAACCTGTTGTTTGCTAATGAGTTCCATGTGATTTGTAAACACATTAAAGTTTGCGAGTTATTAAGAGAAGTACACCTACTTAACAAGAGTTTGCACCTAACTTATTTGACACCAATTGCTGGGTTTTTATAACTGCTAATTTTTCTAACTATCATTGAAAGTTAAAAGTGTGAAAAGAGGGGAAGGGCAGAGAGATCGTACAGGGATTAAGGTGCTTGCATACACATGGGGTTAACCCTGGTTGGATCCCTAGCATTGTATTTGGTTCTACAAACACTTTGAGGTTTGATCCCTGAGCACAGAGCCAGTATTGAGCCCTGTGCACAGCTGGTTATGGGCCATCTTCCCCTCCTAAGTAAGTGTCAGGGGGAGCATCGGCTTCATTTTATTTTATTTTTAATCAGATACTTTATTATTTATTCATGTTTGGTTGTCAAGTTTATGGAAAGGAAATTGTCTCTCATCACCTTAGTATGTGTCTAATTCTCCCCACAGCTCCCCCAATGTCCCAATGTCTTTCATCACCAATAGTTCTTTAAAATCTTATTAAGTTAAATTACTGAAATTTAGGTCATAGGTTGGCAATAGCATTAAAGTTTATAGTTTGTTTTTTTTTGTTTTTGGGCAATACCTACCTAATACTAACATGTTGAAATACTGTGAACATAATTTATTTATTTAACTGACAGTTTGCACAATTTGATAACAATTCTCTCTACACACTTGTATCTATAAATGTTGATATCAATACCTATTTATAGAACTTTAAATTGAATCTGAACTGATTTTTGTGATCTAACAAATCCAAACTGAACACAAATGGATTCAATCAGAACGAAGGACACATGACTATAACACTAAAGAAATAGATGAACAGGCTTAGGAATATGTTTTCTCCCACTTCTACAAGATTTGTGTGTGTGTGCAAGTATGTGTGCGTGCATGTGTTTGTGCTTGTGCAGGCGCGCACACTTGCAGTCATTGGTCACGTCCTCATACATGCTAAGTGTGTATTCTACCACCAAACTGCTTGCTTGGCCCATTCTGCTAATTAGAAAAAGACAGTGGGGGGAAAAAAGCATACTTAAACCATCTATGCAACTGCAAAATCTTGTATCACAGTTTTTCATTTATGAGAAAGCTGGTGGGATAAAAAAAGTTACAATTAGGGCCAGAGAGACAGTACAGTGGGCAAGTTGCTTCCCTTGCAGGTTAGAATTTTGGCACTGCAAGTGATTCCCAGAGCTCTCTGGAAATGATCCCTGACCAAAAACTAGTTGTAAGCCCTGAACCCTGCTGGGTTTGACCACCTCCCCTCAAAAAGAGTAACAATCGAAGTGAAAAGGCTTTATTTGAATTTGTGCTCTGTCCTTCAGTTTTGATTTAATGACATTAGGAAATTGGTGACCACTATATCCCAGAAACTTGGGAGGGAATAGAGAAGCTTATTTATTGGTCTCTGAAATTAATCACTAATGCTATTACACTCACTTACTATCTAAATTCATTCTCAGAATTCTGTGAAATCAGATCTTGATCACTTGACATCCCCTTATTCATCGATTTGCTCGAGCAGACACCTGTAACATTTCCATTTGTCCCTATCACCTACCAGTGTAGCCCAATGACATTTGCATGCTCCAGGAATGCGAAGAGCCTCAAACCTTTCTTTCAGGGTTCTGATGAAGAAGTCTGACCATCTTGTAGGTGGGTGGCCATGTGATGGTTTGACGTCCTGTGGGATCCAGTCAGTAAAGGCTCTAGTCAGCGGTCGTCTCCAAGTATCATTACATGTCTAGCCCATATGATTTTCAAGCCTTGGCAAACAAGACAGTGACCCTGATTCTCAATTGTAGATGGAGGTCGGAACTCCGGATTCTTCTCTCACTTCAGTGAGACAAGATATTCCAAACATAGCTCTTTTGATTCCTCTTTTGGAGACACAAATAGTGTTCTCATCCTGCTTTTGTGGGGCCCAGGTCTCTGAGGCCTATGTTAATGCAGAGAGAATGGTGGAGTCGAAGAGATGTGCCCCAAGCAAGAGGGTCTTTGTCCTTTTAACTATTTCATCAATGCTTTTTGAAGGCGTTCCACACTGCTCTCTTCCTCCTGTGCAGCTCAGATTTTAGGTTGTTCATCATGTTGACTTCTTGACCTAGATACACATAACTGCTGCATTCAGAGATGTTTGTTCCATTGAGAGTGGATGAAGCATCTGGAACTAGTTCATTTTTCATGAACATTGTTTTGTTGAATTTCAGCTGTATACCTATCTTTCCAAATTCTCGGTCAATGTCAGCCAGAATTTGTGCTGCTTGGCTAATGTTTGGTGTTATTGGAATGATGTCACCAGCGGGCGGAGATGATGTAGTTGCCAACCGTCTATCTTCACTCCCATTCCTTCCCATTCTAATTGTCGCATGGTGTTCTCGAGGGTGGCATTCAAGAGTTTCAGTGAAATGGTATCACCCTGTCAAACCCCTCTTTTGACATCAATGATCACTTTTTGTAGAATGGTGAGATCCTGGTGGTGGATTCTTAATACAGCTCACAAAGGATCTTGGTGTATTGGGTTTGAACTCTCTGTTTGTCTAGGGCTTCGATGACTGCTTCAGTCTCAACAGAATCTAAGACTTTCTTTAAATCAATGAATGTTAGACAGAGCAACATCTTGAACTCCCTATTAACCTCATTGAGCTTGATTATTGTGTGGATATGGTCAATTGTGCTAATCCTTTCAGAAGCCAGCTTGCTTACATGGTTGTCCTTCATCTAATGTTCTGCCAATCCTGTTCAGGATGACTTGAGTGAACAGCTTGTAGATGACGGACAACATGTAGATCAGGGATAGTTGCCATTGTCATGGATGTCTCCCTTCTTGAACAGTAGAACTGTCCTGCTGGTTTTCCATTGGGAGGGAACCTTGCATCCAGACATGTATTGTGTGAAGAGCTGAGCCAGTGTGTTGATGAGTACCGACGGCAGATTCTTCAGGTGCTCGGGTATGACTTTGTCTGGGCTGGGTGCTGTTCTCTTCTTTCCAATGAAATGGCATGTTGGATTTCAGAAGGGAGAACGTTGGGAACAACATATCCATCATGAGGAATTTGTTATGTGGGCAGGTAGATGTGGTTATAAAAGAGATCTGAGTAGAGGTCATGGATAATCTTCTCCATTGCTTTCTGGAAGATGTGATAGTACCATCAGGATGTCAGAGGACAATCATCTTGATCTTATAGTTGGCGAAGAACAGGCAGGCATTGTGAATTCTTTTTACCAGCTTCTGCTGCATTGGCCGGTATTGCTGCTTTTCTCTCTTTGAGCTCTCCCTTTATTGCTTGTCTGCACTGTTTTGTGAGCTTGGATGTTAGCATATGGTTGCCTGCCACGTTGGCGAATGAGCTCGAGAGTTTTTGAAGACAGGCATCCTTTTGTGTCTTTCTCTCTCTTGGCATTCTTCACACAATCATGGAGGTGCTGAACCAGTCGGTTGTATTCTTCATCGATGTTGTCAATGATTGCATCTTCCCATGTTGCATTCTGTGTGTTCTCTTTTTTAAACTTTGCAGCCTTTTCTCCCTGTTCTGTGAAGTAGAATTTTGCATGAAGGAGACGATGGTCTGATCCTGTTTTGAATTTTGGGACAACAGCGACATTGGTCAGGCAAAACCGTCGATTGAATATGATATGGTCAATTTTATTGTGGAACTGTCCACCAGGAGATTTCCATGTCCAAAGTTTATATTCAGTCTTCTGGAACTGTGAGTTCCCATGAATGGTCTTGGTGGACATGATGAATTCAGTTAGTGTCTCTCACCCTGTTTGTTCCATTCTATGCCATGGGTTCAGATGTGGAGTTCTTCAGCCGATCTTCTTGGTCCTATCTTGGCATTAAAATCACCAACTATTATCTTGTAGAAGGTGGGATCTTCTTTATAGAACTCCTCCAGTTCCACGTAGAATTTCTCAATTTCTTCTTCCATGTTTGTGGATGTTGGTGTGTAGACAATGAAGATAGAAACTGCTGCAGTGAGCCACATCTCTCAAGTGTAATAGTCCAATATGGTTTGTTAGGCACTCAAAAGAATAAAGCTCATGGCCAGGTTTGTGTTGACAAGGACACTGAGATCACCAATGCCTCTTTTGTCGCATCTGAAGAACAGTTCTTCTCCCATGTCAAAAATGCCATGATGCGATTGGCGCCTTATCGTCTCCATCAGACCAATGATGTCTGCACCATCAGGTCCTTGATATATGCTTCTGATGCCAGTGTATGTGCTTTTGATGCCAGTGTACATGCATTGAAAATACAATCATTTTAGTCCTTATTTTTTGGCAGCCTAGATTGGCCCTGAGATTTTATCAGCCTCTCCTTGCTCATCCTTCTTAGTACTGCCATATTTAGGGCTCTTTCAGGGTCAGGGGAATGAACATTGTTTTTACTGGTATTGGTATATCAAATATGCATCGGACAGCTTGCCAGGCTCTGCCTTGCAGGCAATATACTCTCAGTAGCTTTCCCGGCCATCTGAGAGGGGTGGGTAATTTACAGATGAATTGCAATGGGGGAGAGTTGGTAGCAGCTCTACCTGGTGTATCTGCGTCTGTGGTTAAAGCATACCTGGGCTTGAAATACTTTTCTCCATAGGGTGGGTCTCTGATGAGCCAGGCTTGAGATTGGCTTACTCTCTTGGGTGGAGCTCTAAAGAGCTGTGGAGCCTGGATGATGAAAAATGCTGCCAGCAAAGTGTGGGGTTCCTCTGGTTTCTTCTTAGGATCTATTGGGATGTTGGGCTTGGACCAGAAGTCGCTCTCTGTCCCTGACCCCTCGTGGTCAGTGGAGTACAGGAAGTGCAATGGGGGAGAGCTGGTAGCAGCTCTGCCTTGTATCTGGCGTATCAAATGCTACTGTATAATTGATGTGATTGCGCTATAATTAATGAGAAAAATAATGCAAGTATTTAGTGGTATAAAAACACCCAAACATTTCTATGCAATTCTAGATGATGTATATTTTTTTGAAGGAGAAGATGCTGGGGATAGTAATTAGTGTTTCTAGGACAGGACTCTACTGAAACTTAAGGATAGGAGGAACTGATATTAAGGATACATTGTAATCAGGCATTTTTTCCATTTGTTTCTTTTTCTCTTTCTCCTTCCCCATCAAGTTTTTACTGTTGTGCCCACTTTGATCATTAATATTTATTTTTCTAGAAATTTCATTGTCTCACCTAAATTTTAAAATTTATTAGTGTGGGGTTGTAGTTTGAATGTGTATGAACATGTTGGTAGCATTATAATGTTGTTTTTTTTCCTTTTTGTCTTGGTGGTTAAAGGCATTTTTTCAATGAGCATTCCCCTCTTTTTTAAATTACTCAGTTTCCCTAGACATCTTTTACTTTGATTTTTTTCAAAGAATAATAGTTAATTTTGAGATATCCTCTCCTTTTTGTTTTTTATTTTATTGGTTTCTGCTCTGAAACTCATGTCCCTCTGCAGTATCCATTTGAAGAATTAGAACTTTCAAAGCTACTATAGAAGCAAAAGAAATTATATGCGATGTATAAAAATGTGCAGTTAGTGACCAATGATATATAGTAGATGTGGAATACAGTAAATAGAGCTATGTGTATTTAACACTGATTATAAAATACAAAGAAAAATATCTCTGATGTATTAAAGATATCAATGTGCATGAACTCCACAACAATCACAAAGCATTTTCATATATTTATAAACTTTCAAAACACTCAATGATTACAAAATCTTAAATATGTCACCTCTGCTGAAAGCTATTTCAACTTGTTTGTCCTCTGCCTAAAAATATAGATAAAATGAAGTATTATAAATCATGGTGACTGGCAAGCTACAGCTGTAGCCATGAATGCTTAGAACTGATAGTCTTTATGATGAAGACTCAGCAATCATACGATCGCTCTTGATATTTTCTATCTTCTGTGTTCGATGAATCAAACTTTGGTTTGTCCCATACATGCACACCTTCAGCACGAGAGAACATGTGAATACTATGTAATAGTGTGGCTAATCTATCCTACTATTGCTCAAATCTCATATGCTAAGTTGCCTCGTTATCTCTACCTTCGTGATATGTACTTCTTGATCAACTAAACAGACTATATGAGTTGAGTATTTTGATCTGTGAATCTTTCAGGACGATGACATTAAAGATACCTTGCTTGATAGTATACTTGAAGACTTGCCATTCATCAATGAACATTTATCTCTTACATTTTCTTTTATCATTATGTACCCTATTTTTCCTTCTTAGATAAAGTTTTCCAAAGTTTAAGAAAGTTTGCTATAAGTATGGCCCATAGATTTAAAAATGTATAGCATTCTTTATCTAAATAGTATTAAAGAGTTGAAAATTAGTATGGCACTGTATAATGATATATACATTTTGCAATTTTGTATCCTTTTAAAGGTAAGAGCTAAATAGAAATCATTGTTTCCAATATTATACTTTCAAAACTACAGTTTATGGAGGTTTCTCTTATAGTTTAAATATGCTGTTTTTGTAGATGTTCTATGTGTGTTATAAACAAAATACATATTTTCTGATGATTGAATATAGAATTAGGTTTGTGTCAATAGTGTGTTTTTTAGTTTATTTCCTAGATATTTTCCATGAGCACCTTATATCTCTAGGAATCTAGTGATGCCTAAGGGTATCTTTTTTTAAAGTATTTTATTATACCACCGTGAGATATACAAATAAAAAGATATACAATTAAAAAGTTCATGTTTGGGTTTTGGTCATACAGTGTTCCAGCACCCGTCCCTCCACCAGTGCCCATCTCCCACCACTAACATCCCCGGTTCCCTCCCCCTTCCCCAGCCCACCTCCTTGGCAGGTTCTTTATTTCTTTCCCTTTCTCTCTCTTTCTCTTTTCCTTCCCCTCCAGACTATGGATTACAGAACATACATTAAAAGGTTGTCATGTGTATCCCACTGCCTCTATTTAATGCTCAGTTCCAGGTTGGCACTAGTACCCTCGACAATTATTAGCACCCTGTTCCATTTTCTGTCTTACCTAACCTCTGACTCCCACACGTTTGGGATAATTTCCACCTTTGACAAGACCTCCTGATATATGTTTCACTTGACCTTGGATATTGGTATCATAATATGTACATATATATTTATGCCATGCAAATAAATGCAGTCATTCTGTATCTGTCTCTCTCCTTCTGGCTAATTTCACTCAACATAATCTTCTCCATGTCCATCCATTTATAGATGCCTAAGGGTATCTTGTTTATGTGCAACGGAACCAAAAAATAGGGCAGGTATTGGATGTGTGCCCCTAATTAATGAAGAAGAAGAAAAGAATACATGGAAACTCCTCTTTATCCTATTTAGTGCTTTTGATTCTTTCTAGGCTTTCTTTCTTCACAATATATACTTGTTCAAGAAGCTTAGTTTTTTTTTTAAATTTTCTCCCTCTTCTCTTTCCTTTGTTTAATTTGTGATGTGTGGGGGATTGGGATAACATACCTAGCTGTGGCACTCATTTTCAGTTGCATTTAAACGCACCTAACTGTGGTGGAGATCAAGCACTCTTTCGCAACACTGAAAACGGTTGCAACCCTTCTTTAGGATGAAAATCTGGAGAGGAAACTCAGCCTTCACAGTTTGCCATCTTGACAGATCTTGTAGTTCTGAAGTGAATATTCTTTCTTCATGCTCTTTTTTTCTTCATTACCTGGTACATGATAGCGTGAATGAATGAATATTCATGGTCTTTCCTGTTCTAAATTATTCAAGTCTGATTTATTTATTCTTTGGTTTTGGGTCACATCTGGTGATGCTCAGGACTTACTCCTGACTCTGCATTCAAGAATCATTTTTGGCAGGCTCCAGGACCACATTTAGTACTTGGGATTGAACCCAGGTCAGCCTTGTGTGAGGAAAGTACCCTATTGATTGAAATATCACATTGGTCCAAGTCTGCCTTTTTAAATCAAGTTTTATTTCATTGGCTTTGGTTTACAGTACTAAAAGTATTTGGGGGCATGCCTTAACATCCTTAAAAGTATTAGTTTCACTGTGCCCACCACCAAAGTCCGGCATTCATCTGGAAAACCAGTAGGTCTTACAAGTGGTGCCAAGATGAGCCCTGTCTCCTTCTCTTCTGCTCTTCAGCAGCATGGCATCAGACTTAGTGAATTGAAGGAACACAGGGATTATGAATTTAATTACTTTTAATTAATGCATATGTGGAAAAAATTACTGCTCTTCAAATAAATAGCCTTGTATTCTTTGGAGTTAAAAAGGGAACAATCTTGTTTCAGGAGGCAGAATGGGGTAATATGGTTAACCTGGATGACAATTTAGGAAACAAAGCCTTTGGGTACTGTTTGAACTCTAATTTATGGATTAGTGAAACTTGTCAAGTCATCCTATTATGGGTTTGGATAACTTGTATGGCTAACTCAGATGGTAAGTTTCTCATCACTAGGATGGAGGGGGAATATGTTTGGTTGTTAAGAGGAAGTTTATGTCTCAAGTCTATACTGACAGCAGTGATTCTATGATGATGTTCCTTTAGATTTTTCTCAACTAATTCTGTTTAAAGGATGTTATACCCAATTTTAAATCCCATAATAACCCTATTGTGATGACAGCATACAGAAAATATGTATCTTGTAGAAGAGAAATGCTATCCTCAGAGACATTAGATTTAAACAAAACATTTTCAGAATTTGCAGCAATTTGTATGTTCAGGCTTCAGAGTTTTGTGACCACTGTGCTAGCTTTTACCAGACAGTCCAGCAGGATTGTGTGGCTACAGATTTCCTGGTCTATTTTTGAACTTTTATTGTATTCTATTAATGATATTGCAATTAGCTTTTATTGAATTTATATCCAGCACTTTCCTAGTAATTCTCTAAGATTGTATTTGGAGAAAATGTCTCCAAATTTAAAAAAAGATAACGAGTCTATTAAGTAAAGAAAGTATATTGGCATGCAAGGCATTGCTGATCTATTGACAAAGATCAAGAGCAGAATCTGAGTCTCAGTAGAAGGTTTCTGAGAAAGAGAGATAGAAGGCATTGAATTTCTGTAAATGAAATGAACACTGATTGGTGACCTAAAAGACTGCCCGGTCAATGCTTATAATGACAACTGTCTCTAAAATATATTAGAGATGCTTGTTTATCCATGTGGAATAAGATTTTAGAAAATCTCTTCTGGCTAAAGCTGGAAAACACAGTGACTATGTTTTCTCTTCTTCATATTATTCAGAGAAATTAAACAGATGCTAATTCCATGTTTAGAAGTACAGAATTATAACAAATTTAGTTAGTTTTTAATTTTAATTGAGGATTCCCTAACTTCCTCTGTCCTCAGAATCCTAAAATTATCTTTTCTTTTTATGCTTTCAGTAAGTTTCTTTAAGCCTCATACCCTAGTCCTCATTTTATATCTTGATAGAGTCAATAAAATAAATTTCACAAAAATATAAGCTAAATATGGGCTAGTTAGTCCTTTCTTGTAAAAATCATAGATGGGGTTTCCTTCTGAGTCCACATGGCTGATTTTTAAACATTCTTCTGCTTTCCCCTCTGCATATAACTCTTAAAATAAATCACTAATCTATAATATAACCAACGGAATATTCAGTCTTTTAGTCCTTATTCCCAAGAAAAGAAGTCTTCCCTAAGCCTTTTATATACAGACCTTGTTCTGACAATATTTATTTTAATTCAAGTTATCCCACCTAGCACCAATGAAGAGGAAAAATCAGGCACACAATTTGACTTGTATCTATATGTGTCATTTTGTTTTTCTGCTATAATAAGATGAGTGTCATGATTTTGCTCAGAAGGTCTCAGAGCCCACAGTGACTTTCAATCAACTGGGTCAGGAGCTCAATGCATGGTCTTGAGGATGTAGTATTGCTCGGGCCTTAGGATACCCAAGCCACCCTGGTGGTGCTGGGGGTCTCAAGAGTCGTGTTCTCATAGACCTGGTAATACTCAGGAGGACCACATGGTACCAGCAGTTTAACCCAATTAGGATGCATGGCTGTACTACCACCTCACCCAGATTATAATCTTTTGCTATGACACCTTAAATGAATATAACTTGTCTTGATGGCCATTAATAAATATTTGTTGCAAAGTTAAATGAACAGTGTATGAAATATATGCTAGATGAATGATAATGAATGAAGGCACAAATGAGAGGAGTTGGAGCATTGTGATGCTAGCACTTCTATAATTTCTTTTCTGATCTTGCCTCCTTATTTGGGAAGGAATACTTTGTGGGGTGCTACAGAGTTGGGCCACACACTGGCTCTGTGCTCAGAGATCACTCCAGGAGGTTATCAGGGAACCATATGTAGTGTTGGAAGTCAAACTGGCTCAGCCACATGCAAGGCAAGACAGGGCCCTTTTCTGAAAACTTTCTTCATATCTTATGTGGCGACAGTTTCGGATAATCTTGCTCACTGTGAAGAACCTACAACTTGTTCCTGTTCCCCTTTATTGGTCTGTCACACTCCTCTATCAATCCTTACTTTTTGCCCTATTTCATGCTTTCCCAATCTTATAATATTTCCAACTGTGGCCTTTATGCATCCTAAAGATATTTAATTTGCTACAATTCATCCACCTTTTTTTCACTGCTTTAAAATACATTAAAAATTAATGATTTTGCCAATTTTAATCACTTGATGTGATGTTGTTCTCTTTAAACCTGGTCTCAGAATAATAATAAAAAAGGAATATGTCCTTGCTTTCTTAATTGTGTTTGTCAAATGTATATGTATAATTGATAATTGTATATCAAAGATATGAGATTATAATGAAAATTATAGCCAAATTGAACATTAAAGATGATGACATTGGGGGCCGGAGCGATAGCACAAAGGTAGGGCGGTTTGCCTTGCATGTGGCAGACCGGGTTCCATCCCTGGCATCCCGTTTGATCCCCTATGCACTGCCAGGAGTAATTCCTGAGCCTAGAGCCAGGAGTATCCCCTGAGCATCGCTGGGTGTTACCTAAAAAGCAATAAATGAATAAATAAAAAAATTTAAAATATTATAATATTGACAAAGATGACAATGCAGATACATTTGGTGTGGTTTTCTGCCCTCTACATTTGGATGACCTTCCCTACCTCTTCCTTTTGCAAATGAGAAGGGAGCCCATGACCAAAATGGGAAAAAGAGCATGGAATGAACTAGAGGCAAGGTGAATGAATGAAAAGATGGAAAGTATATTTAAAAAATACACAAATATACATATTTTTGCTCATAACATACTCTGTATTTATACATATAAAGCATAAGCATTTCTATGGCAAGCCATTTCATTTATTTCAGCCCGACTATATTAGCACAATAACATCTAAAATATTTCAGCAGTACATTATCATATTTGTACTAGAGCTGCTCAGAATACTCTGTTTTCCATGTTTGTAAACAAAAATAGAAACATCATTACATAAACACTGTGATTGGAAAAATACCTTCTTTTCAAAACCTCCCTTACACTCAGTAAAGGAGACTCAAACTACTTTAGTATCCAAAATGCATTTTTTTCTGAAGAAATATAATTTTCTTTGGGTGCACTAAATATGTAACCATAGCAAATTATTTATTTCTCTTTCCAAACTAAATCACTTCTGAAAGGCAGGGCACAATGTGACATAGATGAGGCTTGAGATTTGGAGCTTCAGTGTAACTCCTCATTTAGCATACAAATTAAATGATTTTAGCTGATTACTGTTGCAAATTCACAAATTAACTTCAGGTGCCAGTAATGGTACTGGTTTATTCAGGGATTTTTTTTTTTTGTATTTTAGACTGTGAAAATAAAGAGAGATGTGGGAATATTAAATTGAATTTTAATGAGAAACTCTTTTTAAATGAATTGATAGATGGTCAAAGTTGGAGCAGTTATAGATATTTCTTATTCCCTGTTTTGCTAATAGCAAACAAGAGGTCAACTACAAACTGATTTCTAATTAGCTCTACAGAATATTCCTGGAAAAGACTAAGCTCTTGCTAAGCTTGGAAGCTAGGTGAAAGGCAGTTAATGGACTTATATGGAGTCTTTTAATTACCAGTCTTAAGCAAATTTATCTTTTACTGTTAGATAGCACCCAAGGGCAAGAGGTAATCTGCTTTATAAACCTTGGAGTGATTTGTTTTATAAATCCTGGAGCTTAGGAAAGTAGAAAACTCTCTTGAAGAGTATTCTCCTCCTTTAGGAATTGTATTTTTGGCAGTTTCCTGAAAAATTTAGTGATGGATTCTTTGAGACCTCCAAATTTAAACATGTTGGTGACCAGAGTACATTCAACACAAAGTTCTTTAGAGCACTTTAGGGCCTGCCCAATAAACAGGATTATTCACAGCCAAGTCAAACATACATTATAAAACATAGGATAAATTGGTCCATCTAATATTTCAAAGCAGATTGTAATTTTTTCCATTCAAAGCATTACATCTTTCTGCCAAAGGCAGTTCATTTTGCCTACCTATTTAATCATCTCTGTATTAGAAAGCTAATTTTCCTTGTGGAGGTCATGTAATTCACTTATGCTGTGTGGATGGCAAAACATCTGTGTTAACATCAGGCTTTTTCTTTTTAAGAAAAATTAAAAATCAGATGCATAGCCCAATACAGAAATATTCTAATTCAAAGTCTAGAGTTAAAAAGAAAGACATTAACAGCGATTTTAATTTTCAAAGGTAAAAATGGCTCAAGATTAACTCGGAGCACCCTGTATTTGAGCTAAATCAATTTTGTTGTGTTTTTCTTGGACACTTTCCTTGCATTTATTTCTATGACGTCAGCATCTCAGTACTGGATGAAGGATGGAGTTCACAAGTGTGGCAGTGGGAGACTCCATTCCTAGACTATCTCCCACAGCAATAGTACCAAGTATATCTTTCTTCATATTTACTATGGACAAATTTGCGTAGCAATTCTTCACAAATGGTATGTTCAACTCCTGGGAGGATGGGGTCGTTTTAAACGCATGGCCTGTCCTTCTTCCAGGAAATGACGGCTCAGTGATCACAATTTAATTGTTTCACATTCAAGCAGACGACTCTTGCTCGATGACTTCCAAAGCCATGGCCTCAGCCTCTTCGGCGACGTTGATAGGGTCGTTCCTTGGCTCCTGGTGGCAGATGTAAACAGGGATGTCCCCTGCCTCTGCCGCAGTGGTGGCGGCTCTTGCGGCTGCTCTGGCTGCCGAAGTGCGGGCAGGGAAGCGCCTGGGGGTATTGCTCCCAGAGGTAGCCCCATTGGGCTTCGAATTGGGGCCCATTGGCGCTTC
Organism: Cryptotis parvus; assembly: GCA_021461705.1. Lineage (NCBI taxonomy): Eukaryota > Metazoa > Chordata > Mammalia > Eulipotyphla > Soricidae > Cryptotis > Cryptotis parvus. Next base: position 26,498 of record JAJIBD010030559.1, read on the forward strand.
AGAGTGGTTTGGACCTGGAAGAGAAAATCGAGTTTGTTTATATAGAATTGTCAGAAATAACCAAGTCAAGTTATAAGATATGGAGTTTATCAGAATTGTCAAAGGAGATTGAATTATAATTCTGATCTAATGAATGCTTAAGTGTATCATGCTTTGGAGTGTACTATCTCTTAAGAACAGTTTGCAAGTTGTAGATAGAGTTAGTTGTCTGTGGTACCATTAACAGGGTCTGAGAAAACGGTGTTGGATTTTTTGGCAAAAGTAAAGGAAGCTCTCTCAATGAGAAGATCACCCCTGGGAATGTGTTGCGTGCAAGCGTTTATTGAAGATACACAAGTAGATTGGATTCTCCTTTTCCATCAACCGTTCATGCTCCCGTGACTCTTCAAGCACACACTGTACTTCCCCGTTTGCTTACTAAAATTTGACTTTGCGATCTGTGCAGTAGGGCTAGCTACAGAATTAAAAAGCAACTAGACTGATTTTATGAGGAACTAGGGATGTGGAACCTGAGGCAGAAAATATCTGAGAAAGGCTATCCTGACTGAATAAAACATTCAGAACAAACAGGAGGAAAATTTGCATTTTGCTTCACAATGAAACTATTCCATTAACACCCTCAGAATCTAGTAAATAATTTGCTTTGCAGTCTCTTTTGGTCTTTGCCTTTGGATTGCTTTACAATTATTTTCCTGTTGGGACTAGTCAAAAGATGATGAGATTTATTTGTGTCTATTAAACATGGGTCCTTAAGTGCCAGGCATTTAATCTAGGAAATACCATTCAGTGTAGATGTATTATGAAATATAGATGTTCAGTGTTTTTTTGGAAAAGCAACAAAGAAAATGAATGGTTTCCATGGCCTTAACATCTCTCAAATAACATTGTCTTTACAAGTTAAATTCATGCAGATATTCAGTGATATCCAAGGGAAAGAGTTATATGTTTAGAATGAATTTATAAAAGTGACTAATAGAGAAAAAAGTCTTTTTTTACCTCACCTGTGTTTTCAAAATAATTCCATTGAAATATCATTCATAAAAACATAGTGCTCAGCCCACTATGAAGCCAAAAAGGTTTGAAGTATATTTAATTTTATAAAAAGTTATCATTGCATAAATTGTCACAGTTTTTTTTTCTGATTTTCAAAATTATAACTTATCCTTTTGTGTGAAGATGGCAATCTCCTTTGATTTTTAAACCACACATGTAAGAATAGATTCTTAGCAGTGTGTAAAAGACACATCAATAATTACAGTTTAATAAGAGCAATTATCTTCTACAATACCACAGGTTGAGCCTAGTGCTGCTTTGATCACAAGAATAGAGACATTGAATTGGTTTGAGAAAAAAATGGAAGACTTTTGTTATTTCCCAAAGCATAAAAAATGTTAGAAGTTGCCAATGTTATGGATAAGTATAGCATGCAAAGTTCTCAATTATATAAATTCATCATTTGTTATAAAGGCAAAGGGCACAAATCACTTTACATGTTGCCCTGATTATATCCATTTATTTATTGCCAAGTTTAAAAAACAGAGTTCTGGTTTGAAGAATTATTATTACACCTGGCCTTATCATTAGCCAGCTATGTAAAGCAGGCATATATTTGTCTAGCTTCTACTTTTGCAAAACTGAAAATCAATAAATAAACAACAACAAAAAAAGAAAATCAGGTTGGAATCTTCATGTTTGAATGCCTTCATTTTCCTGCTAAGTTCATTATATGCAAATGCAGCCATACTGCTAAATAGGAGTTTTTGTGCCATGAGAAAAGATGTGAAGGCCCATTTGCTATGACTCTTCCAGTTTATGGTACCACAAATACCATTCACACCTGATAAAATATGAATGAAAATATCTTGATTTTAAATCAATCAAGTCAATTAATTAGTTTTCTGATTCACTTGGGATTTTTAATGTAATTAATTGCATATTTTAAATGTGTTCCTAAGAAAATATTTGGACACTGGGTCCTTATTATGCCTTATTATGTGCTCAAGGACACTTCTGAATGTTATTCACAAAGTTGTTGCTGATAGTTTTTCATACTTTTGGAGGATATATCAGCAATATCTCTACTAGTCTTCATCTTAAATTTTAAAAATTTTCTGTAGTTTGCGAACTTGATGAACTCGCCTGTGGTTCTCTAAATCCTCTTTGTTAGTTTTTCCTATGTTTATAAAATATTTCTTGTTCTAAAACATGGAAATAAATAAATATTATCTGTAATAAGATTAGTACTTCTGAATAGAAAATAGTGATTGTTTAAAAAACAGTAGGTAACTGGCTATTTGTATAGAACAAACTTTCCAAGGCAATCTGATGCATATCGAATGCTGAGAATACCGGTTTAGAACAAGGTAATGATTATTGCCTGGTTTTGAAATCCGAACTGAGTTTCCTGAGTTCTCAGTAAGATAATTTTGAAAACCAAATCTTTGGATATAAAAATATTTTGAACTAGAGATGCATCTATTTTTATATACACAGTGAACTTTAATGCCTTGAAAATATAATTTACTTAAAGCCATAATATGGAGGAAGTTTCAAGGAGAGTCCCTTACAGAAAATAGCTTTATTTTTTCCTCTTTTGTTGGGTTTTTGGTCACACTCAACTGATCAATCTGGTAGTGCTGTGGGATTGTTCACAGAGCTGAGGCAAGTGCGTCAAACCTGGTACTATCTTTCTAGGCCTTGTATAAAGACTTTATAATAACTAAATATTTTCCAGAAAGAGACTGTTGTAAACCATTAGAGAATTGTTTACAACAATTTCCTTGAAAGTGTCCATTCACTTCAAAGCAACATTAAGGTATAATATTTGGCATTCTTAAACTGACTCTTCTGATCCTACTACTTAGATCTAAAATTTAGTTTATCCACTATACATAGTAATAGCTAGAGACAGGAAAAGGGGAAAAACATATGTTGTTAGAGTTTTTTTTTTACAATTTCTAAGCTATTACTTGGAAAAACAAGGCATTAAAATACCTATATTCATCTTTTGAGCTGCTTTTTATGAAGGTGGGGCGAACTGGAGGTGCTTAGGGCTTACTCCTGGCTTTGGTATATTTTTCTTGAACGAAGAAATATTTATAGATTAATGGATGAAGGAAGGAATAGATATATCATTGAGAAGGGAGAACACAAGCAATCTTGCAATATTCGGTTTGGAAAAGAGTGATGCACCACAAAGCAAAATATTATAGTTTTTGTTATAACTATAGTTAGCTGGAGTAATAAAAAAGAAAATAAACTTGATGGTTAGAAAATAAATTTAATGAAAAATATTTAAAATTACGAACCAGAAAATAATATGTTGGTTTCTTAATATAATGTGGTTTTATTTGAACGAAATCATTTTTAATCGAAGTTAACTTAAAATGGGATTACATCCCAACAGTTGGGATATAATCTTGGCATACAAAAGTCCCAGTTTCAATTCATGGTGCCATAACAAAACCATATGTAAGGCAGGTGTCCTACCTGATATACTATGTTTCTAACTCTAACTTGGATATTTTTATTTGAATATGCTGATTATAGCAGGTTTGAAAACAAATTTTCAGAAATAAGGATGGAATTCAGTGGTACGCATGTGCTTCACATCATAGACCTGGGTTGAATCTCTGGCACCTCTTAATCACCCCCACCCGCCAACAAGCAAACAAACTAAATAATAAAATATATCCCTATACCAAAGATTAAAATGTAAATAAAACTTTAGGAGTTACAAAGTTTCAGGAAGAAATCAGACATAATGTAGAACAATATAAGAAGTATTTAATTTCAGGGTGGATAGTGCAGCTGAGAGAGCATTCGCCCTGCATGCAACTGATCCAGGTTCAATTACTTATATCTTATATGGTCCCCTTAAGCATCACCAGGAATAATTCCTGAGTGCAGAGCTAGGAGTAATCCCTGAACATCAATGGGTATAACCAAAAAGAAAAAAAAGGATTATTTAATTTAATTGGAGAGCAAGAAGTCCGAATTTTAGCTATGGTTCTACAATTATGATAGTGGCATCCCAATGCCCAGAGATAATGGGGTATGACTTTTTATTTCCATGGGAATCCACAATAGCTGTCACTACTTGCAACTTGGGTTTTGACCAATTAAAGGTACAATATAAGGAAATCAGAACTTAGTGCTTGTTGGGATAATACTCACAAATATTCTACAGAAACATTCATAGCATTCAGATTGGAGCAACAGTGGGAATAAAATCACAAATCAGTTTTATGAGGTCTTCTGATGCCTTTGCAATTGCAGAAATGAAAGCAAATGAAAATGTATACAGATACCCTTCAAAAATGGTAAAAAGTGTTTGCTTTATATAAATCAGTGATGGTAGTAGTATATTAAATGAAAACTTACCTCGTTGTTGCAGAAACAGTAAATTATAGCAACAAAGAATCCCTAAAAAGAGGAGAAAAAATAAAGTTGAAGTTATTTTTTTGCATTTTATTCTTTATTTATCAATATTAAGAGACTACCCAGAGAGAAATGCATGGTTTGATGAAAAACAATTACTACAACTTATATTCATGCTTCACTACAAAAAATTCCATTAGAATTTTTTTTTAGGCTATGACACTTAGTACTTGGCTTACAAAACATCTCTTATAGATCTGGTCAATATATTGTTCTTCCCATGAATATTTTTGGGGAGTTTGGTCTTGAGCACCTGGCATTGCTTAGGTCCTGGCATTACTCCTGGCATTACTTCTTCCTGGCTCTGCAATCAGGAATCACTCCTGGTAGGACTCAGTAATCAATATGGGATAACATGGATCAAAAGCAATCACCCATGTGTAAGGCTTGTGCTCTATCTGCTGTACCATCTCTCTAACCCTAACTTGCATATATTTATTTGACTATTCTTATTATACTAGGTTTGAAAACAAATTTTAAGAAATAAGGATGGAACTCTGTGGTAGGGTATGTGTTCCATGTTAAGTAGACCTGGGTTGAATCTCTGGCATCTTTTGCCTCCCAAATAAAGAAACTTATGAAATTTTTTTTGTATTTATTATGTAAATTTAAACATGAGTTTACTAGAGAAATCTTTCTGAAGTGTTCAACTCAATGGTGCAATTGACAAGTCCCAGTCAATTGTTGACTGGGACTTGTCAACAATTAGAATGACTTTCTTTCTGAAGTGTTAATTTAGTGGTATGTGGCTGTGGACTGACTGTGCTCGGTGTTTTCATGATAAAATATCCCTTAAGATCAATCCTAAGAGTCAATTTCTCAGCTAAGGACATGGATTCAATAACATGAGTTCTGGTTACTATTCAGAAGATTCTTCACATCATAGATTTAATTATCTATAGAAGGTCATACAATAACAGGAATAATTTTTTAAAAGCCCTAACTGTTTTTTTTTTTTAATCTAATATTGGCTTTCTTCTCAGTATTCAGTCCCAGCAGCAGAAAACAAAGCCACATTGTTTGTATTCAGACTTGGAGGTTATAAACTATATGAATTTAGATCATAGGCTTTTAGTTAGATCTCCTGACTTGCCAATAATCAATTTCCTAATCTGTGAGATAGGCATGTCATACTCACCTCCCAATTTAAGTCCTAATAAATGGTAGCTATCATTACTTTTTGATTAGGCAATATGAAGATGTCAGCCATATGTGATCTCTGTGGTTTTCTTGAAATTGAAGGAATGTCTAAAATGATAGTTTAAGATCCTGACTTATAATAAGGCAGTGAAATGAAGAAAACCTGATTTCCCATTTAAGAGAAGTATAGCTTTCTGTTTAGGGTTTAACAACGGTCTTTCATACTAATATAAGCCTCTTCTTTTTTCATTTGTTTTCATAGGAATAGTGATTATGTGGGTAGTAATCCAGGTTTGGAAACTGATTGGCATTATTTATGTTGGCCTTCAACAAAGCAAAAATAAGGACTGGAGTGATAATACAGCATGTAGTCCTCATGACTTGCATGCGGCTGATTCGGGTTCAATTCCTGGCATTCCGTATGATCCTCCAAGCACCACCAGGAGTAATTCCTGAATGCAGAGCCAGGAGTAACCCCTGAGCATTACCAAGTGTGACCCACAAAGCAAATAAATAAATAAATAAACAAAAATTAATGTGTCCCACAAGACACTGGAGAAGGGAGAGGACAGAAAGGAAGGACTATGAGTAGACACTTGGTCCTTAGCACAGCTTAATTGTTCAGTCCCTCAAAAATGCTCGCCCTTTAAAGATTTATTCACAAATTAAATTCCCCTTTTCAGTTTTGCAGATGCAAAAAAAAAAAAAGGGAAGTAGGCAGCAGTAAAGACTGAGCCATATCCCTCCAGATTTCATATTTTCTAAAAGTCATTCTAATTGTTGACAAGTCCCAGTCAACAATTGACTGGGACTTGTCAATTGTACCACTGAGTTGAGCAAATAGTTAAACAGACACCACTGCTATCCTTACCTGGAAATGGATGAGAGAGTGCATCACGTAGTCATAGATTACTCCAAGGACCTTGTTGGAAGGTCTCCAGGGAAAGACAACAAACTGGACTCCCAGCAGGGGCACCAGGATCAGAGTGGCCCTCACTGCCTTCAGGTACATGTGTGATTCCGCCTCCTGGGTTCGCCTCAATTTGTTTATGAGCACCCGGACGATATTGAGCAAAAAGAAGAAGTTGACCTACAAAGATATGCCCTCTGGGTTAGTATCACTTAAAGACACTTACCTTAATTCTTATTAATCTAAGGTAGGGAACAGAGGTTACAACATATGATTTTCCAAAAGGTCATGTAATTTAGTAATAGAATTTGTAAAATAAAAATATATCTAGACAATGAAGATCAGTATGTATAAACAAAGACTGCTTTCAGAACGTGACTAACATTATTTCCTCTCCCATTCATATTTGAAATATTTTCTCTGTACATGAAACTATTTAGGCTTAACTTGAATAAAGGTGTTTTTTACCTTTCCTCTTCATAATTTTTAAAAAGGAGTATCATAAGGGGCAGTTTTAAGTCTTGTCTCTATGTTTTCATGAAGATTCCCCTCAAATAGCATGTTAATGGAAAATAAAAGACTAAAAAAATTGCATCTGAAAGTGTTTGTGGTAGAACAGCTTACCCAAGCTTCTTAATTTACGTTTTTGTTTTGTTTTGTTTTGTTGTGCCAGACCCAATTGTGATCTGGCCTCACTTCTGATTCAGTGCTCAGGGGTCATTTCTAGAAGGCATGAGAATTGTCAGAGATCACATTTAGATGGGCTGTATGCAAGGCAAGAGCCTTATTTGCTTTTCTATCTCTCCAGCACCTTTAATGACATATTTTTAAAAAAATACTTTCATTTAGTTGTGAAAAATGGAGATTTTAAAGTTCACATTAGAGAAGTTTAGTGTGTGTATTGTCATAACTATGCCACACAAGAAAAGAGCTTCACCCATTCTCAATTCACCAATAATTTCAGCTACATATAAATGGAGTATTATATGTGATACGATATTTGGTAAATTGGGCTGAGAGGAATGATCACAGAACTTCTGATTCACAATTAAACAATACCTTTTTTTGTTTTACGATTATTTGGCATCTTGGTCTTTAAACTTCAGTAACAGAATTTAGTGCTAGAATTGTCTGAAAAAAAAAGTTGTTTGTATGGAAATAAATCTAAAACCCCCACAATTGCATTAAGTAAAATATTTTTTAAATGTGAAGACTACATTATCAAAATTTCCTTTTTATAGATAGCCATTAATTTAGCTTCATTATGGAGCTATAACATATGTGCCATATTTAACTATCTTCACAGAAGTTCCCACAAAAAGAAAACTATTGAAAAGTTTACAAATCAATTCTTACCACCAATGCTGCCATGACTGGGCCATGAATGATGTAAAGCAAATGGGTTTCCACACTCAGCCAGCAGCTGAAAAAAAGGGATGTTTGTGTGTGAAACATCAATGCTAATGAATTTTACTTACAAATCAAATATATTAAGCTAAAATAGTCATAATTCTTACTTGTCATTGAAGTACAGTGCCCGAGTAACAGCATGGATAGTGGTTGGCACCAATGGGAACCCTAAAAATGTGAAAAATACATATTACATCTAATCTCTTGGTAATAGGATGAAATTATGGTTGCAAAGACAATGGCAGGTAACTTCAAATATGAGGCAAATTTCATGTTTGTGTTAGGTTTCTCAGATATTTTTACAAATCACCTTTTGGTGAAATCAGGTAGAAATGCTCTCAGAATGTCACATTTTATCAGAAATTTGGTGAAGAGTACCAGGTAATTAAAAGCCTTTTCAGAATCTGGCCAGCATGTAGAAACAGTAGGTATACTATTATAATCAGAGTATACATTGATGATGATTAGAACTACTGAGGACAGAGAGAATTTCATTGTGTGTGAATTACCATTTCTTATGGAGAGATGTTGGGTCACTGTGCACAGAAATGACCTGGGACAGTAGAGAATGTGATAGCCAAATGTTTGAGAAAGAATTTCATGGAACATTTTCTATTTCTTTCATTTGTTTGCTTTTCCTTTGTTTATATCACTGTATTGATACTGTTTTCTTTTAGTAAGAACACTTTGAATAGCTAGTGAATTTCTTACCGTCATGCATTTGGCTATAGAATCTTTATTGAAACAGCTTTGTATCTGATTCTCTGATCTAATTTGAAGTGTTGGCAAAACAAAGCAAAATAATAAAAACATTATTGAACTTATAAAATGAATGATGAAAGTAGTTCCTGCCAGTGTATCGTGTTAGGGCACACTTCTTAAATTTTGAAGTGCAGTGTACATATAACAAATATTAGTTTCAGGTACACTGCATGATGGAATCGGAGTTCGATCTCCGTCAATGATCTAGAGTCAGGGACGCTGTCTCGTTTGCCAAGGTGTCGAAAATCAGATGGGCTGGACATGTAATGCTATTTAGAGATGACCACTGGATTAGAGCCGTTACCGACTGGATCCCACGGGATGTCAAAAGATCACGTGACTTCCCACCTACAAGATGGTCAGACTTCTTCGTCAAGACCCTAATCCAACGGTTTGAGGCTCTTCATATTCCTGAAGCAACCAGATTCCATTGGGCTACACTGGCACGTGATAGGGTCAAATGGAAATGTTACTGGCACTGCTCGAGCAAATCAATGAATAACGGGATGTCAAGTGATCAAGAAGTGATCAAGCAATATGTTGTGCAAATCATCACCAGAGTAACACTAGTAAATATCCATTATTTTGCATAGTTAATGCTTTTTTTCTCATTTTTGACTAGAACTTTAATATCGACTTCCAAGAGATTTCAAACATACAATACGGTACTATTGATTGTATATAAATGTCCAGGTTATAACCCGGAGAATACATTTTTATTTTAAAAAATGTAGCCTAGAGTCAAGTTGTCAATTATATAGAGTTTTTTTTTGTCAGATGTACCCATTCACTATACATATGTATTTAACTTGGTTGGGGCATTCTAGATTTTTTAATATTAAAAATAGGTTGTGGGCTGGAGTGATAGCACAGCAGATAGGGTTTTTTGCCTTGCACATGGCTGACCCAGGTTCAATCTCTGGCATCCCATAAGGTCCTCCAAGCACCGCCAGGAGTAATTCCTGAGTGCAGAGCCAGGAGTAACCCCTGAGCACTGCTGGTGTTACCATCCCCCAAAGCAAAAATAAAAATAGGTTGAGATATAAACCTACACTTATTTATTTTCTGTGAATCAGAAGCAAAAAATATAGCATGCTCACTTAAGGAAACCCTTAGTTTCTAAATCTTTGAAGCATATAATTCAATAGGAATGTAGATTAAATATTTGACTTGAGAATTTTGAATATGCCAATTTACACAAAATTTTAATTGTGTTTTATTCACAGCAGTTCTAACATATTCTTTCTACTTGGGTTTAGAAACAATAGTTCATTCTTTGGATTTATTTTGATTTAGTACATGAGGATTTGACAGTTAAGAGTGGCTTGTGAAGATTTCACTTTCACGTCATCTTTAGTTAAAAATAAAATGTACATTTTAATAATAAGAGGGGAAAGTAACGTATATTCATCCATTCCTAAGGCTCTCTTCACCTTCTTCTATACTATCATGCAATTTATATTTTCCTTTCTTTTTTCCTCTTCTCCCTCCTGCCTCAAGGGCTGTAACAACCCTTATCTCCTTTTAAGGATGGGGAAGGTAAATAATCCTTTCTCCCGAGGATTCTTTTGTGAGTAGGATTAAATAAATTCTATTTGCTCACTGTAAATGTCCATAGGGGAGATTTCCTTTTTTGATCTATAACAAAGAGAGAACTAGCAAGGCTAGTTCAATCTGAAGACAATTTAAAAATAAATAATATTTTTTTTCCTGAGAATGACTTTGATATTTGAAGTTGTTTAAGTGTAAGAAAAATTGACCAATAAGTAGATGTGTGCTACTTGGAACTGAATAACCATTGAAAGAAGCATTCTTCATTTTCTCTTGCGAAGAAACTAACACCAAAAACTTCACACAAGTGCTAATATTCATGATATCTTGTTTAATTATTTGAGGGTTTTTTTTCAGACCCTTGGGTGGTAGTACAGCAGAAATAAATACACAAGAGAATGTATATTACCAGTAACTGAAATTAGGTCTTAAGATGTCGTTTTCTTGGGCCAAGTCTCTTGCTACTTCACTTTTAGACTTTTCTTTTTACTGTATTTCTTAACATAAAATTCATGACCTATTATACTGATCACTTCTTGATCACTTGAATCCCAATATTCATCTATTTGTTTGAGCGGGAGCCAGTAACATTTCCATTGGACCCTATCACGTGCCAATGTAGCCCAATGGCATCTGGTTGATTCAGGAATATGAAGAGCCTCAAATCGTTCCTTCAGGGTCTTGACAAGGAAGTCTGACTATCTGGTAGGTGGGTGGCCACGTGATCTTTTGACATCCCATGGGATCCAGTCAGTAATGGCTGTAGTCCAGAGGTTGTCTCCAAATCGCATTACAAGTCCAGCCCATCTGATTTTCGATGCCTTGGCAAACGAGACAGCATCCCTGATGCTGGAATAGCGACAGAGATCAGAACTCCGGATTCCTTCTCTCACTTGAGTGAGGCGTGATATTCAAGCATATCTCTTTCGATTCCTCTCTGGGAGACCCGAATAGCATTCTCATCCTGCTTTCGTAGAGCCCAGGTCTCTGAGGTATATGTTAATGCAGGGAGAACAGTGGAGTCAAAGAGATGTGCCCGGAGCCAGAGGTTCTTTGTCCTTTTAGCTATTTCTTCAATGCCTTTGAAGGCATTTCATGCTGCTCTCTTCCTCCTGCGCAGCTCAGGTTTTAGGTTGTTCATCATGTTGATTTCTCGACCTAGGTACACATAACTGCTGCATTCAGAGATGTTTGTTCCATTGAGAGTGAATGGGGCCTCCGGAACTAGTTCATTCTTCATGAACATTGCTTTCTTTAGATTCAGCTGTAGACCTATCTTTCCACATTCTCGGTCGAAGTCAGCCAGCATTTGTGTCGCTTGGCTAATGTTTGGTGTTATTAGAACGATGTCATCAGCGAAGTGGAGGTGCTGTAGTTGCCAACTATCTGTCTTCACTCCCATTCCTTCCCATTCTAATTGTCGCATGATGTTCTCGAGGGTGGCACTGAAGAGTTTTGGTGAAATGGTATCACCCTGTCGAACCCCTCTTTTCACATTAATGATCACTTCTTTGTAGAATGGTGAGATCCTGGTGGTGAATCCGTAATACAGCTCACGAAGGATCTTGATGTATTGGGTTTAAACACCCTGTTTGGCTAGGGTTTCCATGACCGCTTCAATATCCGCAGAATCAAAGGCTTTCTGTAAATCAATGAACGTGAGACAGAGCAGCATCTTGTACTCCTACAAACCTCAATGAGCTTGGTTACTGTGTGGATATGGTCGATTGTGCTGAATCCTTTCCGGAGGCCTGCTTGCTGGCATGGTTGACCTTCATCTAGTGTTCTGCTAATCCTGTTGAGGATGACTCGTGTAAATAGCTTGTAGATGACGGACCACAGGCAGATGGGGCGATAGTTGCTGATGTTGTGAATGTCTTCCTTCTTGAACAGTAGAACTGCCCCCCTGCTGGTTTTCCATTGGGATGGCACCTTGCATTCGGACAGGTAGCGTGTGAAGAGCCGAGCTAGTGTATTGATGAGTACCAATGGCAGATTCTTCAGGTGTTCGGGTCTGATTTTATCTGGGCCTGGTGCTGTTCCCTTCTTTACCGACGAGATGGCATGTTGGATTTCAGAAGGGAGGACTTTGGGAATGACATATCCGTCCTGTGGAATTTGATATGTGGGCAGGTGGATGTGGCTATCAAAGAGATTTGAGTAGACGTCCTGGATAATCTTCTCCATTGCCTTTCTGGAAGATGTGATAGATCCATCAGGGCGTCGGAGGGCAGTCATCTTGGTCTTACAGTTGGTGAAGGACAGGCGGGCGGTGCAAATGCTTTTCCCAGCTTCTGCTGCATCTTCCAGTATTTCTGCTCTTCTGTCTTTGAGGTCTTCTTTTATCACTTCTCTGCATCGTTTAGCAAGCTTGGACATTAGCATTTGGTCTCCTGAGGCTCGCGCCTTGCCACGTTGGCAAATGAGCTTGAGAGTTTCTGAAGACAAGCGTCCTTTTGTGTCTTTCTCTCTCTCAGCATTCTTCGCACAATCATGGAGGTGCTGAACCAGTCGGTTGTATTCTTCATCGATGTTGTCAATGATGTTATCTTCTCATGTTGCTGCAATGGTGCCAAAGAGTTCCCAGTTGGTGGTCGTTCTGGGAGTTTTCTTCTTAAACTTTGCAGCCTTTTCTCCCGTTGTGGGAAGTAGAATTTTGCACGAAGGAGACGGTGGTCCGATCCTGTTTGGAATTTAGGGACTACAGCAACACGGTGTCAAATACAGCATGATGCAACTGATGCCTCCTCGTCTCAGTCAGATCAATGATGTCATACTTGATCTTTTGCACTTGCACCATCAGATCCTCAAAATATGCTTCCGATGCCAGCGTACGTGCATTGAAAGTACAGACAGTCATTTTAGTCCTTCTTCATTTTGGCAGCCTAGGATGGCCATGAAATTTTATCAGGCACTGCTTGTTCGCCTTTCTTACTGCTGCCGTATTAAGGGCTCTTTTCGGGGTAAGGAAAATAAACATTTCTGTTACTGGATTTGGCATATTGAACACACATCGGACAGCTTGCCAGGCTCTGCCATGCGGGCGCTATATTCTCATTACTTTGTGGGGCTCTCTCAGAGGGTGGGTAGAATATTTATAGTAATTTGGAGGTAATCGTGGGGCCGCATAGCGGCCGTGTAAATGGGGAAAGCTGGTTTCTGCTCTGCCGGGTGTATCTGTGTCCATTCACATTGGTTAGTGAAACTGTTCTCTTAAGAATGAAGAAACAAGAGCAAAAGGGAGAAAAAAGTCCAGATGGAGAAAGAACAATGAATGATAGTTTAGAAGATATATTTGACCGGACAATACATGAAGAATATGACTCCCATTTGTCAGATAGTTTCTCACAAGTGGCAGGTGAAGAAGATATATCAGCTACCACAAAGAAACCAGATTATACTGATATGGCATAAAATATCTCAAAGGGCAATATATTATTCAGTAGAAACTTCTTCTCTGTTCCATTAAATACCTTAAAGTTTCTGTGAGACAACGTTTTGAGTAGTTACTTCAGTTGTACTTTTACTTGTTTTCTCTCAGCCAAAGATAATGCTTGACAGAGGTCTAAGATAACACTTTGACAGAGGTCTATTGCTTTTAAATGTCATCACTGCTGTCTCTCAATTGTGTTTTTCAACTTGAGATTAGATACTGTTTAATTTATTTACTTTGGTTTCTTATAGCAACTTATAGAAATAAGTTTCTTATAGAAATTTAATTTATTTACTTTAGTTTCTTATAGCAACATGCTTATTAGAATATACTCATGCAAAACACAGATGACACATTCTCAGAATCTGTTTAGAGATGCTTATATTTTTCTTGGTGACTAGATTATTGTGTCTTTTAATATTAGATTAGCTGACATTTTTGAGCTTCAATATGACTTTATGGAAATAATTAAGATGGTGAATTTTGAATGTTAAAGACATTTGGCACAATTATGTGTGTGTTGTGTATGTATGTGCGTGTATGTGTAAGAGTGAAGAGAGACTTAGCTCTGGCATGTTAAAAAATTGTAGTTTAGAACTGTATTGGTTGGTTGTCTGTCTTCCCATAATCTATGCATTGAAATGAAAGCCTTCTTTCATTTAGAGTTCCATTTTAATACAAATCTGTTACATTTTAAATTGTCTCTGTTAAAAAAATTTAAGAATTCTATGAATATTTCATTATTTTCATTAGATTATTCTTGATAAAGTTGAATAGTGTGTTGCTTTTTTTCATTTGAGTTGAATTGTTTATGTTTATTAAACAAATATCTTAGCTTGTCTTGATCGTGACAAATATTTTATAACTAATTCACAATGCACCTGTATAAAAGTAGTAATAATTGTTCTTTTCTACCTGCTTTCACCTCTGCTGAATGTTATTGGTAAGAGCAAACTTATAGTCTTTCCCCCCATATAAAATCTCCCAGATGCTACATTAAGTCTTGCTTAATTGAAAGCAATCATATTCATCTTGCTAGTGAATACTAAGTGTGGTAAGTTACTGACTTTGACTTTTTAGTTGGTGTGGCATGGCCTGCAGTTTTTTCATCTAGAATGGGGCATTGGTTGTTAATGTGATACATATTTTTAATAAAGAGAAGCTTATGTTTTTGTTCCAGGGTTTCCCCTCTCACTGCCTCACTGTCTGTTTGTTTCCCTTCCACTGATGGAAGTGGAAGGGAAACAAAAGTTTCCGCCATGGGGCCGGAGCGATAGCCCAGCGGGTAGGGTGTTTGCCTTGCACGCGGCCGGCTCATGCCGGCCTGGGTTCGGGTTCGATCCCGGCATCCCATATGGTCCCCCCGAGCGCCGCCAGGAGTAATTCCTGAGTGCAGAGCCAGGAGTAGCCCCCTGAGCATTGCCGGGTGTGACCCAAAAAGCAAAAAAAAAAAAAAAAGTTTCCGTCATCATGGGCCCCAGCACTTTACCTTAGTCAGAGAAGTTATGTATTAAGAAATTTAACTGTAGGCTTTTCAAAACTTTTGCGTCATCATGGGCCCCAGCACTTTACCTTAGTCAGAGAGGTTATGTATTAAGAAATTTAACTGTAGGCTTTTCAAATCTATAGTAAGAGTTCTGATATCAAGTAAGCTCTTTCAGAGGTCCACATATTCATAGCTATCAATCATTTGGACTCCACTTCCTGACCCTTTCTTGGAAGATTCCTGCTGCTTGACTGAAGAAAGAAGTGTTCTTGGAGAAGATGGAAGAAATACTGAATTGAAAATGTGAAAATCTTTGTTCTCACGTAACAGGTGATAAATAAAACTGAAGTTGATTTAGATTCTTAATCAGGTCATGAATTTATTCCATGTGGTAGCTGGGTTTCTTTCCTGAAATACTCTCATATAGTCATATCCCTCCTTTCCTGTATCTACCCTATGTTGATTGTAGCTAAACTTTGATCAAGTTCTTTTGGAAACTGAAGTCCTCTAGCACATGTGTTCATCATTCCTAAAGACATGGGTACCAGTGCAAAACTAGAAAGAAGACTGTAAATATACAATCGGTAGTAATGATGAATTAAACTCAACTAAAAATACATACCCCAGCCCAGAAGATAATACCACCACATGTGTTGCTTATCAGTGAACACAGCCACCACAATCAGTGCGTGAAGATAGATCCCTTCACAGAGCATCCAGAAATAGTTGCAAGACATCATATACTGGTGGAAAAAATGCAGAATTTTGCAGCTCAGCTGTTGGAAAGAAATAAAGATATTCAGTAAAAGACACAGGCAAAAATATGGCAGTGAGAGAAGGTAACTGAAAATAAGTATCTACTTTCAGCTTGCAAGACTGTTTCCCTAAGCATCTGTCAACACATGGAACCCTCTATAGACACAAAATCAGAGTGATAGAGCATATATCATTGCTATTACATGTAAACAGCCAACTAGGGCAAAGGGTGACTAGACACTGAAGTGTTCTTTTCCTATTACTTTCTGATGGCTTGTAAAGATAGACTATACTGGTTCATTTTCCTGCAATGTGTGTGAAACCCATAAGCATTGATGGCATGCACAGATTTGTCATATAACTTTATGGTCCTCTTTTCTAAGAACAATGAGGCAAGAAAAAAGCAGTTGTTAATGATGTTCACAGCTCTGTTGGTGATGTATCTTTGGCAGTGAAGAAAATAGGACCAGGTGATAAATTCCTTACTAGACGTAGGAGCTATACTAAGCTCAGCAGATGAGAGTCTTAGTTTTTACTGGGGAGTGTGGTTTCTATATAAAAATTAAAAAATTGTTTCCAGCCATTGCCTGGGGAATAAAATAACAAAACATACAGGTGAAATTTAAAGAAAGACTTAGTTCTTTGAAACTCTGAATTCAGTTTAAAGACGTTTTCATTTTGAAAGCCATTGCCCACTTTGATCCAAACTTCTGAGCAAACTCTGCAGTGTCTTACAGTGTAGGAGGAAGGCACAAGAAGTGGGGAAAGATGGTAGTTGTGGACAATACTGTGGCTTTGTATAATTCAGAGCAGCGTTGGCTTCAAATTTTACATGTAGTCAATGATCACTATAACAGTAATTATACTCATAAAGTTGCTGCAAAAACTGAATTAGGAAATAATGAGCCATTGCTCCATTGGAAAGGAGTTAGCTTTTACTTGGCGCTGATCACAGTCTTTTCAATAATCAGTTGCTTTGAAATAAATTTCAGTTTCTATTTATTTTAAAATGTATGTTTTATATGTACTATTTATTCATTGGCATTAAATTCATGGCCAACAGCACTAAGTTTGCCTAAATTAAATAGAGCTAATTCATCTGTTTACTCTATAAGGTATACACATCTCTTTTTTGGCTTAAGTTTCAGAACTTAAGGCAATACTCCTTCAGAATGCTTAAGGATTGTTTTATCTTTATTTTATTTTCTTCAGACAGAAGGAAAAGATGTTATACACATCGTGATCTTGTGCATAAGAAATCCAAGTAAAGACTAAAAATGTAAGTAGATGAGCAAGCATAATGCTGGATATGTGTGTGTGTGTGTGTGTGTGTGTGTGTCTGTGTGTGTTTGTGTGCTCAGTGCGATTGTGGTGCTGGGCATTGGACCCAGGAAGTAACAAATGCAAAGCACAAACTCTGTCATTGATTTATATTTTCAGCACTTTGAGAACTCTATTACATACTGGCATAGCCAGCATAAAATTAAAAAAAAGTTTGAAAAAAATAAGCTGATTGAATGAATGTGGTTTATTTTATTAGTTTTATATAATTCCACTCAAGTTGTATGGATTTAACAAGGAATGGATTAGTAGATTCTGACAGAGTTAAAAATATTAATGAGCACAGTGACGCATTCTGTGCTTTCTCCAATTTTTGCATTATATGAGAGCATTATGGCTGACTAACTTCTAGCAATAAAAGTGTCTTGCTATAAATTTACTTCCCAAATACATACAACTAGTATTGAAGAAAATGAAATGAAGGAGATAAAAAGCACATGCCTTTTCTCTTGTTAGTTACTGGAGCTATCATGTATACATTTAGAAAGCTAAATAAATTCTTACATAGTACACATAAAAATAATTCAAAATATTGAAGATTGAAATCAAAATGGACTACTTAGTATTGATTTCATGACACTTTTTCTGTACTAAAACTTATGTTTATGCTTGTTTAGTGTTATAATGTTGTTCACTTAATGTGTTAAAACTCTAATTCATAGATTTTTTTCACCAAGAGAATAAGCAAAAGCCGAATAATCAAAATCTAACACAAAACCTGGGTTCAGTCTCAGTTGTGTCCTGTTAATTATACCCTACAACCCTGGTAAAGAGTGACTTCTCTGCACAATGATCCTCAAACTGGGTGTATGAATTCTTCCTTTGAAAATACTCCCTGCCTCCAGGGTTTGTGATTAATTTTAATATATCTCCAGTTTTGATATAATGTTCAAACAAATATATTTAAAAGAGTTGCCTATAAACTTGGTGTTTTAACTTTACTTTTCACTGCAACAATAGTTCACCTTTTATTACTTACTTACTCTGCATGCGAATCATCCAGAACTTTTCAAGACCCTTGAAATTATCACATGGAAAATCCATAATCACTTTTTTCTCATAAAAAGATACAAGACTTACTTATCAGCTGAATTCAATTACATGTGACACTATGATGAATGTTCTCCACTGAAATACTATGTATGCATGCAATTGAAGTATTTTCCCATAAGGACCATGTTTATGTGAGACCTGTTTAAGTATATGCTTTTTATGCTGTTTTTCTTAGCATAATAAACTCAACTCAGTGTCCCTTCTTTCCCTCTTGCCCCAAACAGCTTCTCAGAAAATAGAATTTTTAAAAAAATTCTCTCTCTCTCTCTCTCTCTCTCTCTCTCTCTCTCTCTCTCTCTCTCTCACACACACACACACACTACTATTGTCTTAGGGGAAATAAATTCTATTTCAGGATACATTTTTCTAATTGAATTATAAATTAGTCAGGGTAACTTAAAGTATTATAATTAGAACGTTTCAGAATTAGCTTTTTGCTCAGAAGAAAAGCGTTCATGGAACTGGAGAGATGTTACAGTGGGTATGGTGCTTGGTTTGCTTGAACCAACCAGGGTTCAATCTCCAGTAGGTCCCCCAAGAACCACCAGGAGTAATTCCTGAGTGCAGATCCAGGAGTGACTCTTGAGTATTGCTGGGTATGACCCAAAATCTAAGAACAAACAAATTTCACATGTTCACATTCTCTAAAACATGTTTAGAAGTGTTGGCTTATTTTTCATTTATTGTAACTACTACTGAACCCTGTTATAAGATCAAAACAACAGATACTATTTGATGAGGTAAGGGATGTTAAGATGTGCTTTAGTTCCTTTTTTATTTGAAGTTGTGAATTGTGATTTGGGACATGGTATGGCAGAATGAGATATCTGAATATTTTAGGATATAATCAAAGGCACAGCAAAACATGACAAGCTACCTGTGTCATATTTGACATGCCAAATACCAGTAACAATTATAGATCTCATTCCTATGACTTGATGGAATGGTTTGAGGCTCTTTATGTTCCTGGAGTGGGCAGATGCCCTTGGGCTATCTAGCATGTGACAGGACATATTGAGATTTCCTGGTGCCCGCTTGCTCGAATAATCGATGATCTAAGGGAAGTCAAGTGATCAAGTGTTAATCAAAGGAAGTTAAATTATTTATGTTTTAAAACAAATTTTTTGCATCTTTTCTGTTGCCTTACTTTAATTCTGAAATAGTTTACGTTTACAAAATTTTAAAAAGGATTCAACAAGAAGTAAATGATATAAATTTTTTTAGTGAAATTTTTATTTATTATTATTATTTGCTTTTGGGGTCATACCCGGCAATGCTCAGGGGTTATGCCTGGCTCTACACTCAAGAATTACTCCTGGCGGTGCTCGGGGACCATATGGGATGCCGAGGATTGAACCTGGGCCGGCACAGGCCGGCCACGTGCAAGACAAACACCCTACCCGCTAGACTATTGCTCCAGCCCCTTTATTTTTATTTTTTTCACTTACAATTTATTATCCTGGAGCTATTTCAAAGCAAGAAACTGAGTTTCCATTAGAGAGATACCTACATAAATAGTTGAAATTTTCTCAAACCTGAGTATGCTACAAAACTCCATTTGTGAATATATATTTACATACGTATGATTACATGTACACATGCATCTATATAGGAGCACTATATATACTATATATACACTATAGACCATAGTATATTATATATACTATATATGCTATATACACACTATATTATATGTATATATACTATATAGGGTATACATAGTGAATATATAGTATATATGTTATATACCATATATAGTACTATATGTAGTACTCAGTGAAGAGTACAGTGATGTTGGATGACAGATTTGAATATGTGAAAAGTTTATGAGGAAAAAATGAGACTATTTCTCTTGAATATGATACATTGATTTCAAAGACACAGTCATACTTCCTCGTACCCCAAGTTACAGTGACAAATTTTGTCCTATTGTATTTCTGCATGTAATAGTCTGCTTTTCAGACTAATTTTAATCTTGCTTTAGTCATAGTAGTGTTATTTTTTTCTAAAACATTAAAAATGTTACCAAATGACTTTATAAATTCTTAAGATCTCTTTGTCTTTCCAGGAGTAAATTTTAATTGCTTTTTTCCAGGAAACCTCTTTAGAACTTTTAGAACTTCAGGGGGAATTACAATAATGCTACTTCAGATTACTCTTCCCAAAGAAAACGCATTACCTCAGAATTATAAAATTCCTCTACTACAACCCCTGGGTTGTTTTGCAGTTTCCTGGAAACACTGAAGAAGACCTTGAGTGATACAAAATACTTTTCTGGAGTATCATATTGTAATTCCCCTTAAGTTCTAAAGTAATCAGGTCATAGAACAGTGCAGACCCTCTGAATGAGTCCTAGAAACAGGAGATTGCAAGGAATCATTGGGAAACATGTGGAGGAGATAAGTTTTGTGAACTGAAGTAGGCTTATACTGATTAAAACCCAAAATAATTTTGATATTCTAGTCAATTTTATTGTAGTCTGGTAAGTCTTAGTGAACCACATTTTTATTAATTCATTTTGTTCTGGGAAATAGAGGCCAATATACAGATGTAGAGGACGCGCGCACCGTCCAAGACTGTCTATTGGTCTCTCTGCCTCTTCTCTCTGTGGTGCATGGTCCACGTATCAGTGTGCCACATTTGAGCACATACTTTTGGAGGAGTGGAAGTTGCATCTATACGATCTTCATTGCTTATAAATGGAGTGGGAAATGCTTTGGAACAGAAATTGTTCTTGTTGAAATCAGGGGAAACGGGCGAAATGAGACTGATAATACACTGGACTACCAATTTTTTTCCAGCTTTTCTGTATTGACGTGAGAGGGAGATTTTCACACATACATACACACAAACACACATAGAACATAATTTACCTTTTCTTCTTATTCCTCCCTTTACGTATCTGAAAATATATCTAACATATATATCTAACCCATTAAACTACAATGGGTGTAACATGGCTTATTTATAGCAGTTTGAGTTCTTGACTTCAGTTATAAAAATCCCTCCAAATATACTAACTTCAAGTGTAAGTAATAAAACAGAAAGCTTCTTAGGTTTTACCATGTACCAGAATCACTAGATGAACTTATTAAAACAGTTTTATGGGTTCCCATAGTCTATTTTCTGTTTCAGAAAATCTGGCATGTGAACTAAGATTTGTATTTCTCACAAAACTTATAGCAGGCGCATAGATAATTCTGATGCTATTATTTTATAGGTGAAAAATAAATGGTCTTAGGTACAGAGATAGTTATCCCAATACCTGATTCTTGTTTTAGTGTTATGAGCTGGACTTCCAGAGATAACAATCCTCACCATCAAAGTTCAGATACTTTCCCTTTTAGTAGACACACATACAGAGGAAATGATCTGCCTCTGAGTCACACATATAATATCATCTTGTGAAGAATTACAGACAATTTTTGGTCAAAATGCCAGTATAGTTGATAAACTAAAGAGCAAAAAGCCTTGTATATCAATGGAAAAACTGTCAGCTTGCACAGTTTTTAAAGTTAGCTAGATGAAGAATATTCTAGTCATAAAGTAAGCACTAAATAACATTATGGGAAAGTATTGCAGTTTTCTCCGCAAGAATAAAGATGTTAACTTTTCAATTAAATATAGGCCTGTCATGCAATTCTGAACTGATATTCAATAAAATCTCAGAGAAAACAAGCTTGATTCTACAAACAGGCATTGAGGAAAAAATGTCTCATGTGAGCTTTGAAAGATGTTTCAATGCTCATCTGAGCATTGGAAGATGTTTAAGCTACTGGCAATGGAAATACTCTGGAGTGTTCAGGAAAAAAGGAAACAAAACATGAAGCAAAAGAAAGTCTTTAAACATGTACAAGGGAATAAAAATTAATATATTGCCATGTTATTTATATAGTGTAGTGAGGATATTGTATAGTTCCTTCTGGGGATTCTCAAGAAATAGCTAATGTAGTTTTTTATATTCCCAGACCATTGTCATGGTTATTTGGTATAAAAAATCTCTGTGTATGTGCTTTTACACTTTGTATCCTTTATATTTAAGCAGTGTTTGAAAAATACTCTGAGCTTCTACATTTCCAGTGTCCCTATAGTATATAACACAAATGAAGCTGACACCATAGAACTATTATTAACTGAACTTCACACATTAGGAGACTGAGACACAATGAGGTTTTAAAACTTGCTCAAAATTACAGCATAATGTTTAAACTAGTAAAAGAAATAAGATTTAAGATTCTATAGTTCATTTAGAACAAAGATATAGTCTCTTGAGCAATCTAGCTAAGCAATAAACCTGGCATGCTAACCAGAACCATTTGAGAATGAAAAATAAAAATCTATGCAACATCTACACTAAACCGATGCCAAGCTTCTCAGAGCAGGGTAACTCAGTTATAAATGTTGAGATGAAGACTTGCTGTGTAAACCATGTCAGATGTAATTTTTAACTTCCTAATTTCCTACCGAAAATGCAGATGTGGGAAAATGGAGATTGGTTTGAGGTTTTTTTTTGTCATTTTACAAATTGATTCTTCAAATCTGTACTGGGAAAGTGGTTATAATAATAAAACTAAAAAGAATAAAAATTCCTCGGTACTTCTCTGTACTGTGTTCTTAGTTAAAAGATGACTTGATTGATTTCAGTATGTTAGTAGGTCAAACAGTATAAATGAGTGGAATTGGTAGAATACTTTATTATATTATCACATATTGGTATTATTTTGCCCATATTATCCTTTAAAACCATTATGCGTTCCCACTTCCAATCAAATTTCTTCCATAGGCTACCAAAATGAATAATTCTGATCCATTATCATCTGCCATTCAGCTCTCACTGCTGCTTCTATTACTCCCTCATTTTTATGTGCCCTCCCTGTACCACACTCCTATATGAGTTGGGCAGCAAAGTTCAATTCAATCTGGGTTTTATCTGACTCCATTATTTCAGTTCTCAACATCCATTTCCTGGAACTGGAATGAAGCTCTGAAATAATCTAGTTTGCTGGTTATCTTGAACAGATGATGCTTTAAGAAAATTCACCTGTTTTTCATAACTTGGGACTCATTTGAGTTTTCTTATACAGGAGACTATAAAAAATGTGGCTTGATTGTTTTGACTTTTGAGGTGCAACATGCTCAGGTTTCCAGTAAAATTAATCTCCCTGTATTGTCCCTTTTAGGCCTCGACAAAATAGTTCAGAGAGACATTTCTTTCTAGAAAATGACGAATATACTGCCAGCTCCCTAAAGATGCAGCAAGAACAATACTTTTAATTTTACCTCTGACTTTCTACAGGAAGATTAT
Organism: Cryptotis parvus; assembly: GCA_021461705.1. Taxonomy (NCBI): domain Eukaryota; kingdom Metazoa; phylum Chordata; class Mammalia; order Eulipotyphla; family Soricidae; genus Cryptotis; species Cryptotis parvus. The sequence goes on from JAJIBD010030559.1 coordinate 50,085, forward strand.
TGAATAAGTAGATAAAGTGAGAAAACGAAATTTTAATATTATGGAAATGAAATGCTCAAGTGACATAAATGACAATGGGCAATTTTCATATCATTCAATAAATGGGGTTTCTACTTAGTCCTTACTTATGCCAAAAAGTTATTTTGGGTTTAACACTTTAAAAATAATGTAAAGGGATAAGATTCTCACTACTGTTGGTTTTGCAGAAGATAATTTACCTTACCAAGAAACTTCCAACAGAGAGACTGACTACTTTGATGGGAAAGAAACAAAGGGTCGCATAGGGATGTTTGAATGGGGGGAATGTTTTAAGAAGTTGGAATTCTATGAATGAATTTGCGGAGAGAAAATCATTTGGGAGGGGATACAATACTGAAAATTTCAAGACCTATGTTGTTCTTGGAAATAGTGTATAAGTAATTTCAAGGACAGATAACATAAATCATATGTGAATTTTTTTCTGGCCTTTCTTGAACTATTGTGTTGGCCACAAGAGGGCAGTCCCTGTATTTGGAGGGTAAATTTAGTACAGTCTCATTGAAAGCAATGTGCAATTCTGAAACAAATGACCAAATAATTGTTTTCCTGCTTTGGGTCAAATTGTGTACTTTGTAACGTACAAATTTCAGTTTCATCATTTTCTTTTGTTAATTTCAAGCCTATCTTACTTATACTCACTTGTAAGTGAAAGTGGGTTTTTGTATTTAATTTTATGAAGGAAATAGACACTTGCATATATGAAACAAGGTATAGTGTTGATGTTCATGCAGTGTGCCTTTCTCAGTATAAGCAGCTCGTTGCTGGTTATGTATTCTCACTTTCTCTAACTTCAGAGGAAAGGAAGCTCTATCTCAGATTATCAAATATTCAGATATTTTCACCCCCTGCTTTATACATACACACAAGCACACACATACTTTAAAGTGACTTCTGAAATAGGTAAACAAATGATTTATAGTTGAAAGATATAAAGCTGTTTCCATATGATATTTAACATACTCTTAAGAATTAAGGAGTTACAAATAGAACCCTGTCCCAAGTGAAGAGAATTTAGCTCAGGCTTAAGAATTAAAATTGAGTTTTGAGAGTTCAATAAGCACTTGATGATTAGTTGAAAATATATATTTCAAACATTTTCCTTTTAGGAAGCTTGCTCTTGTTAAAAATAACATATGTATTATGTTAAACATGTACTGATTGATATAACCAGGTGCTAACCATGCCATTAAGATAAGTTTAATTCCCATTTTTTGAATTTACATTAATCTCAAAGTGCAAAATGTTTGTCAGAGAGACACCCTCACCCTTCTATAAAGAAGATATTCCTGTTAATTTCTTGGGCTCCCCTATACTCACATTTCCTATTAAATCAAGTATACAGTAGCTGACTCAGGTTCTAGATACTTGCTTACGGGCTTTCACAAATTGTTAGGTAATAGTGAAGTTGCAAGGAAGAAATGGGTGGACTTTTTTGTTCTGCCTTACAGCACAGGCATGTTTATCTCTAATGTATCTTATGGAAGTTAAAAGGGCCAGTGATAATAATTCACAAGGCTGTTAAGGGCAATGACTAGACTCACAGGTTGATTGGAAAGCCAAGTAATTACCCAGGGAATTAATTGACCACTGTATAAGGTTTTGTAGTAATGCTATAATAATTTACAATATTATACTTTTTTGGAAATTTCTTTTTGGGAGGAGCACTGCTCAGGGTTATCCTGATTCAGAACTCAGGAAGTACTCCTACTTGTGCTTGGGGGACCATATAGGATGTCTGAATCAAACTTGGGTCAGCTATGTGCAAGGCAATTGCCCTACTAGCTTTACTACCCCCCTGTATTGGGGAACTTTGAAAAGTGTTATGCTTTCCCAGGAATCTGAGAAAATCCTCTGGAAGTAAGCAGATATTTTCACTATTTATCTTATATTTACTACTACTACTACTACCACCACTACCACTACCAACACCACCATCACTACTACTACTACTACTACTACTACTACTACTACTATGATGATGACGCTCTATGACGACAATGACTACTACTACTACACGACAACCCCGACTATGACTACGACTACCACAACTACTACAACTACTACGACTATGACTAATGACTACTACGACTATGATGACTACGACTGCTCACGACCACTACTGCTGCTGCACTGCTGCTGCTACTGCTGCTGCTACTGCTACTGCTACTGCTACTACTACCACTACTACTACTGCGGCCGCTACTGCTGCTACTGCTGCTGCTACTTCTACGACTATGACTACTACGACAACTACGACTACAATGACTATGACTACTACCACTCTACTGCTACTACTACTGCTACTGCTGCTACTGCTACTACTACTGCTACTGCTATTACTACTACTACTACCACTTCTACTACTGCTACTACTACTACTGTGGTTGCTACTGCTGCTCTGCTGCTGCTGCTACTACTATGACTATGACTACTACGGATCTACTACGACTACGATGACTATGACTACTACCACTACTACCGCTACTACTACTGCTACTGCTGCTTCTACTGCTACTACTACTACCACTTCTACTACTACTACTGTGGTTGCTACTGCTGCTAATGCTGCTGCCACTGCTGCTGCTGCTACTACTGCTACTACTTACGACTATGACTACTACGACTACTATGACTATGACTACTACGCCTAATTGTACTGCTACTACTACTGCCGCTGCCACTGCTACTACTACTGCTACTGCTACTGCTGCAATTACTACTACTACCACTACTACTACTACTACTACTACTACACTACTACTGCGGCTGCTACTGCTGCTGCTAATGCTGCTGCTAATGCTGCTGCTGCTACTACTGCTACTACTGCTACAATTACCTAATGTTTTTTATCATTCTCATTTGCTAGATAATAATAAAATACTTCTATAATTAATTAAATTTTTTTTTTTGCTTTTTTGGGTCACACCCGGCAATGCTCAGGGGTTTCTCCCTGGTTCTGCACTCAGGAATTACTCTTGGAGGTGTTGGGGGGACCATATGGGATGCCAGGTATCGAACCAGGGCCAGCATGGGCAGGCGCGTGCAAGGGCAAAAAGCCCTACAGGCTGGACTATCGCTCCGGCCCCCGCTTCTATAATTAATTATTGGCTAGCTACCATCTCATATGGATGGGTGCTCCTTTATTGTAAGAGTCATAGGGTGTGATATTCCACTACCACGGAGAAATGGAAGAGAATTTAAGAATTCATAAAATCTCATAATTTGACCGAGTACTGTTTTTTGGAGTGGTGGGTTGATTTAATGGCCAAAGTGTCATTTCCTTCTGCAGAGATATAGCGACTTTCTCAGATTTTTTCTTTTCTTTTTCTTTTTTTTTCTTTCTTTCTTTTTTTTTTTTTTTTGCTTTTTGGGTCACACCCGGCGATGCTCAGGGGTTACTCCTGGCTCTGCACTTAGGAATTACTCCTGGCGGTGCTCAGGGGACCATATTTGATGCCGGGATCGAACGCAGGCCGGCATGGGCCAGCTTCGTGCAAGGCAAACGCCCTACCCGGCTGGGCTATCGCTCCGGCCCCGTGAGATTTTTTCTATACTTCATGGGAAAGGGAAAGCCAGAGCAAAGTCTTCTCCACTGAGAGATGTTCAGTTAATTGTTTCTACATCTCTTTCCAACTCAGATTTGTTAATTAAAGTGTAGTGTTTAGCACTCAGACTCTTGATGCTACTGAGTTGACCAAATAATGGAGGAGGAGACAGAGTGAGGTAAGTATGGAGGAGGAGGAGAAGAAGGAGACAAGGGACAGTGGTGGGTATAGTGCTCTAACACTGCATGCCTGAAGAATAAATATTGACTAAAATTTCAAATGCTGTGTGCATGTGTAATTATGAACAGTTATTAGTTTGGAATAGCTAAACCTATTTCTTTAATTCCATACCTTAATAAGGAAACAAATGACAATAGTCAAGAACACCATGTGGTACAGATGAAAGAGGGTTTGCTTCTTTGTGAGGCAGGTTCAAGTACCTAATTCTACTTATTTCAGAGGAAAATTGACTTCACTGGGTCTCAGCATACTCAGTTTATATTGGAAACAATATTCCCTCTCCTTTGGGGGTCTTGTGAAAATTAAATAAAATGAAATGGCTTTTTTATTAAATTTTGATATGAAAATAGAATTCCCTATCAAGGTAAGCCAACATTCTGCAGTAGGACATGAGTCTGTCTCAGGAAAAGGATGCCCTGGTCTTGAAAAATAAATCATAATATCTTTCTGGATATATTCACACTGCAAAAAATTATTAGCACTTTTGATCCATTAGAAGCCAAATTAAGCTGCTTTCCCAGCTATGCCACTGTCACGCAGGATGCATGCTCTGGGCAGATTTCACGCATTTTTGTCATTGGGTTGGCAGAGCTGTCAAATGCCAGTTTTGAAAGATGAGGCTATCTACAGATGCTCGCACAACACAGTTAAGCAGAGAAACAGAAATGAAAATATCCTTTGGCCATTTATTATGTGCTCAATAGGTTCTGTTTGTGCTTTGAAACAAATTTTTACTCTGTTCAAACTGTTTTGTGCCAAGAAGAATGGATCTTTGCTTTTCCATTGGGGCTTCCATACCCTTTGGTTTCCGGTTTTACTCAGTAAATGCAGGCCATCAGCAGGGACAGGGATATGAAAGTGAATGAACTTGAGGTATTTTAAGCACTTCACATAGTATAGACACAGAATTTAGGAATATTCACATGACTTATATAATAAATGCATGACTATTGCCTTCTGTAGTGACTGGCTTTGGTGGCAGAATGTTGAGGTGATGATTGTCTAGGTACACTTGTAAATGCATTAGTGATACACTGGAGGCACTGTGTATCAGTGTCTCTGATAGATGATACCCTGTTTTATTACATGGGCATCACCTATGTTTACAGATGTGTTCAGTAAACTTTCTTTGGGAATTAATTGCTTACTGACTAGTGAAAAAAAATCTGTTTCTGATTTGTTCATATCTTAAAATGACTGAATTGTTTCTAGCCCTGTATATAACTTCAGAACTCAACACAAAAATGTAATATGATTATGCACATAATCAGAAATTTAAGAAAAAACTACCATGTTCACTGTTTAGCTGTATTATAGACTAAAAGTTAACATTATAGGCAAATCAAGCAGTGCTTACCGGATCCCTTCTCACGAGTTCTCCATTGGGAACTACTTCGACCAGGTGGATGATAATAATCATAGAATTCAGAATGTAAGTCAGAAACATGTTCTTGTGCAGAGTCACTCTTTGGCAACTAAGGCTCCTGGTTGAAAATCACAAAACAAAGCGGAATATTTAACCAAGGTTGAACTATCCAGAAAGATATTTTGATAGTATTTTTAATGACTTACTGCAGCAACAGAGGAAATAACACATAGAAATAAGTGAAACTGGTCCTGTCCTAGGAATTATCACTAGTTGGTTTTCATAGCTTTTTTAATTCTCAGGGTGACTTCATATTGTATCTGAAACATGTAATTACTTAGATATAACGAATGTGAAATTATACATAAGGAGGACTCTTAACTGGAGAATCCATTTGGTGTGTTAGTAGAGTGCTTCAGGTGAAAAGTAATTCTCTATGTAAACAGGTAGAAATTATGTAGTAAATAGAGGAAGGGGACATGAAGACAGAACCTTGTGACGGAAGTTTGAATTCCTGTTCTTGATCCACTACACAGAACTTTTGAAAAGTCTCCCATCATCCTTCTCTTTTACCATTTTCTTTGAACATCTTCTTGAATTCATGTTAGAATCACTAAGTGGTTCCCCCTTTTCATGTTCTCTTGGTGAATTTCAGACACAGGCAGAATTTTAAAAGATACAGGACCTTGTCAAAGCTACTGCTTTAACCACTCACAACTTTTGGGGTACTAAGCAATATGTTGAATGTTCCATCTTTTTCTCTTCTACTTCATGAACTTGGACTCTGTGTGTGACTATTTACATAAATAAATAACCACTGGAATATCCCATTTCACTTCTTATACAAATAGCAGGATAGTTATAACAAAAATTGGAATGATTGTACTAGGTGAATGAAAATATAATGTAACGTTTCCATATTTGATTCAGACAAAAACACTTAGTGTAGCTATTCATTATGTGGAACATTAAATAATGTACTTATTAGTGTCAATAATTTGTTGTAATTTTTTTCCTGAAGGCTTTTATGGAATAAAAGTTAGAATTCCAGGAATTTTGAAAAGAAAGTGCTCAGAAAATATCACATATAAGAATGGTCTATTTTTACTTACAGCATTTTTCTATGTTTCCAAAGGAAAGGAAAACTAACTGTTATTTATCTGATGCAAAAAAGTAAGTTTAAGAAATGAAAGTATGTTAGAGCATATTTAAAAAATTAGAATTAATGGTTTCCTATCATTAGAAAACCCTGAATTAGTAATTTGCTAATATATGATATTTTAAAATTCTCAACTTATTGAACAGAACTTTATATCCAGCAAAGTGTGGACATAAATGCAGACATTCAGCTAGTGCTTGGGGTATTGGCTTTCTACTCAGGGAGCATACGAGATGCCAAAGGTGGAATCAGGGCTTGTATTCACCACAAGGGCTTTACCCCTGTGCCTTCTGGCCCCAAATTAAAAATTCTTAAAAGAAAAGATTGTGTGAAATATATCAACTTATATTCCACCAACTCTTCCATATTGTAACTGCTGCTTCTACTATTATTAATTCTTTGACCTGCGTTATTTTTTCATATAGTGATAGTAGCATTCTATCATCATTCTTCTCAGGATGCAAATATCTAAAGTCTCACGACTGAATTCAGTTTGACTTAAAACAATGAGAGCAGACACTATCTAGAATTAACGATGAATGGATCATGCAGCACTGCTGATTTTATGGCTGATTTTCTCTCGAATGGGTGGAGTTCAATAATCTGTTAATGTGCATTAGCATAAAGCACTGGTTAAGGTTGAATCTCCCGAGGAAGCCAAAACCATTCTGAATAACAATATATTTCCTACACTTCCAGATTACTCTCTAGTCCTTATATCCTGCTTTATTTTTTCTTTTAAATGTGAAACTTCCTGACTTATCATTTGCTTGCTTTTCTCTGCTATCTTCTCCCTTTCTCTAACTAAAATGGAAATGTTAAAGGAATTTGTTTCACTAACCTAAAACTATGTAAACACATTGTCGTCAAAATTTTTGTATAAAAATCCTTATATTGTACAGTTTATTTTATTTGAACTATGACTACTGAACAGTTTCCCAGGATAGCAGAACATTAAATTAAATGCTATATAATCTCATAACTTAAACTTAAGCAGGATATTGATTACATCATATCAAACATTTGCCAAATCCTGAAGTTTTAACTAATATTAGACATTATCATGTTCTTTAACACTAGGTATATAGTACTCTGTTATGTACACAATAAGAAAGTGATGATTTAAAGCTAAATAAACTGTTAGGCATCAAAGACGGAATATGAGTTGCATATATGTTTCCATATCTTAACGATTTCAATATAATTTCTGCTTATTGAGTTTTAAAAGTTTTATTACAGGCACTGGGTGACATTTACAGAGATTTTGAAGTAAGTTATTGGTAGATTAAATTTATTAAAATTCATTTAGTAATCCAACACGTATTACTGTGAACCCATTTTAATTTAGACCTTCTCATAAATGCTAGAGCTACGTGGGGGATTTTCTAGTCTATATAATTGTTTATTTATTTTAATTATGATAATTGTTCTTAAGAAAAGAATAGGATGCTAAAAGGGCATAATATGATTCAACACAAGTAATTATGTGTTTCATTGTTCTCAAATAAAATCATTTGAGAACATTCAACAAATCACTCAACAAATATGTTGTTGTGTGAGCATGAGAGAAGCTGACATTTTTCTGTCAGATCTGAAATATCTTAAGTTGAAATGGTACAAAACTGGTAGTTCTACTTATTCTAATTCTTGTTTTTAAAAAATAATTATTTATAGAAGCAGGATATTGATTACTCTTTGAATGACAAGAAACAATAAAAACTACAGATTTTTTAAGAGTGGAAAGATAAACATGATCTACTTATATCTTGACCTAATCAAGTTATCATTCAAATATGAGAACAAGATAATGATTTACTTCAATATATATTTCAAGATGTCAACTTGAAAGTTGAAGCTAAAAATTATATTTGTAAAATTAGTTTACCTGGTGTAAATATTGAAAATTTTATTTCAAACTATTTTCAGCCTATGTATGCATACATATTAATTAGGGAAACCTGTAGTTGTATGAGAAAGTGTTAATATTTGCATTGGGTTTTGTAGATCACATATATAAATGATATATTATTGACAAGGAATATCAGCATTAACTTCTTTATAAGGTAGAGCATTATTATCACAAAGCTAAAAAGAAATTAGGGAGTAATTAAATAAACTTTGTTGTAAAAAATAAGGTGCACAGAAAATGCACATCTGAAATAATTCTTGTTGGTGCAAAGTTGTATCTGCCAGATTAATGCAAAGATTTCTTTTATCTAGGGATTAGACCTTATTTTCAGTGCAGAAAGAGGAGTAGAGGGGATGTCAAGCATATTAAGATTCCTAGAAAAATTGTAGTAAATATATTATAGATATTTTCTGACTAGAGATTTCATATCTTTAGAATTCGTAACAAATATCTTTAAGGAATTCTCTTTCAGTCATCATTCTGGCATCTCTTTCTATTTCTAGTATTCCAAGTGAATTGTATACTAGGATATAATATAACTGACCATTTTCTTTTGTTTTTCTTTTGTGTCTGTGGTGGGTTTGGATAAAGAAGATCATCTTTGGTGTCACTGATCTATTCTAATAATTTATTTGGAGGAATAACAGCCAGAAATGTTACTATAGGTCAGAGAAATAGTACAGGAAGTAAGGTGTTCTTGCATGCAACCATTCTTGATTTAATCCTTGGTACTACATATTGTCCCTTGAGCACTTTCAAGGTCAGTCATGAGTGCAGAGCCAGGAATAATACCTTTGCTTGCTGTTCAATTTCTACTCCCCTTGTAGTGCTTATTATAGTAGATATGCAGTTACTTTTATTTTTAATATATTGTTAATTGAACCAAAGTGAGATCTATGTTACAAAGTTGTTCATGATTGGGTTTCAGTCATATAATATTCCAGTACTCGTCCTCTCACTGTTGTACATTTCCCTCCACCAGTGTCCCCCATTTCCCTCCCAGCCCGCCCCCCACCTTGTTACCTGCCTCTATGGCAGGCACTTGAAAATAGTTATTTTTCTATCCAATATATAGATATAGAGCTAGTGGTAAAGACACTAGAATTTTTTGTGCAGTTAATAGTTGAAATTCCTTTTATTTTGTTTTTTTATATTAGAAGCCAAAATGCAAACACAGAGCCTCACACATATTCACTCTATCAGTGGTATTGGAAACCTTTTTTTTTCTTTTTGCCAGTGTGGTCAATATACTGTAATGTATCACTGTCTTCCCATTCATCTTCGATTTGCTCGAGCAGGCACCAGTAACATCTCCACATGACCTGTCTTATGCAAGTAGAGCCCAAGGGCACCTGCCTGCTCCAGGAACATAAAGAGCCTCAAACCATTCCATCAGGTCATGGGAATGAGGTCTATAATTGTTACTGGTATTTGGCATATCAAATACGACGGGTAGCTTGCCAGGCTCTGCCATGCGGGGTAGCATACTCTTGTAGTCATCTCGATAGTGTAATGCAGTGAAGACATTCCTCACCTTCCTCTCTCTCTCTAACTTTCAGGCAAGAATTGTTAATATCCAGAATATTAAATCATGAGGTAATAAAAAATGAATAGTAATTTTTGTATCTATTGAAATACAGAAAAATGTTTCAGAATTTAGTATTAGTCCATAGAAATGCAAATTGATTAGTACTAAGTGGAACTAACAGGATAACTAAAATTTTTTTTGCCAGCATTATTAAAATGATTAAGAACAACATACACAATTGTCCACTATGGGACTTTTTCAAGTCTGTCTTCCCTAAGGCCATCCTCATCTTAAAGTTGACATTTCCCATTTGTCATCTAGTAGGGAATGGGGTCCTGCTAAATTAATTTTATGCTTCCTTAAAATCCCTTCCCATGTTATTGCTGCTAATTATTTTTCCTGAAAAGGTCCTAAATATATTTCATCCTGAAGTTATTGTTTTCAACATGAGCTGGAGAATGAGAAGTAGCTTATAAAACATCCTGAATGCTGTTTTAACCCTGTTCACTTATATAGATTTAAGTTATTTACTATTGACTTTTTATCATTTAAAACTCCTTTTATCTATATCTGAAGAGGTTACAGAGGCCCAATTTTTTCCTTTTAAAATAAGAAGACTGGGGCCGGAGCGATGGCCCAGCAGGTAGGGCGTTTGCCTTGCACGCAGCTGGCCCATGCCCGCCCGGGTTTGATCCCCGGCATCCCATATGGTCCCCTAAGCACCGCCAGGAGTAATTCCTGAGTGCAGAGCCAGGAGAAACCCCTGAGCATTGCTGGGTGTAACCCAAAAAGCAATAAATAAATAAATAAATAAATAAATAAATAAGTAAATAAATAAATAAATAAATAAATAAATACATAAGATAAGAAGACTTTCTATATCTATATACAATTCTATATCTGTTTTCACGATACCACAGGGAGCATGATTTTCTTTATTTCATGGTTATACAAGCCTCTAACTTCTGCATGCTCAGAGTAAAATCTTATTAAAATTAAAGTCATTCCTTAATGATCTTATTTCGAGTAATATGCCAAAATTTTCAGTCTTATATCAGCATTCCATAGGCTCCTATGTACTCAGCAACTTTAAATTCCTTTGTAGACCATCTAAGCCTGCTGGTTTAAAGGGAACGCCTGCAGGGATATTCCTTTTTTATAGGTCCTGAAATAATAATTTTTATCAAGTTTAGAGTGATATTGCAATGCAACGATTATAAATAGGGAGCATTAAGTATCTGAAGTGGGCTAGAGTGTGTATAATATCGTTTTGTTTTAATGAAAATTTTATGGAACTGATTGCCCAACCTTGCAAAATAACTTACTTTTTGGAATGTAGAATTATGCAAGGGAGTTATAATTATATTTTTCTCAGTTTTCACACATATGTTACAATATAAGTACATAAACCATAAGCTCTTCCATTGTAATGCTCATTAAAGACCTTAAGAATGATATTGAGTTTTTTGAAAGATTTCGGGAAAATGTTGCTAACTAAAAGATAAGATCTATGATTACTCAGAACTGCATTTTATTTTCACTATTACTTTAAATATTTTCTTTGATGGGGCCGGAGCGATAGCCCAGCAGGTAGGGCATTTGCCTTGCATGCGGTCGGCCTGTGCTGGCCTGGGTTCGATCTCCAGCATCCCATATGGTCCCCGAGGACCACCAGGAGTAATTCCTGAGTGCAGAGCCAGGAGTAACCCCTGAGCATTGCCGGGTGTGACCCAAAAAAAGCAAAAAAAAAAATTTTTTTCTTTGAAATACAAATGCAAATAAATAATTTGAATAATTGGAAACATACTGTATTTTTTTTTTTAATTTTTTTTTACTAGCATGGAATTGAAATTAGAGACTCATATAATACAGGGCATATACTCTATCGCTGAGCTATAGCCCCAGACCAAAGTAATGTACTAACAACATTGGAAAACAGACTTTGTTTCTTTAACTTTGGGTAGGTTAAAGATAAGAAAAAATAACAAGTATACACAGTAAGCATGATAATGCTTACTAAATAATCATATATGAAGGATCAAATATGATTATTTAGTATCATTGTGTAAGTTGTTACATTCAGTTCACCTCTTGTATGAAATCTGGGGAACCTGCTATTTAAATATATTCATACTATTCATATTATATATCAACAAGACAGGGGCAAAATCAATCACTTCCCTAGACCATCTGTCCCTACATTTTTGAAGAGTTGAAAAGATTAATTTTATTTTGGGACTAAGAGTTGAGAATATTTTTCTTTGTCCATGTGGCGCACTTAAAACAACAACGATAACAACTGAAATTGCATGGCTTCATTAGACAAGAGCAGAAAAAGAATTCTTACAATCTTTTTGGTGGTGTTGTTGCTGATTTGACTTTCACACTTCCAATAAATAATTTAGAAATATTCTCTTGTCATGTTTTATTTTTAAAGTACTGATATATTTGTTAGTTGCAATATTATGAAATTTGTACTTTTTATTTTGATTTTATTCTGATTATATGAAAAGATAGTAAAGAATAATTTGTTAATGATAGATTTGTCATCAAAATTGTATGACAGTCTTGTGTAATGAGTTATTTATTCACTGTGGTCAAGAACAGCCATGAAATGGACAGACATTTCAAGATTAATCATGCTATGTGTTGACTTAGCGGTATTTTGATCACTGTAATAGAAAATACTCTTCTATTTTAATTATAGTAATTAATCCCTCATGTCTTGTTGCTTTATCGGTCTTTCTCCTGCTCAATCATAATGCATAGAAAGTGCTCACGATTTATTCTACTATTATTTGCCATTCAGCTAACAAAATTGCTACAGTTGTATCATTTTTGGCTGGAGAGAGAGTGCAGAAGGTAAAAGGCTTGCCTTGCACCTAGCAGATACTGATTGGATCCTTGCACCAGATATTCAGAGTACCACCAGGGTTTATTCCGAAGTACAGAACCAGAAGTATCTGTGGGACAACACTAGGGTGTGGTTCCAAATGTTACCCCAAAGAAGTTTTACAATTTAAGAAAATGATAATACATACTACATAACTTATCTTTATCAAATTTAAAGCATATTCATATCAAAATTATACCAAATTTAAAAAAGGAACAAAGAAATTTAATAGTGGTTATATAAAAATGCTGAAGGTAATTCTGGTTTAAGTTTTTAGTATTATCATGGTACTCTTTGAAAAAATCGAATTAAGATTTTATTATTATATACGAACTACTATATATTTAATTACATATCACATGATTTAATGTGGAGAATTACTTGTAGTATGTTTTTCTAAAAAAGTAGGGTTTTTCCCTATCATTTGTATAACACTCCTACAACAAGAAAAGTTTAAAAAAGTAATTTTTTCTGTAAGGTTTGGTTTTGGGCTACCTCAGCCATGCTCAGGGCTTATTCCTGGCTCTGTGTTCAAGGATCACTCCAACTTGGTGGTGGGGATCATATGGGTGCCAAGGATTGAATCCAGTAATTCATATGCAAGGCAAGTGCCCCACTCACTATATTATTACTCTTACTCCAAGAAAATTTTTAATCAAAGTTCATAAATGATCTCTTAAGATCCTCTTCTGTGGCCAAAACAAGTTGTTTATATAGATAATATCTAGGCAAGATGGATTTTAACTTGTGGCCATGACTTCTATATTTTACTGTGTGGGTAAAAGAAGAAACTGGGCTCTCCCTTCAATACTAAATGGAGTTCTAACCATGGTAAATAGAACCTTTACATATTAAGGCAGTAAAACATATATGCATATGCAGTGTAATTAAGGATTGTTTCTGCTTTGGAAAAAGAGTCACATTGCATTTACAAGTTTGTGAATTCACCCTGTTTTCTTTTAAGGGTAGCATTTAAAGAGCATATATATATATATATACATATATATATATCAAAAATATCTCCTGATTTGAAGAAGATAACCTTCCCTTTCCCACACACACAAACAGTTGCAGAGTTTACTATTATGCTGTTGGATTATGAAATAAAATAAAGAACAAACACTTACTTGAAAATCACAAAAATTCCCAGCGAAATCACTAATGTGAATATTGACATAGAATGACCCACAATAGCCAAGTAGTAAAGATTGTATGCATTCTGGAAAAGCAACAATAGTAACAAAAAGTTAGTTAAATATTTATGAAAGAATAATTACAGAATACATAAAATTATTCATACTTTTAAATATCAGTATAAATCACTGTTTTGAAGACTAAAGTGAATATATACTAAAAGGATAATATTGAAAAGTTACCTAAATTTGTAGCTAAAGAAGCTAAAACAAAAAAATAGTAAACTCAAGGAATGCAGAAGAAATATTAAATTATAAAGTGAACTAGAATATACAATTGAATGGATTAGCAGAGATAAAACTTAGTTCTTAAAAATTTCTTTTGAATACCTTCTTATAAGATTCATATGGGGAAATATTAAAATTGAAAAGATATTCACACAAAAAACCCTCGTTTGCAACTCTTTGAAGAAGCATTATTGATAAAAGTTTAAAAAAAGGGAACAGCTCAATGTCTATTAATGGTTGAATACAGTTTATTCAGAATAGAATATTAGTCTGCCAATGAAAGGAACAAAGTAGTAGTAAATGGTAAAATATGGATAAAAGTTAAAATTATTATGCTAAAAAAGCCAGTAACAAAAGATCATATATTATATAATCTCATTAATATAAAATATACAAAAATATGTGAAGATAGAACACACATTAAAGCTTATCAAAAAATTAATTTACTAACATTTATAGATTGTAAATTGTAATTTATACTTTATGATTTATAAATTTGACTGTATAATACAAACTATTTTCATTGGATGGATAAAAAAGTCGTGGCTGGAGTGAAAAAGTAATGAGGTTTAGAGAGGCAGTTTTTAAACCTCTTCCTTATAGTTTACCATATGGAACTATATTGCCATTAATTTTTTTCTTAATTTGGAGGCGATATGCCCCTATCTTCCATCGATATTTTTATCTTTACATGTTTTATTTTTATAAACTTTAATTTCATTCATTGCTTCCAGAATATTGCTTTAAACATACTTATTCTTCTTAAGTAGTTGTCAAAATGTGTACAGTGAAAGGATTACTCATAATTTAGATGCATTCTTGTGTCAAGCTTAAAAGTGAAAAGTGTGTGCTTTATTAAATGCTTGTTTGATTTCTTCAAATTTTGTTCATGCTTGTATTAGATGAAAGATTTGTGGAAAGAATTTTAATCATTATATTTGGTGTTTAGAGAAGAGCATTTATTCTTAAAATTATTTCCTTCTTAGAGGTGTATGGAGTGTGTGATAAGATTAAAAATGACAACACTGAGAGTTACCTTTCTGGATGTGTATGCACTATTTACAATTAAGTAATTATTATATTTTTCCTTGAAATATATTTAGTACTCATTCAAGAATTTCCTTACCCAGAGAGATGGCATTACAATCAAACCTTATCAAGTTAATATTCTCCATTAGAATGTGACATTTATCACCTCTTTTCTCAGAGGTTACTAAGCAATTTACCAAAGGCAAAGGGCCATAGTGTCCTTGGCCTATTCTTGTAATGAGGTGACCTTTGGCCAATGAGTCCCTAACAAATCTATTCATTTTGCTTGTAGTTTGCTTGGTGCTTGCTGTTTGCTTTGCTTTAATAATAGGAAATTTTTCTACCCTTGAAGCTTCTCAATAGAAACAAAATACTTATGTATAAAATAATTGATTTTTAGCTTATAAAAATTATTATTTAACCAATTTGGCTATCTTTGAAAAACATTTTAGATTACGATTACAGCCACAGGGTTGATGAGAAATGCCCGGAGATCTATACTGGCCAACTCTTTATCATAGCTTTTTTGGGGACAAAATGTAGGTATGGAGAATTATTTTTCCTGTTCTGATACATCTGAAGAAGAGATATTCCCTCATCCTGTTAACTTCTAAGTTTTAGAGTAGAGATGCTATAAAAATATTAAACAGCGAGTAAGTTAGAGTGCAAACAAATCACTATGGACCTACCCTGAAAATAACAATCCACCAAGGATTGATGAGACTACCCCAGTCAAAGTTTCTTTCAGGTCTGGTATTAAGTAAAACTATCATGGACATTGTGTAGTAGGGGGAAACTACTGTTGGCTGTAACTTATTAAAAAATCTGTGATTTTGGAACTCTTCCAAAAGTTCCCTGGAAATGAGGCCTAATATCTATTAGTATGGGGAATCTCATCATCTGGTCAAGGGTACTCTGGTCCTGGTATAAACAGCCTGATTCCATATGCTGATAGAACCTTCTCATTAACTCTGAACACCAACAAAGTTTTAAAACTTTGTCTCTCTAATGTCACTTCATAAAGTCTACAGAACTTCAAGGCCATGATCTGATTTCCTTTCATAACATAGGTTGGTTTCTTAGTAGCAGGTATTATACAGTTATGCATCCTTTATATGTGTAAACAATAGCTTTCCTGACAATACCAAGCATTCCAAAAGAACCTACCTGTAGTTTCTCAGGAGTAAAAGCATTGCACATACTGTAGTTGGACCAGGTTCGATTATTCTCCGGGTGCTTATACCACTCCCCATTTTCATCACAGTATTTTGTAACTGTTTCTGTTATGAAACATAACAGTATTTACATAACTACCTCATTGTACATATGAGAAAACAGAGGCTATGAGAAGTTAAATATATTCCTTTTCACAGCTTGCCAGCAGCAAGGCCTGCGATCAAATTCAGGTTGAATTTGTTTCAAAATGTTTTTGAGCTGGTGAATCTGTATTAAACCTCATAGCGCTGGGGCAAGTTATCTATATGCCATTCCAGTGACTTTCCAGTGAAATATCATAAAAGCTTTGTTGACTGCAAGATATTTAACTTCCTATTGACCACAGAATCAGAATAAAATGTTTACAAAAATGTTTATTTAATTAAATAAAATAGAATAATGAACCAATATATCATAAAATCAACTAAAGTTTAAGTTATCCAGGTTCACTCTAATTCTTCAAATTATTTCTGCAGTGACTCAGAGAATCTTATAGCAACCCAAAGATATTCTGTAGTCCCCACTTTCTAGTTTTAATAATTCTTTCATTCACTTTCTTTATAAAAGCAAAAAGTTTTCATGCCTTTGCTCTTTTGCTTTTTTTCTTTTTGGGTCACACCCAGTGATGCTCAGGGGTTATTCCTGGCTCTGCACTCAGGAATTACTCCTGGTGTTGCTTGGGGGACCATATGGGATGCCGGGGATTGAACCTGGGTCCCACATGTGTGAAGCAAATGCCCTACCCGCTGTGCTATTACACCGGCCCAGTTTTAACACCTTAGAGCAGCCGTCTTACATGTGATTTTTTTTCAGATCAAGTATATGAAAATTAGAATACAATTTAATTTGGAAGACACTGTCATTGTTTTAAAGAATATGGAAACAATTTATGCTAACAAGACTTATTTGTATGAAACATCATTGAGGTTTTATATTTAAAATAATTAGTACTAACTTGGATTATTCAATATGCTAAGAACTAGTATGAAGAATGTTCTTTAATTTTGGCTGTCTTAAGATAGATCTTATCATTTTTAGTTAATTAACTGAAACAGTATCAGATTAAACATGAGACTTTAACTGAAATCGTAGATTTATTTATATGTCAATTCTTTAAAATTAGTAAAAAATATATAAATTCCAAAATATTGAAACTATGTTTAAAAAGCAAAACAGTAGAGCAAAGGATGTTCAAGAAAATTAGTAGAATTAATGCTTAATCGAAATCTGAGACACAGTTATACAGAAAATAATTTTATTGTAAATTTGGGGAGACAACCTTTCAGCAAAATCTAAAGAATCGCCATAGGACAACAATGTTTTAAAAACTGACATCGGGGCTGGAGCAATAGCCCAGCGGGTAGGGCATTTGCCTTGCACGCAGCCGGCCCATGCGGACCGGGTTTGATTCCCGGCATCCCATATGGTCCCCGAGCACCGCCAGGAGTAATTCCTGAGTGCAGAGCCAGGAGCAACCCCTGAGCGTTGTCGGGTGTGACCCCCAAAAAGCAAAATAAATAAATAAATAAATAAAAAACTGACATTGAAAAGTTGTTAATAAATTTGTTCATTTCGCTTGCCAATTATGACCATTATAAGTTATTTGCAATTAAATGTAGTTTGAAATGAAGCATTTTATTTTTATAAGCCTGGCAAGCTACCCATGGTGTATTTGGTATGCCCAAAACAGTTACAATAATGGACCTCATTTCCAATGAATGGAGATGTTACTGGCGCCCGCTCGAGCAAATCGTTGAACAATGGGAAGACAAGTGAAGTGAATTTTTCATAAAGTAAAAATTTTTTCTAAATGGTCATAATTGATTTTAATAAGTTTTTTGTAGCTACACATAGCAGAATATACTTTATGGAGATAGTGTTCCTAGTGATGAAGTCCATTCCAGTTGTGAGCAGGACTGTAGGAAATACTGTTTGTCTTTGTCTACTTTATACTCTGGGCCACACCCAGTACTGCTCAGGTCTTAGTCCTGGCTTTGTGCCTAGGGATCAATTGTAGTGAGGGTCCTTGGAACAATATGTGGTGTCAGGAATCAAACCTAGATCTGTTGTACCATTGCTCCAGGTCTCATTTTGTTTCGTCTTGACTAAAGTCTGGGTCTAGGCATTTCATGCTTATAATGGCTGTAGCTATCAAGAATCTGTCCTCCATCACTTGACAAATATTTCAAGATTTGAAGAAAGGATATGTAGTCTTTGAGTCTTCCCTCCACAAAGGAGACCTTATCCCCACTGCTGTCTCCTTTCAGCCTGGAGCCTATCTGCATATGCTAATATTGGCATTTCCTACATAAACTCTCTGACCTAACTTATAATGAGGACAACACACATACTTTTCAGTCTAGATTATATAGAAGGTGCTGTACATGTATTCACAGACCCTAACCATACGAATTAATATTTGACTGATATGGGGATTGTCAGGAATCACTGTATCACTGTATCACTGTCTTCCTGTTCATCATCGATTTGCTAGAGCGGGCACCAGTAACATCTCCATATGACCTGTCTCATGCAAGTAGAGCCCAAAGACACCTGCTTGCTCCAGGAACATAAAGAGCCTCAAACCATTCCATCAGGTCATGGGAATGAGGTCTATAATTGTTACTGGTATCTGGCATATCAAATATGACATGGGTAGCTTGCCAGGCTCTGCCTTGTGTCAGGAATAGGCATTTTTTAAAAGCACATCAATTTTGAAGAGTGTCAAAGTTGGGAATCATTCTTCTAAGCCATATGTTGACCATCTGCTCTATGTAATTAATGTTGATTGAGCATTTAATTCCAACAAATGGTCCTCAAACAACTTCTTGTTAAATTTTGCTTTTTACATTCTAGCTTTTTCCTTCAGATTGTCAGTTTCTTTTGAATCTCAATACTATTATCACTCTTTTGTGATCTTACCTGTCTTTTATAAAGAAGCACTTTACTTAAAATGAAATCTCTGACATTTCTTTAAGTCACTTTACGTATCATCAAGACATCACATTTGTTGAATATAGGTATTTTAAAGATATGCTTTATTTTTGAAATAACTTTGTTTTCCAAATGAAAGTCTATCTAAGACTGAGGTTGAACCTATGCCTGAAAATTCTTATTTAGCTGGTCCAAAACTTCCCCTTTAGTAAATGATTATATCTGCCTTGTGAAAGTGCATTGTTACTTTGGAGCTGGCTTTGTAGCCTTAATAACAGGACAATTTTCTGTGTGCCTATCAAGTTAGCACTAATATAGTTGTCAAATCAAGATGAATGAAGTGTCATTTATTGGAAGAGTCAATAAAGGTCTGAAGAATTACTCTCAAATAACCTGTAGCTAAAGTTTAGAGTTTATAGCAATGTACTGCTGAGCAGGAAAAAAGTTCCAAGTTCCTTTCTTTACATTCCAACTTTCTCCACAGAACAAGAATTTTCAGAAGTGGTTGGACCCTGATGGTTTATAAAATAGCCCTCTCTAATTCCATTTCCATGGTCTATGTTTTTCCTGACGGAAGTTTGATCTGATAGAAAAGAGATCTTCATCCTTAAAAGGAAGCACAAAAAAAAATCTCTCCCAAACATTTCATCAAGGATAAACTAATTTCATTTCCTAAGTATGAATTTCAGAAACTCTTTTGACTAGCTTTTCCCATACAGTGGCTGTTTTCTGTATTGATGGAAAATAATCTCCCAGCCCAGGGGCCTCTGAAGTGGAAAGATGAAGGTGGAGTGGTGGTAAGGAAGAAACTGTGTTCTCTACAGGTCATCTCTCTCCTCCCTTGCACTTTATCCTGAGGCCCAGAGAGGGAGTGTAGCCATGTTAAGGTCACACAGCAGATGAAGGGCGTCCGGGATGGATGGTGGGTTTTAGCCCTGGCCTGTCACCCAAGCAGAGCCTCGTAAGAAGCCAGAGGAACCCTCACACGATGAGTGATGCCATTTTCCACGTCCGACTCCCCTCTCATCAGAATTCCACCCAGCAGAAGAGCTGATCGCAGCCCGGCTCACATGGCAGCCACACAGTTCATCAATAAATGCTCACGTTTTGAGGTGACTACAGATTATCCCACCTGCATGGCAGAGCCTGGCAAGCTATCCGTGTCACATTTGACATGCCAAATACCAGTAACAAGTATAGACCTCATTCCCATGACCTGATGGAATGGTTCGAGGCTCTTTATGTTCCTGGTCGGGCAGATGCCCTTCGGCTATCTCGCATGTGACAGGACATATTGAGATGATACTGGTGCCCGCTCGTGTAATAGATGATCTATGGGAAGTCTAGTGATCAAGTGATGGAAAATAATTTGTTGCCATTCATACTCAGTGAGCACAAGTTATCAGATGGACTGCTTGGCTTTGAAATGTGGGAAAAACTCTAATCAATGATTCTTTGGAAACGAGGACAAGTTAATATTTTTCATAGTTTCTTAAGCATAGAACAAACATCTATCTTTTTCAAAATACTTCTTTCAGCATGGATCTGATAATTCAAATTTCCTTTGTCAGGATCCTAGTGTTCCTTCCACTGGTAGGGTGCTTTAAGTTTCTTACAGTAGTTTAAAAAATGAATAAGAGGACATGCTTCAGAATGTGAAAAACATGTTGAGTACACCTAGGTAGACGGCCTTCATATCTGACCTTTTTAAAACTGTGAAAGTTTTAAAAACATCATAGAAACATAGGAAATGAAAAATGATCTTTCACCTGTTGGATCAAAGTCTGGAAAGTAATCTGGGCAGTACTGAAAGGACAGCACTCCCGCCGGCGTGTCGTCCCAGCATGTCCATCCATCCCAGGTGCGGTTGCAGTATGGACCTGGACATTAGAAAGAAATTGTATTTGTCAAAACTTTCAGCATGCTCTTTAGGTTAAGCAGTTTTCTTGGGTTCTCTGATGTGGATACAAAAGTTTAAAAACAATAGAGAAGAAACAAATCATGGAATTTAAAAATCACAATTGTGCCACAGAAAATCAAATACCTAGGAATCAACTTACCCAAGTGTGTAAAGGACCTGTACAAAGAAAACTACAAGACACTGCTCCAAGAGATAAAAGAGGACACAAGGAAATGGAAACACATTCCCTGCTCATGGATGGGGAGAATCAACATTGTCAAAATGGTAATACTCCCTAGAGCTCTATACAGATTCAATGCAGTCCCTATGAGGATACCCATGACATTCTTCAAAGAAATTGACCAAACAATCCTGAAATTTGTATGGAGCGATAAACCCCCAAGGATATCTAAAGCAATCCTCGGGAAAAAGAAGATGGGAGGCATCACCTTATCCAACTTCAAACTGTACTACAAGGCAGTAGTAATTAAAACAGCATGGTATTGGAATAAAAACAGACCCGTGGACCTATGGAATAGAATTGAGTATCCTGACACCCAACCTCAAACACATGATCATTTAATCTTTGATAAAGGTGCAACGAGTCTAAAATGGAGTAAGGAAAGCCTCTTCAATAAGTGGTGTTGGGAAAACTGGGTAGCGACATGTAAAAAATGAATTTGGACCTGTGTCTAACACCATGCACAAAAATCAGATCAAAGTGGATTAAAGATCTCAATATCAGACTTGAATCCATAAAGTACATTGAAGAAAATATAGGAAAAACCCTCCATGACATTGAAGCTAAAGGCATCTTCAAAGATGAAACATCTCTAACAAAGCAACTAGAAGAAAAGATAAATATATGGGACTACATGAAACTAAAAAGCTTCTGCACCTCAAAAGAAACAGTGACTAAGATACAAAAGCAGTCCACAGAATGGGAAAGAATATTCACCCAATACTCATCTGATAAGGGGTTAATATCCAGGATATATCAGGCACTGGTAGAACTTTACAAGAAGAAAACAAACAACCCCATCAAAAAATGGGGAGAAGAAATGAACAGAAACTTCAGCAAGGAAGAAATTCGAATGGCCAAAAAACATATGAAAAAATGCACATCATCACTAATCATCAGAGAGATGCAAATCAAAACAACAATGAGATACCACTTTACACCACAGAGACTGGCACATATTCAAAAGAACAAGAACAACAAGTGCTGGCGTGGATGTGGGGAAAAGGGGACACTCATCCATTGTTGGTGGGAATGCCGGCTGGTACAGCCTTTCTGGAAAACAATATGGACATTCCTCCAAAGACTAGAAATTGAACTCCCATTTGACCCAGCCATACCACTCCTGGGAATCTACTCTGGGAAACCAAAAATACGCAGCGGAAACACCATCCCTACTTTTATGTTCATAGCAGCATTATTCACAATAGCCAGAATCTGGAAGCAACCCGAGAGTGCCCGAAAATAGATGACTGGATAAAAAGCTTTGGTACATCTACACAATGGAATACTATGCAGCTGTTAGGAAAAATGAAGTTATAAAATTTGCCTACAAATGGATGGACATGGAGAAGATTATGTTGAGCGAAATTAGCCAGAAGGAGAGAGACAGTTACAGAATGACTGCATTTATCTGCATAACATAAGTATATAGGTACATATTATGATACCAATATCCAAGGTCAAGTGAAATATACATCAGGAGGTCCTGTCAAAGGTGGAAATTATCACAAACGTGTGGGAGTCAGAGGCTAGGTAAGACAGAAAATGGAACAGTGTGCTAACAATTGTGAGGGTACTAATGCCAACCTAGAACTGAGCATTAAATAGAGGCAAAAGGATACACATGACAACCCTTTAATGTATGTTTTGTAATCCATAGTCTGGAGAGGAAGGAAAAGAGAAAGATAGAGAAATGGAAAGAAATAAAGAACCTGCCATGGAGGAGGGCTGGGGGGAGGGGGAGGGAACCGGGGGACGTTGGTGTTGGGAGATGGGCACTGGTGGCGGGATGGGTGCTGCTACACTGTATGACCAAAACCCAAATATGAACTTTTTTAATTGTATATCTTTGTAATTGTAAAAAAAAAAAATTAAAAAAAAATAAAAAAATAAAAAAAATAAAGTACCAAAGCAAGCAAATAAAAAAAAAATCAGTTATTTTATTTAATTGATTACTTATTTGGTTTTGGGACCACACTTTGGGCTTACTCCTGTCTCTGTGCTCAAGGATTACTCCTGGCAATGTCTGTGGGACCATACATAGTGCCAGAAATCAAACCAGTGTTTGCTACATGCAAGGCAAATGCTATACCCCCTGTATTCTTCTCTGGACCTGCTATTTACATTTTAGTATGATTGATTTACCTTAATTTGCTTCTCAGAAGTCATACATGACACCTGTTTGGAATCATTCTTTTTAAAACATCCTCAGAAATTCTCTAGCACAACCCCTTATGAAACTGTATGTAATGTTACCCTTAAATAAACGGCTTCTTAAAATAACATATAACGGTGGAACCTATGCATCTTTATAGATCATTAATTATCAAGGAATTTGCTTGGGTATTTTCATTTTTAATCCAAGGATTATGCAATTGCCCTGAGTTTTGTTTGAAATGTGTCTGTAGCCGATTAGGAGATCACATATTTTGAATAGCCTTATACTTTAGAATTATGCTTTGTCACCACCTAAAATAATGGTCTATTTGATCATTTTATAGTCTCATCAGCATTGGTTTCAAGTGGTTTTTAAACTAGAAGATTAAACCTAGACTGAAACATTCATATTTACCAGTGTAACTAGTCAGAAGAATGTACCTAGGGGTTAAAGGCAGTTTTCAATTAAAAAAAAAGGCATCAAATAGTCATCAGAGAATAAACATTCAATCTTCTAAAGTGATTTACAGTGGAGAGTGCCTTCTTGGTCTCCAAAAAAGACAATAGAATGTTTCTATTACCTCATATATGTTAGATAAAAAGTTTGTATTTATGATGTTTGTGTATGTGTGTGTACAGCCTTGAGTCAAATATCTTTTCAGTTAAAAATTATACCTGAATGTTTTAGGTATAAAATATATTACTTGCATGTGGCAAATCTGGTTCAACCCTCTGCAGCACATATGGTACCTAAGCACTGCCACAAGTGAATCCTGAGCACAGAGCCCTGAGTACTGCCATATTTGAACCCCCCCAAACAAAACAAAAACAGTGAAATTGCTGTAGACAAATAACTTTAATTTTAAATAACTTGACTTTTCTGTATCATGGAAAATTCTAAAAGGAAAAATATATATAAATGTATAACTATTAGAAAACAGACTATGTGCTGTAATAACTTATACTTACTTAATATTCTCCCTACCACCAAGCAGTATTTAAATATCACTATCACTATCCTCCCGTTGATCATCTATTTGCTCGAGAAGGCACCAGTAATATCTCCATATGTCCTGTCTCATGTTAGTACAGCCCAAGAGCATCTGCTCGCTCCAGGAACATAAAGAGCCCAAACCATTATATTAGGTCATGGGAATGAACAAATATAATTGTTACTGGTATTTGGCATATCAAATACGAAACGGGCAGCTTGCCATGCAGGTGGCATACCCTTGTAGTCACCTCTAAATATAGCATTTATAGATGAACTGCGCGGCCACAAGCGGCTGCTTGAGACGGGCTGTGATAGGCTGCCGCTAGGTGGAGTTCTGACAAGAGAGAAGTCTGGAGGTGGAAAATGGCGGCGGGCCGGAGCGATAGCCCAGCGGGTAGGGCGTTTGCCTTGCACGTGGCCGGGCCCGTGCCGGCCAGGGTTCAATCCCGGCATCCCATATGGTCCCCCGAGCACCACCAGGAGTAATTCCTGAGTGCAGAGCCAGGAGAAACCCCTGAGCATAGCCATGTGTGACCCAAAAAGCAAAAAAAAAAAAAAAAAAAAGGAAAAAAAGAAAATGGCGGCCCGATGGAGTGGGGGGGGGTCATCTGGCTTGTTGTGCGGCTCTACTGGGGTGGCGGGCCAGGGCTAGAACCCGCTATGCCTCCCGGGCGCCTCGTGAGCTGGGCACAGGGAGAGCAAGTAGCAGCTCTGCCCCCATGTCTGTAAGTCTCTGGATCAGCATACCTGGGCCGGATTGAAAAAAAAAAAAAACTGCTGCAGGGTGGGTGTCGATGATCCGGGCTGTGATAGGCTGTCGCTGGGTGGAGTTTTGATGAGAGGGAAGTCTGGATGTGGAAAATGGTGGCCCGATGGAGTGGGGGGGGTCATCTGGCTTGTTGTGCGGCTCTGCTGGGGTGGCAGGCCAGGGCTATTACCCGCCATCCCTCCTGGGCGCCTCATGAGTGGCTGGGCACAGGGAGAGCAAGTAGCAGCTCTGCTTCATGTCTGTAATATATGCCCCATGTCTGTATATATTTAATATATTTAATATATTAAATATATATATATAAAATATATTACATATAATAATATATTTTGTATATTATATATATGAGGTTGTTGAGTCTTTTCAATGGTTTATGAGATAAAGGAGAAATTTTAAATTATTATAGTATATTGGCTGTCATATTCTCCCGTTTTCTCCTGAGCTCTATACACCTAAAAGACTTAAGCCATTTGAATATTTATACAGGAGCAGAGAGCTGGTGTGAGGTAAGTGTTAGACCCTCCCTCATGTGATATCTTTTCCTAATTCTGCTGATGTGGTCAGTCATTCTCAACATCCAGACTCCATAGTTCCTCAGAGCTCCATCCAAGAGAAAATCTTATCTTTCCCCTTTTAAGTTTCATAAGTAAATGCTTGAGATGAGAGCCTTCACTGAGACTATACCACCTACACAGAAGAGCCTGGCAAGCTACCTATGTTTTATTTGTTATGCCAAAAACTAGTAACAATTATGGACCTCAATTCCATGACCTGAAGAATGGTTTGAGGCTTTTCCTCTCTCTGGAGCAAGCAGATGCCCTTGGGCTACACTTGCTTGTGACAGGACCTATGGAGATGTTACTGGTGCCCGCTCGAGCAAATCAGTGAACAACGGGAAAACAGTGATACAGTGAACTGGTGGTAGGAAAGATGAAATAGGATGTATTGTTGACAAATTGGCTATCTGTTAAAGAAGATACAGCTTAATTAAACTAAACAAGCAGTTTCCACAGGTTTCACTCCAGGCAAATTCTCTGTTCACCATTTTCCAATTCCCTTCCTGCAGGTTTTCAATACTTCTCACTTAATGCTCTATTGTTATTGCTTTTCAGGTGTGATTATAAAGCTATTGTAGTAAATTTGTCAGAAGAGCAGGTGATAGTCAAAAAGGAGTCAGGTCTTTTGAGTAAAGAAACTTGATGTTCATTGCATAAAATACACAATCATGCCATAGTAGAACACTGCTGAAACTGGAGTATATTAAAAAAAAATCAGTCACCATATTTATACTGGAATAAAATTAGCCCTTAATGATGTGTGAAACATATATTCGCATACATTCATCTTGTTACCTTCTCCTTGGTACGGGGGCAACTGTTCCATTCGGTCATAACATTTATACTGTGCATCCATCATCTTCTTTCGTCCCAGAACATAGAGAAATAGCTCAGGTTCCATTGTAGGAGTAAAGGTTTCATTTGAAGAGTCAGGAAGAATTGGAGTTGGTTGCTGTATTAAGAAAAAATAACCAGTTACTTGTAAAGAGTAACTGATTACATATAAATTATCTATTATATTTAGTATATATTAATATGCATTGCACATAAATATTCATTTTTGAATTTATATCTGCATAAATTTAAAAACATTTATAAACAACAATTATCATGCTCTCCATGTTGAATATTATGTTTTTCAACTAAAAAGCAAGTGTATAACCTATAAATTCTACCTAAAAGTCTATTACATTCATTCCACTTATGTAGTACCCACACACATTAATTTAACTCCTTAATATATGGTTGTTTAGATTTTATTACTGTTAAGTAAAGCAAATAAACTGAACTCTAAAAAACACAAAATTCAAAATAATTTTCATTCTCTGAAACTTTTAAAAACCATAATGCATATTATTTAAATAGATATATGAATGAAACAAAATATCAATTAAATTCTTTCAGCTGATTTTTATTTGTGCACATTCATAAATTTTAACAGTTTTATTCCACAGGAAAAATACTTTTGAGTTATTCAGTTTGGGTTAACTGGCTATAATCTCCTTATTTGGTTTCATCAGCAGATAACCTATGCTTGGTAATTCATTTCACTGATGAAGATCAATGCAAATTTCTAAGTATGTTTTTATCAGTGTATTTGCATTTTGGTACATGCAGTTGCAGCTGTTGGTCTTAGTTAAGTCTCAACACATCACAGACCCAATTCATCTAAGTTTATATGTATGTATGCATGTGCATGTGGGAAAAGTGTGCATGTCACTCTGACATTTTTTCTAGATTTCATTGATGTGAATATTAATTTATTGTGTCTATGATATCTTTAGTAATCTTTTAAAATGCCATTTACTCTTTAGATTTTTTGTTTTGTTTTATAAGATTTGAAGCTATAGCCTGTACTCATATTCTATTATACCTGTAATAAATATTTTAATGTCTTTATTACATCTAAATTATTTTAAGTTGAAATTTTCCAATAATATTGATAAAAGACTTAGTTTGTAGGTTTCTCTATTCCTCACAGTTTCTAATGGCTGTGTGGACTGCAGGTCAGTTAATCATTAATTAATGATTTGCATACCAAGCAATGATTTGCATACCCCAGTCTATTAGAAAGAGAACATCACTGTTTTCCTTGTATGCCATTGTAGAAATGAAACATCCTGCCCTATGCAATGGCAGATCACTAAGTGCTAGATTAATACAAAGCATACTAAAATTAAATTTCAGAGTGGAGAGAAAACATGGAGCAATAATAGTCAGGGACAAGTACATATGCAGGGTAAAAGTGAAAGTTAAGTATATGCAATGCCTACATAGAGAACTGCAAAAAAGACTTTCTCGTTGGAGGGGAAGAGTGCATAGAAGCCCATAGCTTGGGAATGGAATTTGTGTTTGTGTACATATATACATGTGTGTATGTTCATATATATATATATATATATATATATATATATACACACATATATCTATATATATATCTGTATATATCTCTTTATATATATACAGATATATATAGATATATAGATATATAGATATATAGATATATATAGATATATATATAGGCTTTCATATATAGGTAAATATCTCTATATATTATATATATTTTATATATAGAAATTATAATATAAATATTATATATTATATTTTTCTATATATAATCTATATATAATCTGTATATATAATCTGTATATGTAATCTGTATATATATGTATATATATGCATATATATATATATATATATATATATATATATATATATATATGAAAACCAGTGCTCAGAAGTCACACCTGGCTATGTATTCAGGGTCCATACTATAAGCCGTGCCAGTATTTGAACCACTACTGCAGCTAATAGCAGCCTAAAACACAAGTGCTTTAACATCTCTCTGGCCCCTGTTTTAATAATTGACCTAAGATCGTGTAACCATGATCCTTATGCTATGATATCTTTGTAATAAAAATGTCAATTATTGGTTTATTTGATGCATCTATTTTAGATTTCTGGCAATATAATATGAAAATTTTCATGGAATATATATATTTCTGAGCCACTTTCTTATTTCCAGGTCAAGTTAGAAGAGAAAATATTATTTTTTTAATCTCCACTTAAATGAGGGACTATTTTATGCAATATCGCGAAGCATTAGTGACTATTTTGCTTAAACTCAGGTTAATTTCCAGGAGTAACGGTCTGAATTTTGTCTTTGATGGAAAAGGAAATATAACTAATAAGTGTTGTTACTCTGACTGGTAATTCATTGAAGCTCTAGGAAAATAGTATGTACAGGATAAAAAGAGGAAAACCCTAAGCTTGCTTTTTTTTAATTACAGCATTATTTGATTTCATACAGTTACAGCATCAGCAACTCGGAGTGATGACCATCTGAAAGTGTAGATGAAGTTCAGGCAGATGACAGTAGTATCATATTATCATTCTTGCAATATCGAAACAAACTCCAGTGAACTTGTTTTGGAGTCTGGTTCAATAGAGATTGTTTCAACACTGAAGGAATGAGAATTAGAATCTCTGTTGCTAGAAGAGCCACAATAATCTTCGTCCACTCCTGGTCTGTTTCTTCTTGAATGGTGAATAGTAAAATTATTCCATGTTTTATATGTAAAATATTCCATTAAAATGTTTCACAGACTTTTTAAGATAAGACTAAGACAAGACATAATTTATATAAGAGATAGGTAAATAGAGATATATGATGACATTGACATAAAACTAAGTTATAAACATTCAAAAACACTGAGTTACTACTGCTTAAAACAGTACATACAAGTTTCATAAAATTCATCAAACATTTCATTGTTGTTGGTGTGGTTTTACAGAGAAATTTTATCTGTGACGTGTTATAATTTTCAGCAATAAACAGACAAACTTTCTTCTTTGAAAGATTAAAAATATTTTGTTTATTCTGTTGCATTTGCACTACTTAGGGTTGGAAATATATACTTGAATTTTGTTCTGTGCATGAAGGTAGAAAGGGGACACTAAGGGCACATCGCTTTCTAAAAAAGACCAGTGTTCTAAATTTTGCATACAATCCATTTCACTCAATTCTTAAAACACAAAACAAAATCTCAATGTTGTCCTAAGTAGCAGCTTAACTGTCGTACATGTGATGTCACTCCTAAGGGTTCAAGTAAATGGCCCCACACATACGACTATTAAGCTGCCACAATAGTTGTAGTTAGTATCAAAACATCAGTGAATCTTTCGGTTAGTAATATTTTAGTGCCTCATACATATCAGGCACTTTCCTGAATTTTGGATATTCAATAGTGTACAAGAAGGGCAATATTTTCATTCTCATGGAGCCTACATTCTAGAAGATTTCATCCACATTAGCTATGTAGTATAGGGGAAACAATCAGATTTGAACGGGAATGTACTCAAGCAATTCTTACTTTGATTCAAGGCCTTTACTTGGTGGCTTACATTGGGATTACAGACCATCTCTAATATATTAAACAGTTTGAGAGTTTTTCCATGGAAAGCTTTGAGAAACTATCTTTGCAATGGTTCAAAACTATTGAAGGTGAACTTAGTCCTATGCTAACTTCCTGCATGGAGAGTTTCTTTTCCTTTTTTTCTCTAATTAGAAGAGAAACTTTTTACTCTTTCCAATAAACTTTTCTATAAAAAATTAAAACTATTGGAGGTTGGGACCCTTGCTGCTATGCTGAAGGTTGAGATTTCAATATAACCCCAGAAAGCAATACATTTATATAATTTGTGGATTTTTTATTCATATTTCTATTGAAAATAGAAATATGAATAAAAAATCCACAAATTGTATAAATTGATACAAAAGACAGGCTTTCCATATCGCCATTTTTAACTGAGTAATGTAAATTTAGAAAGAGAAAGAAATAGAGAACCTGCCATAGAGGCAGGCTGGGGGGGAAGGGAATCGGGGACATTGGTGGTAGGAAAGGGCACTGGTGGAGGGATGGGTGCTGGAACACTGTATGATCGAAACCCAAACATGAACATCTTATGAATATCTTTGTAATTGTATATCTCACGGTGGTATAATAAAATATTAAAAAAAGAAGTTAGTAATCTGTGAATGTGCTATTTATATGACAATAAAATGTGGCAAATATCATAAATTAAACAAATGGCAAAATTTATTTCAACAAGAGCAAAATGCTTCCCAAAAGTACCGAGATTTTTCTATCCTCTTTATTTTGTCACAGTTATTCAATAACCATTATTACAAGCTTTCTTTGTTTTGTTTTGTTTTGTGGGGGCAATATATCTGGCAGAGCTCTGTACTCAAGAGTGATTCCTGGTAATGCTTGTTGAACCTTATAAGGTACTGACGACTCAAACAGGGCTTGGCCACATGTAGGCCAGCATCTTTTTCTTTCTTTTTTTTTTTTTTTTTTGCTTTTTGGGTCACACCCGGCAATGCTCAGGGGTTACTCCTGGCTCTGCACTCAGGAATCACTCCTGGCGGTGCTCGAGGGACCATATGGGATACCAGGGATTGAACCCGGGCCGGCACAGGCCGGCTGCGTGCAAGGCAAATGCCCTACCCGCTGGGCTATCGCTCCGGCCCCTAGGCCAGCATCTTATCTACTATGCTATCTTGACTGAACAGGCAATTTTTGAGTTCTCCTCAAATGTGCCAAGCACTATTTTACTCCATACTTTAGATAATAGAAAGGAAGTGAGTAGATGATTTAAGTTAATGTAGATTAGGCTAATGGAATACAGTGGTCCAAATGGAAAATTTAAAAATAATTTGGAAGTCAAATTAGTAAAATTCAATAAACACTAATAATGGTTTACACAGTATCTGTAAACTAATGTTTTGAAGAAATTAAAACTATTATTTTTGATAAAGACTACCTCTAAGGTGTGTAATTATAGGACACAGCAAATGTTTTATAAGAAAATTTGTGTATTAAAAATAATTTATGAAAAATTATTTCCTGTCAAATATGTAATGCCAGCAAAGAGTCCAATTTCTGTTTGTCTCCTTAAAGACAATAATGACATTGAAGTATTCTGTGCATCTATGTTTGCTAGTAAATAGGTGCCCAAATGTCCTTTGTGAATTTTAGAATTATGTAAATTTTTCCAATCCCTGAATTTTAAAATGTTAGGTAGAAGCTTTGAATAAAAGCAGCTACTCTATGGTTTGAACACACTACATATTATCTGTACTCTTTGAAATAAAATAGTTTTTAAAGAATTATCAGACTACTTTGTTAGTCTTGTTATAATAATATCTCTTGTTAATATCTACTAATAACGTTAGTGTTTATTTTATCAGCATTCAATATAATTATATGAAATAAAATTATTCAAAAATAATCACAATCATATACATTTTATTTGACCTGTTAAAAAAACTATTGGTTTATAGGTAAAACATGCAATTATTTCTGCATCTACAGAATGTAACATAGGAGTAGAAAATTTACAAAAAAGATAAAATATTCTAATAGTTTCTAAGACATTTTTGTAGAGTGCTAAAAATTATATTTCTAATGGCATGAAGATGCCAACATATCCAAATAATGGTTTACTTTTAGCATATCACATAGTACTTTTTCTAAGGTTAAAATAACATGTAGTTTTGCATAATAAATAAATTATACTTATCCAAATAGGTATAAAGATATTACATTAAAAATTACATATTACATTAAAAATCATCCCCACAAGTTTGTGCATAAAGTTACAAATAAAATTCTTTTTTTTTTTTTGCCACGTCCAGCCATGCTCAGAGCTTAGTCATGGCTCTGCACTCAAGGATCACATTGGGCTTGGGGGACCCTATGTGCTAGAAATCAAACCTGGGTTGGAATGTGCAAGACTTATGCCCTAGTTACTGTACTATCTCTAGGCCCCTCAAACTCCTTTTTAAAGTACAAGGAGCTCACTCAAAGGCAAATGCAGATACCAGAGACCTGAGCTTTATCACTGACACTTCATGGCTCCCCTGAGAACTGTTGGATTTGAGTCAGAAAACAAACAAAAAGTCAAAAAGTATTTTTAACTTAAATTCACACATATGGAATGTTAGCAGTAGTTTTTCTTGGATAATGTAAAGAGAGATATTTTATATAGCCCAATAATACTATGCTACATGGAAGATCACTTGAAATCCTGGTTCTGGAACAGAAACAAACTTTTTTTTGAATAATATTAAAAAATAAGAATTACTTTTGTTTCCATATATAATTCATAGGCTAACATGGTTGTCTTATGGTAGAGAGGATAAGAATAAAAATATTCCAATTTATTTTTCTTATGCACTGTTAAAACTTATGTTATGTTGGGTTGACACAAAAGAAGAGGCATTGCTAGTATTTTAGTGACATTTATAGTTGTGGCTAATTGCTAAATCATTTTGTAATGAAACAATATAAAATTATGTAATTTAAATGTGATTTGAGACTGAATAAATGAAATGACAATGATATATTAAGACTTAAAGATTATTTGAATGTGATAAGACTTCATGATTTTGTGAAATACATTTGAATCCAACCAGACTGAAAGAATTCAGATATTTTTTTAGGAATAGCAATACACAACTGATATGCAAATCCACACACACAGCACATAGAAGAAATGTTTTATCCAAGAATATTATTAATGTTCGACATTAAATTTCAAGATATTAAAATTTCAAGAGAATACTAATATAATAATATCTCAAATCAATGCCAAGTTTATATGAAATATCAAAACTCACATTTCTGGCTATAAAGTAATGCTAATTTAAATTAGTAAAAGATGTAGATGGGATATTTTATTAGCATTGTATTTGAAAATAATTTTGAAGAACTTATGTTTGGTTATGGAGAACAATGCCTACTTTTAAAAATATTTGTTCAATAATATTCAAAATAAGTCCTTCATATTTCAACAGTTTTTTATTAGTGTAGTTTATCATAATTTTACTCACGTTTAGAAAAATGAATAGAGTCAAGCACCAACGTGTAAGTGGGAACTTCATATTTGGTTTTTGAAGTAGTTCCAAAACCTAGAGAAATATAGCAAAGAATAGTTAACTCTCACATTAGTATCAATGTAGTATATTGGAAATATATACTGCCTAATCAATAATGATTTACCACTGACTATAATCTGTTTTCTGGACTAATTGAATTGATCACTTAGGTTAGTTGATCAATTATAAGTCCCAAAATATTCTTTTTTTTTTAAGCCACACTTAGTGGAGCTCAGGGCTCACTCCTGGCTTTGCATTCAGGGATCACTCCTGGAGATGTTCCGGTGACTATATGGGTTGTTGGGGATTGAACCCATATCAGCAGGTGCAAGGCAAGTGCCTTTAGAGTAGCACTATCTCTTTGGTTCTAAAGACACTCTAAACAAAGTACATGCAAATGAGAAAAGTGTTGTTGCTGTAATGAATTTGAATTTGCACAGTCTGTTTTTCCTTTCAAACAGAAATATTGTTAATCAGATGTTGCCAAAAGTATTCCTGTTATGAAATTAGTATAGCCTATATATCTAGGCCAAAATAAATCATATAAATAAAGCAAACAATAATTTTAATTAAAAACTAGTATCAAGAGAATTACTAAAATTTCTAAGAAATGCTACTTAGAAGTTCTGTCATTTAAACAAATATAATCTTATTATTAAAACAAGAATAAACATGCTTTATACATAATCTAAGATCAAATTTAAATAAGTTTCCTTTAGAATCTTAGGTAGTTTTTTTTCTTTCCTACAAATTTTTTTTTTGTTTAAAGTTACTAATAAAAATATATTTCTTGACAACTGTGATAAAAGATAATTTATGACCAAAATCCATTTGCATGTCTATGTGTATGACATTTTCACCTAAATATTACACATTCCCAAACCTTATTTGATGCTAAATTCCTTTGACATAAGATCATGTTAAAGCTATCAATATTTTTTTCTGGCACTTGCATAATTACTTGAGATGATGATAATTATTAATGCTATGATGACTATGGCCCACTGAATTAAAGGAAGCATGGACTCTGATTTTTTACAACTATATAAACCTACACCATCACGTTAGCAGGTCTGAATACATTATCTTCCAGTGCTAATTCCTGAAATTCTCATGTTAATGACTTGTATAATTATTCATGACTTGTCAAAATGACAAACAGGATTATCCTTGATGTCACCAAAACAATCTCTTAACTTCAGGCTCGCTCTGAATTTAACTGTGTTTGCTTTAGTTTCAACAGTGTGCACCCCTCTCCTCTGCCTTAATACTGATCTTCTCTATCAGTACCAAGCGGTGACTTTAAATCAGATTTGCATACTTCAAGTCCTGATCCTTGCAACTCATTTTCTAATTTTCTAGAATAAATCAAGGATATCCGTATCTTCATTCAGTGCCATAACTTTTGTTTACTTGTTGTCATTTTGGGGGCATACCCTGCTATATCAGACTTAACTGCTGCCTCTGTGCCTAGCATCACTCCTGGTTTGCTGGGCTCAAGGGACCACCTGAGTTTACTGAAAATTAAAGAGAAGCAACTTACTGACTGTGCTATCTCTCTGGCAGGTCATGCTATAATTTTTTTCTATCCTTCTGGCACTTTAAAAATATTTAGTGTAATTTAAATCACTGTGTGATTTATCAACATTGTTGTTTACAGTGTTGATAATTGATAGTGGCAGGGTTTCAACATTCTAACATCACACCCTCCACAGTGTATGTGCTCCTCCATTATTGTTCTGGTGTCCCACCCCATTCCCCCTTAGTATAGTATGCTTCCTACTAAAGATCATTTCTCAGTGCTATAATTTTTAAGTTAATGCATAAAACCCTTGGTTAGAAATATAGTAAAGAACCCCAGTTGTGACAAGCAACAGCATAATCATAGCAAGAAATAGGGAAAACTTAAAGGTTGGCTTCTAGATTTTTAGCTGCATGAAAGGATAGGTCTGGAAGAAATTCAAGAAAGAGAACTAGAAGAAACTTTTCAACAGTCTTCTTCTTTATTTGGGAATAATACTATTTAAGCATACTGGATGAGATTTATGTCCTAGTGTGAAGTTTAAGATGTGTGAAATATATGTAAAATTGACATGGATTTCCTTAATGTGATCCTGTTTTAGTGGGAGAAAATCTCATAAACACACTGAGTTATTATAGATATATTGCTTATGATATCCCTACTATTTAATCCATGGGAAGCATTAAACATTTTCAGAATTAAAAACCAGATCTCTTCTTAACATGAAATCTTTGCTCATTAATTCCAAATGTGAGTGTTAAACACAGCAAGGAACTAGCTTCTCTATGAAGGAGAATATGGGGTGATTAGGCAGTAAATTGCCCTGTTCTACCTATGTCCTATATTTTATATTTTATAGACTATAAGTTCCTTCATTCTCACTTTTATAGTATCATTAAAATAAAGGACCTGAGCAGCAGTGGGAGACTTTGTTCCTCCTTATGGGGAATGTAGCTATATCTTCGTCTTGCTGTTGGGAAGAGGTGCCCTGTGGTTTCATGGCTCCACACACAGCTTTTACTATTGTACCATGAACAACTGAAGTGGGAGAAAATAGTATGAAAATAGATCTACAAGTAACACTGGGGATAAGGAAGGGTTTAATCAAGAAACAAGGTCATTTTGCTCTTTCGTGTTAATTGGAATGATCTTATAATTTCAGATTTTTTATTCTTTTGAAAGATAATGAATTTCTCATGCAGAAACGTGCAATAGAGAAAGACTTCTAAACTTCTCTCTAGTAATAAAACTGAACTTTAATTGTCAGGGTTAAATGGTGCCCTATAGGAATAGCTTTATGTCGAGTCATGAAGGGAGAGAGAATATCTAGCAGAGTTATGAAGAAACTCTTTGAATTTCAAGGCTAGAAACAAGACAAAGAAGAATATAATCATATGGAAAATTAAGTAATTCAGCTTATTAAGGATTCTTTAAAGCAAAGAGGCAATGAATGAAGAAAGGTAATTTATAGTGCAGGGAAACCCAAAATGAACTAACAGGGACCATTTGCTTAATTGAATAAGGATATAAAGAAAAATAAGTTTCCAGGTGGAATATATAAAGTATTATTGAACTATTTTCAATAGCCATAGTTTAGGATATCATTGATCATGTTCAGAATTAAGTGATCTTAGGGGCCGGAGCAATAGTACAGTGGGTAAGGTGTTTGCTTTGCACGGGTCAACCTGGGTTTGATCCCCAACATTCCATATAGTCCCCCAAGCACAGCTATGGATAATTCCAGAGTGCAGAGCCAGGAGCATTGCCTGGTGTGGCCTAAAAAGAAAAAAAAGTGATCTCTAAGAGACTAGTTTTGATAAGAGACTTATGGAGTTAAAGTTGGACTTGGGTAGGAAGGTATGGAATTAGAGAAATGAAGATAAGAATACAATTAGGAAACTGCCAATATTGAATGGGAAAATTTGAGACATTTGCAATGAGACAGTTACTTGTTACACCTGGAAAGTGACTCAGAAAAAAATACAGAACAAAGCTTAGCTACTTCTTTGTTTAATGCTTCTTGATATCTTCTCCATGACTTCACAACATAAAAGATTTGGGGCATTCTTGTCAATCTTCAAAATGTCTTAAGCATATTTAGGATTCTACAAATATTACTTAGTTTAAAGAATGATCTGGTGTAAAAATTTAGGAACTGTCAATGTGGTAAA
The DNA here is from genome assembly GCA_021461705.1 of Cryptotis parvus. Classification (NCBI taxonomy): domain Eukaryota; kingdom Metazoa; phylum Chordata; class Mammalia; order Eulipotyphla; family Soricidae; genus Cryptotis; species Cryptotis parvus. Next base: position 87,616 of record JAJIBD010030559.1, read on the forward strand.
TCAAAGCAGGAAGCATTATTTTACTCCCCAATAGAGCTATAGTTGTGGAGTCAAGAGATTCTAATTTCTGCTCGTACTTTCTAGTTTTTGCCTTCTTTTTGGTCTTTGGGACATACCTGTTGGGATTTGGTGCACTATTCCTTGATTAGTGTTCAAGGATTTCTCCTAGCAATCTTAAGATGGCCATGACTAAATTGTGTTGGTTTCACGGAAAGCAAAATTCTTAGGCCCTATACTATCTCTCTGTCTTCTCTGCTTATATTTTATTATTGCTTAGTTGTTGTTGGGGGGGGGGGGGTTTAGGTACCACGTCTGATTGTGCTCATAGGCTCCTGTGTGGTGCTGTGGTTTGAATCTGTGTTAGCTACATGCAATGCAAATGATAGGAACCTATTTCTATCTCTCTGGCCCCCATATGTTTAGTTTTGATCACGGAGCTTCATACCTATACTGATTTTTCTAATGACAAAAGACTCCCTAGTTATATTCCCCTAAATATAATGCCCAAACCCACATATATATATATATAGTTTATTGATCCCCTACATTTCTTAGTTGTCATTTAGGGAAATTGTTTCCAGATATAATTTTGTTTTATTTTATATATAGCATCGACACTGTACTGTCAAATGGTATTGAATATGGAGCCTAACACACACTTGAGTTATCTCTCTGTCTCCCACACACATTTTAACTACCATTTTGAAAAGAAAAACTTTTGTGGAAACAGCATATATAAGTCAAATGTATAGAGAGAACAAAAAATCCAGAGTTATAACATGAAAACAAACTAGTCATGAACAGTGGTTAAATTACTGAGTAGGGAAATAGAATCTGCTTTAGTCTGACACCATAAATGGGTACTTATCACTAATTTCCTCTCAAGAAAAATATATGCCTGTGTTGCAGGATGAACAAGTCACTGGGAACCACTCCTGTGAATAGATAGAGTCTAAACAACAAATTCAATGATAGTAATTAATTATAGTGGTCTTCATTTAGGGAGAACAAATTTCCTTGAGAAAGGATTATGAAAGGCAAATGACTTAAAATACTGTGTTTATACTCACAGATTAATATTTCCAAAAGTGTATGGCATAGAATTTTAGTAATCCATGAGAAGGAACAAAAAATAAAGTTTTCATTGCCCCTCAAAGTCTAGAAATTACAACTTTCCTATATTCCACTTACACTTGATAAATTTTAGCACAATGAAGTGTCTAATTTTCATAAAAATGAACTCGTCTTTAACTCTTCATTCCCCAAATTGTTTGTCAAGATTATTTTTTATGATAGCAATGTTTATTGACGCTTAGCTCAATGACAATATCTATGCTACTAGACTCACTGGTTAGAACCCATGAGAAAGAGCTGCTCTTTTACCCTGTATCCTCCTTCCCCATGAATTCCGAGATCTTAAGAATTTCCTAACCTTGATATAAAGCCTCAGCTATAAAAAGTATCTAATAAGCAAAGGATCCTTTGGGGGTACTACTTGTCAAGAACCTCATCTTTAATTCTCTAGCTATGATAACAAGGAGTAGTACAAAGTGGATGTATAGACAGAATAGGAAAATGCAGAGGTAGGCATTGCTTATCTGAAAATAGCTATAGACCTATGTTACAGGTTTATATTTGTTTCAAATGTAAAACTTTTTATTTCTTTTGGTGAAAGTTCTATTTAATATATTATTGAAGATAGATTTCAAGTAAGCAAGTAATTAATTTTGTAAAACCATAGGGTATGCTGGATTATTGCTTTAGTAATGCCTTTTGTTTGGATGATTCCTTGATTATATTACCTATTAGAAAATCATTCTTCATTACTCCAGGAACAAAGTTTCCAAGGCATAATGTAATCATAAATCTAATTTATGTTGTCAAATTAGGTAAAACAGAATGTCCGTCATCAGTTTGAAATGTCCTTCTAGGGAAGGACAAATGAAGTAAAATGCCTCTCTAAATCTGGTTCCATTTCTAACTGGTAAAGGCTTGTACTCTGCATTGGAAACTTGTTTTGGTAAGCATGTTGTCATACACATAGAAGGAACTGAATCAGAATAAAATGTTCTATTAAAAATTCTCTTTGACACTAACAAAGTAAGCTTCAATATTTACTGAATAAAGCAGATTGCATCTATCCTGTTTGGTTGCTAGCATTAATAAATTGTTAGAAGATGGAGAAAAATTCACAATCATGTGTATTTAAAAGAAACGAATGTTCCATTACTCATATGTAAACACAATAAAATTTAAATAGTTAAACTAATCATTTAGATAGTATCATGTATATCACAGATTCTTTCTTGTACTAGATCATCAATTGCAGAAAGATAGAAATTGTTAGATTCAAATACCAATTGAGGCATTTCAAAAAAAGAAAACTATAAATCATATACCTGATAAACATAGATACAAAGAATCTCAACAAAATCTTAGTCAACTGAATTCAACAATGCATTAAAAGGATGCAATTCTAAATTCAAAGTAGATTATATTCTACGGATACAAGGATGCTTCAACAATATAAATCAAGTAATGTTAATCAAAAGTAAACATGTATCTTCTAAGATCAGTCACAGTACAAGGGTGTTCACTCTTGCCACTATGTATCAAAGCAGTATTGGCAGTCCTTGTCATAGGAATCAGGTAAGAAGGAAAAAATATATATAATGGAGGGATATTAATTGGGGGGGAAAAAGTTAAGCTATCAGTATTTTCAGATTACATTATATTATCAGAGAAAACTCAAAATATTTTTCAAATCAAAATCCTAGTACAAAAAAATATCCATTGAATGGGAGAAAATATTCAGGTACATACTTAGGACAACAGTCTAGTAGTCAAGACTTGCAAAAACTTACAACATTCAACAATAAAAACACTATCAAAAATGGGAAAATTTGAACAGATACTTCTCCAAGCAAAATATATGAAAACATATGAAAAATGTTCATATATTTCATATGAAGCTATGTGAAAAAACATTAAAAACATGTAAATAGCCTATCAAAAATGGGGAAATATGAATAGATACTTCTCCAAGCAAAGCATATGAAAATTTTCTTCATCAACATTATCATGAAAATGCAACTTGAATAGCAATGCCGTATCATCTCATTCCATTCATGATATTCTATATCAAAAAGGCCCAAATCATCAAATGCTGGGGTGGTGGATGTAGAGTAAAAAGATTCCTTTCTTACTATGGGTGGGAATGCAAACTTGCTCAGGCTTTATGGAAAATAGCATGGAGATTTCCCAAGGAATTAAACCATAATAATTACTATATGTCCCTATTCTAGTATACCAAAAACTATCTGTGAAGATAGATATACAACTATGTTCTTTGCAGCAATCTTTACAATAGCCAAGATCTGAAACAACCAAGTGTTCAACAACATATGTGTGGATAAAGAAGATATGCACACACAGAAAAATATCGATATGCCAAAAACTGTAACAATAATGGACCTCACTATCAACGAATGGAGATTTTATTGGTGGCTGCTCAAGCAAATTGATGAACAACGAGAAGAAAAGTAACAAGTGACAAATGACAGAAGAATACTACTCATCTAAAAAAGATGAAACATATGCTTAGCAAATATCATTATTTTCTTGACTGTAAAACATTTAAAAGATTATTTAAATTATCTGTATCCCCTCTAAAACATAGAGATTAAACAATATTGTAATAAAATCTAGATCACTTAATGTCAGCCACAATGATAGAAATAATTTCCAACACAATAGCTGTTTCTCACTATGACATTAAAAGCTGATAAATAAAAACTATTATCTAATGAACTTTTACCTAAAATGATGGTGTCAAGATCAATTTCAATGTGACAATTTAATATTTCAAGCGCAGTAATATTTTGCAATTATTTTATTAAAGACAGCATGGTAGATAAGTGAAGACCATCATTACATCTTATTTTACCAGTTCAATTTAAATATGTACATTCAGAAGCTATATCACAAATGATAAGACTTCATTAAGAAGAAAAATTCTGAAAGAATATGACTTGAACGGGAGAATAGTATAGTGAATAGGAAACGTATCTTGCATATGGCCTACTTGGGTTTGATTCCAGGTACCACACATAGTCCCTACACTCAGTCAGGAGTAATTCCCGAATGCAGAGCAAATTATTATAATTGTTATGTTGAGAATGACTGACCTCATGCGGTCAGTTATTCTCAACATCCAGACTCCATGGTTCCTCAGAGTTCCATCCTAGAAAACCTTATCTTCCTCCTTTAAGTTTCATCAATAAAAGCTCGAGATGAGAGCCTTCTACTGAGACTATACCACCTACATGGCAGAGCCTGGCAAGCTACCATGTTTTATTTACTTGTTATGCCAAAAACTAGTAACAATTATGGAACTCAGTTCCATGACCTGAAGAATGCTTTGGGGCTCTTCCTGTCCCTGGAGCAAGCAGATGTCCTTGGGTTACAGTTGCTTGTGACTGGACTTATGGAGATGTTACTAGTGCCCACTCAAGCAAATAGATGAACAATGGGAAGACAGCGACAGTGATTATAATAACAATAAGGCCCTAAAAACTGCAGGGTATATCCCAGAGTAGAAACAAAGTAAATAAAAAAGAATGGCATTTGATTTGGGGATATAAACAGAGAAATAACTTAGAATCACAGAACTCAGATTTACTTAAATCAGTGTCTGAAGTCGTGTAATGAACCTTGATAAATATGGAATCCTCCTTTATATTTTCCAAATATCAACAAAATTCAATTTCCTAATAACTCTGTGCATGTTCTCTAACTCTTTCAGGGGTGTACATTCAGTTATAGTAGCCACAGAAGCACAGAAGCCAGAAATTTTGCAAAGCCAATGAACAAAATTGGAATGAGTGAAAGAACCAGAAGAACAGGATCTGTGACTCCTTCTTAAAGGAAACCTTCTAAAAATAGCCTTTCTAATACAAGCTTACTAGGTTCAATATTTCCCTGTTGTTGCTAATGGGCAATTCTCCAGGAATGTATGGCCTGTTTTCAGGAGGTAACAGACAATAGATTGCTTCCTTCATTTATTATATATAGGAGTAAAATACACATATTCTAGTGCTTCAGTTTGTAGTCCAGGGCAAGTTCTAGTTTTCTCTGGAAAGATATAGATGTGGAGCCTAATATTTATTAAGAAATCTATGTATTATTCTTGATACGTAGACAAGAATATATTAAACTAAAATACCCTGGGTTCCAAGAATTAGATAATTCTAAGTATTATTCAATCTTCATATCAAAACCAAATAAGCATTTACCAACCCATTTTATTACACAAGAAAACAAATGTCTACAGATATAAATAACTTCACTCCTTATTTTTCATTTAAACCATTCTGTTTTCATTTCTTTTCAAAGGCTTCAATTTAGTTTCTTTTTTTTTTAGCTTTTAGTCCCATACCGGTAGCACTCATGGTAACATAGCAGTGCGGAGGATTGGTATGTAGCCAGACTGGCCACACGCAAAGCAGATAGATGCCTTCTTGTTTTGTCTCTCTGACCCAACCTCACAAAGTTCTTAGGCCAGGGAGGCACAGAGACAAAATTGGAAAGGGTCTTATTTCAATTCTATGCTCTTTTTATATTTCATATACATATAAATGCACATATGAAATCTTTATTAGAGAAAGATAGTTTTTAAAAGTTGTTAGTGAATTTTCTTTTTAATCAATATGTGCTCTAAATAATATGTAAGATTTGATTTTGAAAAAAGTTTCAGAAATTTTTGAGAGTTGCTTTTTTCATTATTTTTGTTTTTGTTTCGGTGAGGGGGCATGTTTGGGCCTACTTAGAGGTACTCAGGGCTCAACTGACTGCGCTCAGAAATAACTTTTGGTGATGATGAAGGGATCATCCAAAGATCAAACCTGGGTCAGTCTCCTGCAAGATAAATGCCTTACCTACTACACTTTCTCTCGAGTCAAAATTTGATAGAAGTGTTGACTAATTAAGCTGACAACATTTTATGGAAATATTTCTAAATAACTCAGAAAACATTTCATTCTTGCTATTGATATTTTTATATTTTAATGGAACTTTTAGTGTTATAAATTTTAAATTATTATAATAACAATAAGCTTCTCTTGAAAGTCTCCTTATAAACATTCCTTGTGTGGTGTTATAGGAAACTGTGAATCTTAGTTCTCATTTGTAACCCATTTTAGCCCCAAATACTTTCCATAAGAACGAAATATAAATGCATAAAGAGATGTATACATTCTCATTTAAAAGTCATCAGTCCAATGTTATTTTCCAAGATGAACTGTATTGACTTTTACCTAAGTCATTTATGTGAAGTAATAAATTACATCTTGGAATTATTTTTGCTTAAAGATAAGTATATAAAGCAATTGACATTTTTCCAACTTATTTCAATGGAAGCAATTATCCACAAATGCTTCAATGTAAATTCAACGTTGCCTTTTATGGAATTGTGCTCATCCTAGACCAAGGTGAATACTGAGTATAGATTACACTCTATACTCATTAACTCTCAACATTTTATGCTATATAATTATAAAACATAGCATTATATTTTTCTCCTATCAGTATCAGATATGGAGTCTATGATGCAAAAAAATATTTAAGCTATAAATCAAATAACCCAAATTATGAATGATATTCGAAAAGTGAGGCTAATGTTCAGAGATCCTTATTATGGCTCTCCAAATCTAAGAATTGTGGGAAATAAACTCCAATAAATTATTTTCTGCTCCATACAAACTACTGTTTTTAGAGTCTGTTTAATTTAGCAATTGCAAGAGGATCACTGAAATAATTTATAAAGACATATATTAAAATTGTTTAAAATGCATAACTTAAAAAATAAAATACATAACTTATAGGGATTTTCAAATATCTACAGAAATATCTACACGACTACTGTAATAATACTGGGTTAAATTCTATGGAAATTCACAGTATTAATGTGAGTTTAATTAGTTTGTGCTCTACGATAGAGAAATGCTTTTTTTAGGAGTTCTGTGTATTTAACAAATTCATTATTTCAAAGGGATAAGAATGATATAAAATGCACTACCCCAGTCATACTGCTCATAATCTGACACATATACTCAGGCAGCAGTGAGGTAAACCCAAGGCCCCTGTGGGATGGCAATACTTAGTAGAGCAGAAAATAAAATAATAGCATAAAGGAAAGCATAGGCTAGAAACTGTTTCCTTGTTTTATATTTTAAACTTTCACAATTAGATAAATTATATGCCATTTAACGATCTTAAATATTTAAATAACTTTGAAGTCATTCTTTTTTTTTTTTTTTTTGCTTTTTTGGGTCACACCCGTCAATGCTCAGGGGTTTCTCCTGGCTCTGCACTCAGGAATTACTCCTGGCGGTGCTCGGGGGACCATATGGGATGCCGGGGATTGAACCCAGGCCGACATAGGCCGGCTGCATGCAAGGCAAATGCCCTACCCGCTGGGCTATTGCTCCGGCCCACTTTGAAGTCATTCTTAAATAAGGTTTTAATAAATGATGAGACATTATCAAAACAAAGCAATAAATGAACTTAATTGCTACATACTAAAAATACTCTGAAAAAAATGTGACCTACTATTCTTATACATTTAATAAAATTTCTTGATGGGATTTTGCGACAATAAGTTTTAAATAAGGGCTCTAGTTATGAAACATATACATCTTTTTAGCTAAGTTTTTCTTTCCTGATTGTACAAATTTATGAAATTTAAACAATTCTTCAGTATGTGTCAAAAAACTCTCTACCATCATTAAAACCTATGTATTAGAATATTTAATTACCAAGATAAGTGGTCATGGTATCTTATTACCTTATAAAGACCAACAACCTGAGTGCAGAGTACAATCTAATTTTTTAAATATTGCACTTAAGTATGCATATAACAAGGGTTTGAAGAATACAATAAATATAATGTTCAAGTTCTTATCAGGCAGCAAGCACTGCTAATGAATAATTTTCCTTAACCCTTCCATAGCCTTTCTATGTAGCACTGCTATTGTTATTGGTTACTGTATTTGTGCACTATAGAAACACTATAGGGGCTAAACATTAAACTAATAAGTTGGGAGAGATAGCTCAAAACTGGAGAGCATAATTGTGTGAGAGGCCAGAATCTGATCCCTAAAACCACAAGGTTCCTTCAAGCACTGCTGGGAGTGACCCCTGAGCACTAAGCCAGGATAAATTTCCCTCTCTCCCAGCTCTGCGAGATGTGGTTCAAAAAACAAATAAAAACCAAAGGTCAGGTTTGCTTTGTAATAAATAATTTCTCAAATTTCAGCATTTTAAAAGAATGAATGCTCTATTTTTGTTCTTGTTACTTAGGACCTAAAGGCACTCTGAAGAATTTGGACCATGGATCTACTTTCCTTTATCTGTGACCAAGGATGAAGGAGCCTCTGTGATATGATCTATAACAGGTTATTCTCATGGTAAAGAGTAATCATGCTTTGCTCAAATAAAGACCCAACTCTCATATCTCACTTCTGCAAGTCAAAATGTCAAGCCCCAAGTTATCAAGGAGTGCAAAACATTTTATGAGGAAAGAAAATTGAATAATGATGCCATGACACACAGGAAAATTACACAATTTACCATACTATCATATGATAGTGTCAAAAACAATAGATACTAAACACTCTCCAGGAGCTGGAGTTGATTGCAGGTGATTTTTTTTTGCTTGCCTGAGTTTTTAATTTTCATAATATGCTTGAATTGTTTTGAAATAAGAGAGAAAAAAAAGACAAAATTAACTCATTTTTGTTTTGCATTGTACTCACTGGGATTGATAGAAATGCTTCTGGAGGTGTAGTTTTGGAGCACAGAATGAGAAAGTTGTAGCAATGAGACAAGAAAATTGTTTTTTATAGTTGCTTGGACATGATTTTAACCTATCAGCAACTGGAAGTATGCTTTAAAATGTTTGACAACAATTCACCGTAAAGAATATCTCACAAATTAAAGAAAGTACTTAAACCAATGGGATGCACTTCAGTAAGGATCATTCTCTGCAATTAAAGCTTCATTCATTATACCAATAACAAATTGCAATAATAAAATGAGTTAGTTCTAAGTTAGCAATATATTTAAGATAGAATATCTATGTTCTTTCTAATTACTTCTCTTAAGAGTGTCCTGATGGTGATTAGATGCTAAAATACATTTTACATATGTAATTACTAAACCATAAAGGAAATGAACATAAGCATCCTGTGAAGAATAGGCATAACATACCCATAAAAGAGCCCCCTACAAATAAAGACAGAATATGTTCTTTGATATAGAAGATTATCTAAGCCTTCCACGTTAGTTATTTTTTTATTTTTAATTATACCACCATGAGATATCAGTTACAAAAGTGTTCATATTTGGGTTTCAGTCATACAGTGTTTCAGGACTGATTCGTCCACCAGTGCCAATTTCCCTCCACTAATGTCCCATGATTTTCCTCTCCCCAGCCTGCTTCGATGGCAGGCAACTTTCACTTCTCTCTCAAACTGAGGCAGTATTTTATTTTTCAAAAAATATTTTATTATACCATCCGTGAGATATAAAATTACAAGATGTTAAGATGTTCATGTTTGAAATTCAGTCATACAGAGTTTCAGCACCCGTCCCTCCACCCATGCCTATTTCCCACCACCAATGTCCACACTTCCCTCCCACATCCCCCACCCTGCCCCCAAGGCAGGTTCTTATCTCCTCCTTTCTCTCCATCAGATTTTTTTCTTATGGTTGGTGTGGGAGCACACCCAAAGGTATTCAGGGCTTATTCCTGTGCTTAGGATCATTCTTGGTACTTGAGGGAACATGTGTTATGCCAGGGATCAAAATATGGTTGAGGCATAAAAACCAAATGCATTAACCATTGTACTATCTCTCTTACTGGGAATTGTTTATCCACCATATTTTTTCTCTTTAACAATGTTTCTTTCTTTCCTCAACTTCACACAAAATTTGCTCCTCCATCTTTGGCAGAAAGTCAAATAATATACGTAAATAAAATAGTAACTTTGGGGTCAGAGTAATAATACAGCATGTAGGGAATTTGACTTGCATGCAGCTGACCCGGGTTTGAATCTGGTCTCCTGAGTACTGTCAGGAGTAATTTCTGAGTGCAGAGCTAGGAGTAACCCAGAGCTTTACCAGGTGTGACCAAAAATGACAAAATAATAAATAGTATCTCCGCTTTGAAATAGGTTACACAATCCTTAATGTTTTAAAACTCAAAGAAATGAAGTGTTTAGACAGTTCACTGATTACATTTGTGACATATCTTTTGACAAAAGAGGCCTTGTTGACATTTCTATGTAAATTGCACCAATGTTACATCTTGAAATGATATTCTTTTCAGCATGACATTTTTAAGAAAAAGATTTTGTATGTAAACTAACAAAATCAAACAAAACATCCCCCTCAAATATATTTAAAATGGACAGAGGTATTGAATAGAAATTTTTCCAAAGCCTAGATGCAAGTGGTTAATAATCACATGAAAAAATGTTCTGCGATACTAAGGAGGGAAATGTAAATCAAACCACAATGAAATACCATCTCAGTGACAGGCTATTGCTTCTCAATGGGTACAGGTTCAGTTTTGCAAGATAAAAAAAATGTTCTGGAGATTGATGGTGGTAGTGGTAGTGCAACAGTATAAATCTAATTAATACTACTAAAATGTATATGCAAAATGGTTTTGTTTATGAATTTATGTTATGTGCACTTTACCATTTAAAATAATTAGTAATAAGAACCACACCAGGAAAAAAGCTCATCATTTAGTGTTCATCACTTACCACAATGGAAAAATCCAGCATAAGTGCATAAAAGGTGGGTTAGAGGAGAATGGATAACTTGAGTGGAGGTTTGGAGCTATGTTGTCCAAGTATTAACCTGATATGTAGATACTTGCGTGAATTTTGACAAGATGAAGACTACAGATGTGTAAAATGACAGACTATTGAAAGTACGCTAATGTTTAGTAACTTGACCATCTATGAAACTAGAGAATGATGAATAAAGATCTAAAAATTAAGCACAGCAGTATTTGGAATCGTGGGATAAAAAGGAAGAAACAGAATAGACTTTATAGTTTGGGGGGAGGTACCATTCACAGATTAATCCAATATTCTGAACAGTAGTCACATCTAAGGTGCATATGCTCTTCTAGCTTCCTATGAAGTAAGATAACTTCTCCCTTCTCAACAGCAGAGCACCAAATATGGAAAATTCAATTTAATGTTACTTTTAGTGACATATTCTTTGACGAAAGAGGTCTTGTTGGCATCTCTATGTAAATTGCATCTGTTATACCTTGAAATGGCATTATTTTCAACATGGCATTATCAGACAGATACTATATGTAAATGAGCAAAAAGAATCATGAGGACATTCATTCCTGGATAGCTAGAGACTGTGGACCAACAATAGAAGACATTGAATTAAGAACTATTAGCTATTTTGGTAGTTCTTCTCTTTTCCTTGTGGGCCCTTCATGCACAATTTTCATGCAAGAGGAATAAGAACAACTACCTTTCTATCATCGAAAATGGAGTACTGTGTCATTAAAATACTTTATGAGGGTGGTTTTGCGACCTAATAAGCATTTCAGTGCTTAATGCTGAAATCATGACATCGAAAAAAATAAAAGCAAAACAAATTGAAACTTAAACTAAGACAAACAAATAGATAACAAGATTTCCAAAATAAACCACTAATACTTATTACTAATGTATTGCCCATTTGGGAAGCAAATGAAGGTAATAGCTATCAAATTTGACTTAGAACTAGAGATTCCAACTTAAATTTCTGAATGCTTACCCTGAGGTAGAAACTTCAATATGTATGATGTTTCCATAGGCTAGTATTATTTGCTTAGTTAATGAGAACAATAAAAATTTAATTTATCTCATTATTCAAATACAAAAAAAAAGCATTTGTTGGGATCTGGGAGGTACCTCAGTGGTCAGGGACTCATACCTTGCATGCCACCGCTGGGCCGAGCAGAACTGCCTTGCCAGGCCAAATATTGAACTATTCAACTTGATTGGCCAACTGTTGTCCAGGAATCTAGGAGTTGTCCCTGGACTCCTTAGAACTTCCTGGGAAGCCCTCCGACAAAATAGTAGCTGTTAAACTTCTATGTTGTGCCAAATATTGTACTAAACCCGAGAAACAAAATAGAAGGCAAAAGTAAATGAGCTCCTCATCAATTTGGCACTTAAACTTAAGGATACATAGAATTTTTTAAAATTACGAGAATAAACATAAAGTCATGATCATTAAAAGGGCTGCTCAGGGAACTTGGAGTTCTAAGAAATGCTATTATAAACCTGTACCTGTCAGGACAGATTGAGAAACTTCCTGAAAGACTATAGATCAAATTAGATATGACCTAATAGTTGGAGCTAACCAAGTCGAGGAGAAGACAGCTTTCTGTCGTTGAAACAATATGTAATGGTCTATGGTATGAAGGAATTTGATGCATTCAAAATGACTGTGAGCTAAGGTAAGATATGGAACTTGGGGAGAGTTGGGGTCTATTATACAAACCCCATATGAAATACATAGGCAGAATTGTGTTAGTTAAATGAGGTTAGTAAAGTGGGCCATGTTCTAATATGCCTGCCCTTTTAAGAGATGATATGAGCAAAGCAGAGTCATACACAAAGGGAAGATTTGTTCAGAGGAAGGATATGGCTATCTGCAAGCAACAGAGAGAGGTTCCCAGAAGGCCTGTCAACAATTTGATTTAGTCTCAAGCTTCTAGAACTTTGAACAAATTTAAGTTGCTTAAGTTATTCTATCTGTTGCAATTCATTCTAGTAGCCATAGAAAATATTATTTGAGCCCCACATAGGTTTGACTCAGTAATTTAAGATACATAGAAAAGCTTACAAAGTGTTTTAAGGGAAATGGGAAGAATGTTGACATATATTGGAAGCTTGAATGCAAATTCTGAATGGCATCGAAATAAAAAGCAGAAGTGATGCTTTAAATAGCTTAGTGGAGAAATATTTGCAAGTGATTTAGGAGCTTAAGTTGGCATATAGTTGATGATGGATGATATAGGAGGGAGAGAAAAGATGAGAAAACTTGGACCGGAGTAGTACAGCAGGTAGGGCACTTGCTTTGCCCAAGACTGAACCCAAGACTGATCCGGGTTAGACCACCAGCATTCCATACGGTCTCCCAAGCACTGCCAGGAGTGATTCCTGCATCTAGAGTCAGGAGTAACTCCTGTGCACCTTTAGGTTTGGCTCAAAATACAAAACAAAAACCCCAAAAAACACATGAGGAAGTTTGGGAGGATAATTCTGAAGCTTTATGATTTTATAACAATGCAATTTATTGCATGAGTAGACACTAGAGTAGGACCAAATGTTGTCGTAGTTACTATTTTGGGATCTGATGTAGCTCTTGTTAGAGAACAATTTCACAGTTTCTTACCCATATTTGGGTAGAAGCCTGTTTCCTGGGTGCAAAGTTAAGAAACACATCTTACAGGCTCTTTTCAATTTGTTATTATTTATTATTGCTTACTTTTTAAATTTTATTATACCACCATGAGATATACAATTACAAAGCTGTTCAATATTGGGTTTTAATGTTACAGTGTTCCAGCACCCATCCCTCCACAAGTGCATGCTTCCCAACACCAATGTCTTCAGATTCCCTCCTCCTACCCAAGACTGTTTTTATAGGAGGCACTTTTCCTCTTCTTCTCTCTCTCTCTGTCTCTTACGCATTATGGCTTGCAATACATATATTAGGGTTATCATGTATATACCTTTGCCTACATTCAATGCTCAGTTCTAGCCTGACATTAACATTTCCAATAATTATTGGGACACTGGTACCTTCTCTATCTTACCGAACCTCTGACTCATATATTGTGGTAGATTCCAACCACTGAAATTGGTGATAGGTTTGATATTTAATATCCTTAATGAGCTTTATTATTGTTTTACAGAACAAAACAAAAGCCAACAATATCTACATTGCAGAAGAACGTTGATAAATGGACTTGTAGAAAAGCAACAGGACTCTATGGTTATTACCTGCTACCAAATATCCAGGTGGCTCAGTTTATTAATTTACTTGGATAATCATTTGTCTATGTGTTTTTTATTTTTTTTCCACACTCCAGTCAATGTTGGGACATGAGATAGTTAAGTCTCAGCTCCCTAGTTCTAAGCAAAAAATTTTCCAGGAAGTGACTAATTCTCAGAAAAGAATAAACAAACTTCCAAAGGATCACATTAGTCTAGAGAGAGTGAAGAGTGACCTTAGCGTAATTAGAGGAGCACAGAACACTTTTGAATACATAAGTGCACACACAGAATAATACTGGTGATCTGTGGAAGTGGTAAAAGGGAAAACTGATCTTCTATAAATCAGCTAACAGGCCACTGAGAAAACATTAATTTAACAGATGAATTTCAAAGAATAGTGATTTGAAAGTGTAACGAAGAGCAGGAAGGGAAAGGAGCCAGAATGGTAAAGGTGGGAGCCACTATCAGGGAGAGCGACCCAAGGAGTCCTTACTGTTGAGGTTCTTGAGACAACCTGGAATTTGCTTTGGGTCTTAAGGAAGGGAGGAATGGTGTAAGAAAAAAAGAAATTAAAGTAGTCTTTTATTGGTGAAATCAGAGCTCTAATTTCATGAAGCCTAGAATCTATGATTCACTTAAGAATTCTAGGATCAAGTTCACTGTATGTTCATTGTAATATTTTTCTTAAAATTTTTTTCACAAACTTAGTTATCGAATATAATGATAACTTTTATTGTCTATTGGTTTTTGCCCAAAGAAAGAGATATGTGCATTTGCTGGGTAAATATCAACATATAGACTTCTAATACATATTATTTTACCAAAAACAAATTCAATTCAACAAATTCAATTCATAAAGAAGTCTAATACATGTTGAGAATTTTACCAAAAATGAATTGCTAATACAATAGATGAATGAATGAAAGCAAAATATGAACTATAAACATACTTCATTCCCAGAAATATATCAAAAGGTTCACGAAGGAGAGTGGACATCTAACACACATTCAAATTGCAGCTTTAAGTGGAACTGATTTTTTTTGATGCAACTCTCATAAATTTGAGCTTTAATTCTGCTCCTATTAACATTGAACTCTCATGTCTCAAAGATATGAAAGTCATGATTGGAAATAGTTGAATTGTCTGATTCACAGGGTTACTTAAACTTTTTTCAATATTTTGAAAGGACAGTCAGTCAAGAGGTCTTGTTATTACCTGCTTATGTAATATGTGTGTGCCTACAGCAATACTTAAGATTTTTACTTCATTGCATAAATTAATTTCCTCAACAGCCCTCAGAGGTGTTTATAAGGCAAGAAACTGGCAGTGTCAGGATTCAATACTCAGATCTATAGTGCCCTGTGCTTAAGCACTAGGTAGTAAATTATCCCTGATTTTATTTTATGTAGCTTGTTAAAGATTTGGATTTTCTCTTTTCTGTTCTTTAATCAAAATCAAACAAGTATAATTTCTACCTAATACAAAAGTGTCATCAATCATGATATGTTGGGAATTCATTTCAAATAGACTATATTTATGCATTGCCAAACAAAAAGTCATTAGAAGAGATTGAGTCAATCACTAAGGTAAAATTTTTACAATAAACAAGACAAGTATTGAACACAGTATAGATATGTGGGTCATATATTTTCTCTATGTTTTGAGTGGGGATTCAAAATTAATCTGTCTTACCGATTTATACATTTGAATGCACATGATATAAATAGATACATCTTCATTACATACTTATCTGTTTTTGGAGTTGACAGAAATAATAAAATTAAATGTCTGAACAGTGATTATACATGAATATTTAAAAACCCCTGTGACATTAATTTGTAAGTTAATAACATTAGATATTTTCCCAAACATCTTTAAGTTTTAGATGCTACATAATTTTAAAATAGAGTGCTCTGGTAAATAGATAAGAAACATGACATGAGAGCTGACCGTTACTCAGTCAGCTGGGGATATATTTAAATTAAGGCAGAACACATACTAAGCATCTATAAGGGCATGAATCGGATCCCTGGAATTACATGATCCCTGGAATAGCTGTGGTTCCTATTTTTGTTTTATTTTTTATCTATCTATCTATCTATCTATCTATCTATCTATCTATCTATCTATCTATCTATCTATCTATCTATCTATCTATCTATCTATCTATCTATCTATCTATCTATCTATCTATCTATCTATCTATCTATCTATCTATCTATCTATCTATCTATCTATCTATCTATCTATCTATCTATCTATCTATCTATCCTATTCATTTATTTATTTATTTATTTATTTATTGCTTTTTGGGTCACACCTGGCGATGCTCAGGAGTTACTTCCTGGCTCTTTGCTCAGGAATTATTCCTGGCGGTGCTTGGGGTCCATATGAGATACCAGGGATCAAACCCAGGTCGGTCGGCATGCAAGGCAAACGCTCTTCCCGCTGTGCTATCACTCCGGCCCCTATTTTTGTTTTAAATAAAACAAAAGGTGGAAAGAGATATATGATCTAAGATTTTAAATTTTTCAATATATGTAGTTGCACCATTTATTTAATATTATCTTCCAGTGATGCCTTTATAGATATTATAAAGGTATTTATATATCTTTCAGTAGTACTTTATGAATATTATAATATTTATTGATATATATCAATAATGCTTTTATAGATATCATAGCTCCAATAATAAGAAAACTGTCTAATCATGTACTTTTTTTTAGGAAAGTATTTTTTTTTAACAAGCAGAAGCCTTATTCAGTTACCCAGATTTTTTTAGTTATATTTTCTATCTTGTTTACTTTTGTGTATATAACTGAAGTATCTCTCATTTTCTCAATACTATGACAAATAGTGAAATGAATGTGTTTATTTTTTCAAGACTATTAGTACTATCACTTTCATGGCATTAATGTGTCATGCATAAATATAAAACATAACTTAACATAAACGTTGAGGGGATATACTTTTTTTTAAATCATGATTCGATTTAGTAGCTTTCAACTTGTGCCAAGATACAAATAAACAGCCTCTAAGTTGTGGCAGATTGTATTTTCCCAAACATGTTAGTTACAATATATATCTCAATCCACATGATCCACTTACTTTGTAATAAAAGGCACTCTTCTATATAGAGATAGAGTTTATATTTATTCTCTTGAATCTGGGAAATCCTTAGTAGTAACTAATGACCAGTAGTGTAGAGCAGAAAATAATTTGCATGACTTTCTAGGAACAGCTATAAAGGTTGATGGTTTATCTTTTCCTCTTTATACATTTGCCCTTGGGACCAGATAATACTGTAAAGAAACTCAGGTCAAAATATGTACAAAGGCCTAGAAAAGGTGCCATAATTGATAGTCACATATCTATATGATATCCATAGATATTTTAGACCCTTGGTCTTTTAATTAAAATCATAGACATAGATGAATAAGTCAAATTATTCTATTTGCATAACCAGTATTAACTTATGATTACAGGAACTAGTGATTGATAGTGATCATTATGATTTTAAACTACTAAATATTTGATCAATTTTTCTTGCTACAACAATTAACTTTAATAAAACATGACTAAGAGATTCAGGTAAATTTTTAGGGAAGATTATTTAAATTAACTTTTTATCCTGATATTAAATTAACTTTTTAGTGTTGTGTAACTATTCTTGAATAAGTCACAACTCCCTGTGGCTCTGGATTTTTCCATATTCTAATTGGGAAAACTCAAGTAGAACATATTCAGCTCTAGAATTTATGGTTCTATTATGAGATTTTAAAAACAGGAATATCATGTTTATACCAAATAGATATTTGTTGAATAAATAAGTTAAAAAATAGATATATATTATGCATATGCATATTCATATGCTGTATCCATTAATTACCTTTGAAGCTTTCATTTTGGCATAGTAAGTGGAGGAAAACCAATATATTAATTATCCTGATCATATTAATATATATTACAATATTCATGCAAAAAATTACCACAATTTGTGATTCTCATCATTTAAAATATGAGAGTATCTGTCACCACTCACCACTTCTACTTGTTAGTACAAAAACAAGAGAGACAATAGTAAAAGTCATACAGGCAGTATGGGAAGATAAAAATAAAGTTGGGGAATCATATTATTCATGGTTAAAGGGTTAAGGATTCTCAGCACTATGTGCATGTTATAATCACTTGGAGAATCTTAGGAGCACGCTGGCTTATTTCATCTAGACCCAATGGTTTGCCCTCTTTTTATACCATCTGTTCCATAAACATGTTATTCTACATAGTACAGTTAGTGAGTACAGTACTTGTCCTTCTGAATTAACTTGAGATCTCTCGGTTTCAACTGAGTTATTGTGAATTTCATCCTTTCTAATGCTGCATAGTATTGCATACATCTGCCACTAAATATTAGGGCAGTAGCAAAGTTGCTAGGGAAAGTGAAAAGTAATCAAGAAATAACATAGATGGAGGAAGGGTCAGAGATCTAGGCTTTGCGTTTGGTGTAGAGATGAGGTATCTGTATACAACTAAAAGACTAGACCTGATAATAATATAAGCTTGAGACCCAAACTATAATAATTAAACTGAAAAATGGGTCTGTTAAGGAAACAGTTTGGGAGGGTAGGGATGGAATTTGAGATTACTGGTGGAGGGATACTATCACTTGTGGTGGGGTTAGAGTTATGCATGATATGTGCCTAAAACTCTGTTTTCCACTACTTTATAATTCACAGGGTCTAAATGCAAGCATATCCACGTATATTTATTTTTAAAGCTCACTGATTTCCTGGTTTCTCACTCAAGTTTCTTTTGACTAGGTGTCACCCAGGTGTTAATTAGTATACATTTAAACTTCAGGGAGAGTTCTATCTAGATCTAAAATTAATATTAAGCTCTGGCCTTTTCTTGAAGATCTCAAATCTAACTATTAAGAACAGAGGACAGAGGAAAAAAAGAACTTTTCTTTTTTCTTTTTATTTATAGAAGCAAAACATTCCTTGACAGAGGGGAAGGAAATAGTTATTTTAAAGGAAGTAAAATTTATGCTTCCCCATTTTTACTATTATAAAATACCCACCTTCTATGCTACAAGTTCTGTGCAGAAGAAATAAACTATGACATAAAAGGAAATGCAAGTTGTGATCCTGTGTCTCACAGGGTCTCATGAAGATTTCCGCAAGGTGAGTGTCTATCAATTTCTAGTCATTTCTCAGAACGACCAGCTCATCAACCCAAGAGACATGATGTCCCTTGGCAATTGAATCTAATGTTTTCACTTTAAAGACAAGCTGGTTTCAGCAAGGGAGAATGGAGTTTTGTTTTAAGGTGTTGGACTTAGCCTATGAGAAATCTGTGAGGGAGCTGAGGAAGAGCATGGCCCAGGAGCACCATGTTACTAAAGCATCGCAGAAAGGGATCAAGGAAAAATAATTCTTTCACTCAAATCTCTTAAATTTTTCCAGGAAGATGAAATTTAGACAGTATAAAACTGGTTTATTTTTTTTTGTAAAGACTTTGGCCAAATGTTTGGAGTACTCACACTTGGAGATGAACTAACTACTGAACATTTATGTTCCCAGTTTATTTCCTAAATGGAAATCAATCAAGTAAGTCTTATTAATCCTGGAATAATGTTACATGTGTAGAATGAGCACTCTACACCAGTATATTTATCTTGGAGATTACTGAAAATTTGATATGGGAAGGTAAACATCAGGAATATCTAACAACCTTGAAACCTAAGTTATTAGAAAAAGGATACTGTTACCTCAAAAAGATATGAGCCTAACACAGTATTTAAGAACTAAAAGATTTCAAATCTCAAATCATATATAAATAATTAGTTGTCTTAGGTCCTTTTGGGTCCTCTAATGGATATAACAAGACAAAATCAAATTAAAAAAGTTGTCAAAGCAATTCAGCAAAATATTTCACTTTAGACTCAATCTAAAACTTTGAAGGTCAACTGCTTTCAAAGAAACTGGTTTTATTTTTCTTTTTTGTAAAGACTTTGGCCAAATGTTTGGAGTACTCACACTTGGAGATGAACTAACTACTGAACATTTATGTTCCCAGTTTATTTCCTAAATGGAAATCAATCAAGTAAGTCTTATTAATCCTGGAATAATGTTACATGTGTAGAATGAGCACTCCACACCAAATAAATAATATACATGGCATCATTGTATCATGAAGGTTTAAAGACATGTGTAAAATATCCCTATGGTGAAATTAGTAATATATAATTTTGATTCTAAAATTTGACTATCTATAGACTGACTATATAAAGCACAAGGGTGTATCATTAATTAGTCTAAATTGTCCCTGTAATCATATTGATCATATAATTATTATGTTTTCACTAATTTTGTCATCTAGAAGGGAATTTTTTGAGATGGTTTGAAAAGTCTATATCTTTTAAAAATTGTGAAGATGTTGACATATTTTATTCTCTTCATAATTTTATCTACTATGAGCAAAAAACATTTTTATTTTACTGGATGAGAAATTGGACTAGTAAGTACTTTATAGTTACTTAGATATACAATATGAACTTCCGTCATCACCAAAAAGCTTATTATTTTTGTCGTGTTTATTTTTGATAGGGGCCATGCCTAACAGTGTTGGCAATGCTCTCCTAATGGATGCCTAGGGGATGTATTAGGCACATGAGCTACCACTTGAGCTATAACAACTGTATTTTGTAGTCAGAGTAAAGTAGCATTTCTCTGAATTACTACACATATGTTTTTTTTTTTGGTTAAGAGTGCTAGTTAAGACCTATTCCATTTTTGTGGAATAAAAGAACTCCAATAATTATTTTACAATGGGTCTATTTTTTCATAGTGACATCCATTAGGTAGCAGAAAGGTTTTTCTAAAGTAACTTCAATCAGTCTTCTGTGAAAAACTAGGAAGAACACTGCAGCATGCATGAGCGTACAAGGAATCATTTCCAAGCCTGGGCCAAGAGAACTGAGGAGCCTCTGGAAAGTGTTAGTGGGAGAATGACAGGATTCTATTTGTAAATTGGGTTAAGGCAGAATAGCCTTATAGATAGAGACAGCCAGGGAGTTGAATTGATTGGTGGAGAAATATTTCGTGGAAAAGATGATCTTGAACTGGGAACAGGAAATAAATGTGTGTATGTATATATGTATATATATTCTATTTATGTGATATACATCTATATGCTACACACTATAAATACAAACATTTATGGCATAAAATATAATGCTACTTATTGCTGAGAAATAAGTATATATTATTAAGAAAATTATAGAGGTGAGGAATGGAAATTTTATAACTATTGTATAAAAAACATTTGCTTCTAAGCAGGAAAGGAATGAAGACTGGGGCAGGATTTACAGAGTACTGCTAACAAATCTTGAACTCAAAATCTTTGGGGTGCTTTGTCCTTATATTATAGCTTGATGGTATTGCTTTTTAATAAAAGTACCACATTTTAGACATTCATAACTTGATTTTTTTCAAAATCTACATGAAACAAACAGTATTTTGTGAATATCAACATGGAGATATATTCTTGCTTAATTAAATTCAGCTGAGAGCCTAAATGATTTAAGATTATTATCATTTTTGATAGTACTTTCAATTCCTTTGATAGAATTACTTTGATTTTTATAGACTATCTGCAAAGAACATTCTAAGAGCAATTCTATTTTGGAGTAGAAGAGGCTCTTGAGAAATTCTCCAAGCACTCCATGCTGCATCTGCCCCTAACGATTTATGCAAGTGTATCAGATGAGTACATAGAAAATTATCTGGTTCTTACTAGCATTCACAATGTTTTCTTCAATATTGACATAAATATGAAAGACACATTCTTTCCTACATATGATTGATAATATTAGTAATTAATTAGAAAGATTGTAAATATGTCTATGTGAGAACATTTAAGCAAGCTATAGAGTGTAGGATGTCCACAGAGATTAATAATACTCCTCAGGTAAGTTCCATTTCCAAATGTAGACATGGAGCTTCAGCGCCTATGTAATGTTTTATGCTCCCACAAATCCTAACATATGTTTTTTTATACTTGAATCTTGACTTCCCCTTTCCTCACAGGACTTCTAAGATGGTCGTAAGTAAGACAGACTTCAAAAGAAATGAGTATTTTCCAATGGATAATTACAAGTCACAAATGCTTTAATGATGATATGAAAGAAAAAGATCTAGACAAAAATTATTTGTTGTCTGGAAAGATCAAACTGGTTGTTTTTGTTAATAAATGTTAAAGTAAAAAAAAAACCTTTTTTCATCACACCAAATTTCTAGAAACTTCATTAAATTTATATATGTTCCTTTTCTCTCACAGAACAACTAGGTATACAAGATACTTTTCCTTTTTTATATTTTCATTTATTCAAGTTTGCTTATGTTTTTTTCTGAACACTTCTAAACAGAGTTTTAATGGTATTATTATATATTATGCTGTTTTCTCAATAAAATTAATTAAATTACTAAATTTTGCACAATGGCATTAAGAAACTACCTGTGTAAGATTAAATTCCTAGTTTGCATTTATGAGCTTTGTGACCTTGGAAAAGTAACTCAATCGTTCTGTCATTCATTAAAAAAAGATTTTTATCATTTTAAAAAATGATAATGTTTAAAATTATTTGTGTAAGATAATTTACACAGCTAAGATTATCTGTGTAACAGAGTTTTGGCAGTGCACTCCTAATGGATGCCTGGGGGATGTATTAGGCAGATGAGCTACCACTTGAGCTATAACAACTGTATAGCTCAAAATTACCAGAGTAAGATTAGCTATATACACAAAATTACCTGTGTAAGATTAAATTACGTGTGTAAGAAAAAATTCCCACTTTGCATTTATGAACTATGTGACCTTGGAAAAGTAATTCAATCTTTCTGATCATTCATTTTAAAAAATGATAATGTTTATCATTTTAAAAAGGATAACGATTAAAAATGATAATGGTAATACCTAGCTTGCAGTGTTAATGTGAATTTCAAGGATGTTTAATTTATAAAGTGTTTAACATGCTAAAAGCATTTAAAACACAGATCCATTTTTAATTCTGACCTTGGTTACATTTCTCTTTGAGAATAATCTCTAATTTAAGAATATGGCTTCTAGAAATCCTAGAATTCTAGAAGCTTCTAGAAATTCTAGAAGTTAGAGAGCCTAGTAAGAGAGGTAGAGAGTTTGTATAAAACTTATAGAATCAAATATAATAAATTTTATCTCGATTAAATAAGATTATTAAGAGAGATTTATAAATTCATGGGATTGTTTTTTACATTCCTAGTGAACATTTTTCTTTTCATTGCCAAATAAAAATTTTTACATTGAAAAGAGTATACGTACTATCTACACCATCCTTAGTGATTATGAGAAACATTCTTCAGCAGGATTTTAAGATTATTCTATTTCACCACAATTGTGTTGAAGTCAGAGGTTTGGTAAGAGAGAGAAGAAAACAGTGTCCTCATAATTGTCAGAAATGATAATACCAGCCTAGAACTGATCATTAATGTAGGCAAAGGGATATATAATAACCTCTAAATATATGTATTACAAGCCACAATGTGTAAGAGGAGGAGGGAGAGAGAGAGAGAGAGAGAGAGAGAGAGAGAGAGAGAAAGGGAGAGAGAGAGGAGGAAAAGTGCCTGCCAAAGAAGCAGGCTGGGGGGGGGGAGGGAATCAGGGGACATTGGTAGAGGAATGGGTGCTGGAACACTGTATGACTGAAACTCAAACACGAACATCTTTGTAATTGCATATCTCACAGTGATATAATAAAAAATTAAAAAATATTCTTTTTACACTGACCTGTATGAATAACCTATAATATTATATTGCCCATATTTTCCCCAAGAGAATGTGAATAGCTTTATGACCTTAAAAACTGGAATCTCACTGACACTATTTAAGTTAAGAATTTGGCCATTAACAGTAGCAACAATGATGATAATAATAGCTACTGTACGTGAGTACAGTACATTTGATATACACATTTGATATGTAGGACCACTTTTCAAAAAATGCTTTATACTTAATATAAATTATGGAGGTGAGTTATGTTATTATTTGCATATTACAGATAAAAAATGATAAGACAAAGAGTTTAAAATGTCATGGTAACTCCTGTGAACAAAGACTTTCAAGTTAAATAAGAGAGAAGATAATTGTCCTAAGCGTCTATAAATAAAGTTAGAAAAAACTCAAAGAATAAGTAATCATAGAAATTAAAAATATTAATGTTCAAATGATATCAATGATATTTATTTTTTCACTCCATGCCCATATAAATTTAGGCAAATCTAAATATTGTTTTATTTTTTCCATCTATAAAATAACAGCTTTATTAGCTGCTATCACTGGCCTCTTGCACTTAACATTGTCTAGTTTTTATGAATACTCAGGAAGGATCAATTTAATCTTTTTTTTTTTATTTGCCTTTTTGGGTCACACCCGGCAATGCTCAGGGGGCTACTCCTGGCTCTGCACTCAGGAATTACTCCTGGAGGTGCTCTGGGGACCATATGGGATGCCGGGGATCAAACCCAGGCCGGCACAGGCTGGCCGCGTGCAAAAGCAAACGCCCTACCCACTGGGATATCGCTCCGGCCCCCAATTTAATCTTTTATATGATATTCTGATCTTTAATATATTTTGAGACCAAGGGCTTTTTCAAGTTACACTTGACCTCTATCTAGAAACCATCTTTTTGTCTTAGTCATTGAAAATAAGCCTTCAGCAATTTCATTTGCTTGAAAACCAGAGAAATGATAACTGACAACCTATAGATAAAATCTGTTCCATGTTGCAGATTGGATTATTTGTTTATGCGGTAACTCTGGCCTGATAAAAAATAATAATTAGGTGTTGTGGACTAAGAGTATCTGTTTCAAGGTAGTTATGGTCATTCTTCCATATCATGAGAATAAAATGTAAGTTAATTCAGACAACAAGGGGAAAAGTGGAAAACTTAAGTCTTTGTTACGTAGGGATTGTTATTGTAAAGGCTCAGAGCTTCTACATAATAATTAGCGCATAACAAGTTAAAAAAGTCTTTAAGATTATGTGGTTTAAGACAATAAACAACTGATATAGATGGATATCTTTAAAAATTGAATGAGTAGTTCTGCAAGGAAAAATCGTTGACCACTTAAAGCCTTATGTACTTCCAATGTGTAGTCTAGTGATAGCCTGAGACACAATAATGGCCAGTTAACTATTATGAGATAAATACCAGCACCAGTTTCCTATATGGAGGCCCACTTCATAAGGGTAATATTCATCTATATTTCATGTGGGCTTCTTTTAGTGGGCAAAGAGATGTTATGTTCAATGTTAAAACTGAATAAAGCAAAAACATCTTTGGAAAAAGCATGTCTTCTCATTTTTAAGTATAGGGATGAGGGTTTGTTATTCATTGTCTCAAAATGTAATTTTAATTAATTTGGCAATCTTATTAAAGGAACCTAGTATTATAATAGTTTCTTTGAGTTTCCAGAGTAAAATATACCATCATTGCCTATTCTCTGAAATATTGCTTGCTTTTCCTTAAGCAGTTTAAAACTTTTTCAGTAGATGTTATAATGCTTTTGAGTAGTCCGAAATTTAAGCCTGTGTGTAAATAAATTTTGTGTATTACTAGAAATAATAATGTCAAACCAACATTAATACAGTAGCCCGAACACTTTCAGGTTCCCTTCTGAACTTAATTATTTCTGCATTACCAGAGCTTCAAATAGTGTATATTTTCAATATTATTTTGAAAGTTGCCATGGAATTTCAATTTTATTATGTAACATATTTAAGCTTAAAACACCATTCTTAGAAAATGTAAAATTGATTATTCTATTATAAAATTTAATATAGTTCTAAAATACTTGAGTGGAAAACCAATTAGAAAGATGTTAGGCTCACTTTTACACATTAAAAAACAAACTAAACAGAAAGGAGGAGATACATTGAAGGCTTTCTCAGGTCTTTGTTCAGAGTGTTGATGTTCAATATAAACTCTTTTACAATACTGAAGGTCTCATCACTATTTCTACATATTTCATGTAAAATAGCTTCTTTTACCTATGCTCTCTAACAGTACTCATGTTTCACTTCATGAATTTTCCAGTAAATTGGTTAGCCAAATTGAGCAAAGGTATACTGTGATAAGTACTTTGACCATTATTTATATTCTAAAAAATCAAATTCTGAAAAGGGCTCCTTTCCATTAATTGTACTCTTACAAAATTATGGGGCAGGTCAAAATGATTGTCCCATATTATGGAACTGAGAAATACTGTATTTGAGAAGTTACGTGATCCTCTTAGAAATCAGGTGGCAGGCAGTATTTGCAAATTTGTATATTAAAATATTCTTTTTCTGCTTAGTCTAAGCTATGACAAATTCTGCTCATATGTTTCGTGAAGTCAAACAAGTTTATTTGGCTTATAAAGGGAGGGGAAGGAGAGAGGTATCTAAAGAAAGATGCTCAAGAGAGAACATGGTCTTCCCCAGAGTAGAAGAATGTACATGTACACATAAAACAAAGGTGTGTGGACAATTTACCCAGAATAGGCAAATGCTCCTTAAAGTAAGAAAGTCCACATATCATAGACAGGGATCAAAGAGGCAAGACCCAAGTCTCCTAATTTTGTAGGAATGCTGATATGAATTTTCATGACAATGAAAATTCCTTCTTATTAGTTTATTAGGTAATTTCAAAGGGAATCTGTTTTGTCAATCTCCACCCTCCTGAAGACATATGGACTGTGCAACTATAAATCCAGAATAGTCCCATTCTTTATCTTAACTTTAATGCTACATCACAGAGAAATGAAATTATAGTTGGTTTAACTGCATTTGTTAGGATTAATACAATATGTGAGATAAGAGGGTCTTCCATCATTTCCTTTTCCTAGGAAGTGCTGAAGATTAGCTATAAGTGGTACATTTGAAAGTCCATTGATGATCTTTGCCATGTTCTCCTACTGGCAAGATTCCAGATAGCACAGATGTAAATTAGTTATGCAGGTGGTGGTGGCTAATTTATTTGATTGAGGGCACTTCACTATCTGTTTTTAAAAAATCTGGACCTCCAGAAATAAATAGTAATGTTAGAGGCTACTTATGCGTTCTGTCAATAATCTTAACTCCCTTAGATTCTCTTTTTTCATAAATCAACACATCTTATTTATTTATTTATTTATTTATTTGCTTTTTTTGGGTCACACCGGTAATGCTCAGGGGCTACTCCTGGCTCTGCCTGCACTCAGGAATCACTCCTGGCGGTGCTCGGGGGACCATATGGGATGCCCGGAATCGAACCAGGGCCGGCACAGGCCGGCCGGCGTGCAAAGACAAGCGCCCTACCCGCTGGGCTACCGCTCTGGCCCCAACACATCTTATACTTAAACTGTCATAACTTTTTCAACTATATCTCAAGCTGAAAAAATCCAATCCTAGTAAAGGGATGGCACTTAACCCAGTGGTTTTCCAGGTGTACACCCTGCCCGAAAAAATGCCACATCACTTGAAAGTATGTTAGAAATGTAAATTCTCTCTCTCTCTCTCTCTCTCTCTCTCTCTCTCTCTCTCTCTCTCTCTCTCTCTCTCTCTCTCTCTCTCTCTCTCTCTCTCTCTCTCTCTCTCTCTCTCTCTCTCTCTCTCTCTCTCTCTCTCTCTCTCTCTCTCTCTCTCTCTCTCTCTCTCTCTCTCTCTCTCTCTCTCTCTCTCTCTCTCTCTCTCTCTCTCTCTCTCTCTCTCTCTCTCTCTCTCTCTCTCTCTCTCTCTCTCTCTCTCTCTCTCTCTCTCTCTCTCTCTCTCTCTCTCTCTCTCTCTCTCTCTCTCTCTCTCTCTCTCTCTCTCTCTCTCTCTCTCTCTCTCTCTCTCTCTCTCTCTCTCTCTCTCTCTCTCTCTCTCTCTCTCTCTCTCTCTCTCTCTCTCTCTCTCTCTCTCTCAAAATAAAATACTGGGCCAGAGAGGTAGTCCAGCCGGTAGGGCATTTGCCTTGCACGTGGTCAGCCCATGCCGGCCGGATTCGACTCCCAGCATCCCATATGGTCCCCGATTACCGCCAGGAGTAATTCCTGAGTGCAGAGCCAGGAGAAACCCCTGAGCATTGCCGGGTGTGACCCAAAAAAAGCAAAAAAAAAAAAAAAAGTAAAATCCTCTTATTTAACGAATATGAGGGTGAAGTGTATGTGTGTGCACTCATGTATGTGTAATGCTTTTTAAGAGAAAAAGTGGGTTTCCCTAGAGAGGAAAAATTTTAGGAACACAAATTCTTAGCCCCACTCCATGTGTACTGTAGCAGAAACTCAGGTATGGTGGTCCGCAGTATTTTCACAAGTGATTCAAGTAATTCTCATGCCAGATAAAAATTGATAACGTCCATTGTAAACTATATGGAAGTTCATGCAAAGACTCTCCAGAGAGAACACTGTGAAATGTAAATACTATAGTTAGTTTAAATTCTGGGATGCTATTTTATCATGTTTAATTTTTACCTTTGATTTCCCCTTTAAATTCATTAGAAATGTTTATTTGAATTAATGATCATTGATATAGCACTACATGAATGAATAATCATTGGGATGAATTTGCATTAGGCAACAGAGAATTTAATATTATTTAGTATGGAAACTGAGTTGTTAGTCTGTAAACCTGGCAGAGAGCTTAAAATACTACCTTTGTTGTTTTTTATGCATACCCTATGACTTTGGGAACCTTCTTTTGATTATGCACTAACTTACTTATCATAAAATTGAGCTGAAAACCACATACCATTTTGGAAAATAAATAAATTAGGTAATTGCAATCTAGGCGGTCTGTATAAAAATATTACTTTTTCCGAGTTTATTTTTATATACCCTTTCAGAATTTCGTGGGAATATAAGTATATGTGGTCAAAATAGCATTCCGGAATTTATAAGAATTTATATTCATATTCTTATAAAACTTATTTTAATATGTTTATTATTTCTGATATTGTCAGTACTTAAAGGAATTAGCTGTGAAATTCACTGCTAATTGGCAGCTTATAAACAAACTGAAAAGTATATCCACAATTATTGGACTTATTCAAACAACCTAAAGATTTAAATGGCAGCTAAATTTTAATATAACTAAGTGATCATTAATCAGTTATCACTGATTATTTTTATTTAGTTGTTTTATTATGACTATTATTTTATTAATTTTATAAGGGTCACTCCTAACAGTGCTGACGGGTATGTGGCCACTCCTAGAGAAATCCCTTCTATGGCATGGGGCTAATGGTTCTATGCTAAGGCCCAGAAATACTTGGGTACCACCAGGGTCTACAAATCGTAGGGCTCAATAGGTCATATTGTGTTAGGGACTGAACCTAGAGTCTCACAGTGGTGGTCACTTGAACCACATCCCCAACCAAAGTTTTTTTTAAATTACAGTCAAAGAACAGTTTATATAAATTGACATAAATTGACATATAAATTGACAAGATTCATAGTGCAATTAATATTCATATTACATAAAACATTTTAATAAGATTAAGCAAAGACAAGTTTTACAGGAATATGTGTTCATTCAAACACTACTGAACACTCAAATAATATCTATAAATGGCCATATTGAAATATTGATTTTTCTGTTTTGTTTGATATGGATATAAGAAAGTTGTGCTAAAATAATAAATGCTCATTACTCAAAACTCTCCATCTTTCAAAGTTGTGAACGTTACTTCATGATGAAGTTCAAAGTGCTGTTCTATAATAGCTATAACCATATTATCCTGTGTTCAAACTGGCTCCAAGGGTGGAACAGTGCTAAAGGAAATGCTGACCTCTTACATAACATCATCCACTACTCACTAATCTATATGTCTTTATGTCATATGTGTTAATGTTTGCTAATTTCCTTTTCCTTAAGCTGAGAAGATTAATAGGCAGGAGATGAGGCAAAAAAACACTCCAGGCAGTAGAGAATGAGTTTATTGCCAGGACATTTTACAGATGTATAATGATTGTAAGGATAATTGTAAGGATAATGCTACTTAACTATTCAACACGGTGGGCCAAAACATTGGTCAATGATTGATACATATGGGAAATTTTATTAATGTCTTACTTTATGGACTGTAATGGTTCACAGACTAAATCACACTAACATTCCATTTGGTAGATTTTGAAATGGTGATCGGATTATACTCTGTGATGACAGTCTTTAGAAAAAAATGGTGAGTCACTCCTTTGCCAAATGACACAGGACTTTGTAGGATTTATATCAATATCTTGATCAAAGTGCCTCGATTGCTCCTATTCTAAGCAGAAAAATCTCAAACAATATGAATATTCAAAACTGATGAAAAAAGTTAGTTTCCTCTCCCTGGTCAATACATAAATGTTTTGCAAGATGCATGAAAAATCTACTTATATGACTGATAATACTTTACAGAAAAGCAGTTATTGCCAAACCTGTGAGAAACGGTGCTCTGTATTTCCTTTATGTGATTTTTGGTATCAACAAGTAACATGGAAAGTCAAAACTTCATTGGCTCATGGTTAAAAGCAAATCTACTCTTACATTTAGGAAGAAAGTAACCAGATACTCCATTTGGTTGACTACCATGACTTAGCTTTTTATAATTCAAATTCATGTCGCAAATATTCTTCTCAAATAATTCTTATTTTGGCATTAAGTAGTTAGAAATAATTTACAACATTAAATCTAAGAGAAGAGTATATTTTTTTCCCCTTTTTTGGGAGGAACCCCCCAAAAACCCAATTTAATCCAAGAACACAGTTAGTGAGTAAGCTGAAATGGGTTTCCATTATGGGCTTTTCTGTGCAATGCAAGATAGAGAAACTAAAGTCCTTTTCTTAGTTAACTTTATTGTTAATTTATGATTAACAAGAGGCTCTTTGCTCTGCCTGAACTACATGATAAGGGTGTTGCTTCCCATGACTCTGACAAATATAAAGAGGGAAAATAAATTAGAAACACATCTTGTGAGATCCAGAGGGAGAAAGAGTGAGAGAGACAGAGAGAGAGAGAGAGAGAGAGAGAGAGAGAGACAGAGAGAGAGGAGAGAGAGAGAGAGAGACAGAGAGAGAGAGAGAGAATAAGTCTGTGCCTTGTCAGTGGAAGACTCTGTTTGATCCCTGCACCTCTTGGAGTAATCGCTGAACACAGAACAAGAGTAAGGCCCAAACACCTCCAGCTGTGGCTCCAAAATCAAAACAAACCAAAAGAAATACATCTTGTGACTTGTGAGTGAGTAAAGATGATACTTTTTAAGCACACAGTTCTTAACATGAGTACAGGGTATTTGGCCACAGGGTGGGATGCTCTGACTTTATTCATCAGTACCATAGATAGGAATGCTATTGTAAGTATGCTTCCTAAAATACAATTTGAATAAAAAACTAAATTAAAATATTAAATGCAGAAAAAAGTCCCCTAACTATCATTTTGGAGGATGGAACTGATTTTGCATTTTTTTCTTGTGTAGTTGAAAAAACAAACCTGATAGTTTAAATTTAAAAATAGTCCCTTTTTCATGGACACAGTTACATGATTTTATTTTTGTTTATTTTATTTTGTTCTGTCTTGTTGAGGGCCCAAACCTCATTTATGTGAAGCTTTCACTCTACTATAGGGTTGTCTCTCTGGCCCATGTGATTTCATTTTGAATAAGCCAAATGCCTGATGGGCACTTTTATTTTTCCAATTTTTTTATGATCTCCAAGAGACAGTTCAGACCCAATACCTATACAACATGAAGTAGATTTTGCAGGACATTATTATCTTTCTAATTTGGCACCTTTGTTCCAGAAACCTGATTTTAAAAAGCAAGCAAATAAACACACAAACAAAAGAGCAAATAGTATTTCCTGCTTTCAGTGGAAATATTGACCTATGGCCTCCATTGAAATGCAGAGATCATGGGAGGATAACACAGTAAGCTACTTAGTACTAGTGAAGCGTCAAGATGGTATTTCAGTAAGGAAGGACATTGACCAAAAGATCAAAGAGACTTGGCATTGCTGGATCTCAGATAAAATCGGTGACTAGGGTAGAGAAACACAATAAAAGGGTGTTTTTTTCTTTATCCTTTCACTCTGTCCTCATTAAAAGTGAGAGAGTGGAAACAGGATCTGTTGCTCACAAAACCTCGTAGCTAAAAACGAGCTCTGAAACAGACGAAAATTTCCCACCTTTTGCAATCTTTTCCTCCCAAATCCAGTAAACTCAGGAAGCATTCCCCCGCAGGTATGCTATTTATTACTTTTGTTATTTTTACATGCAGACTATTTATTTGGGAAATAAATCGGGATTCAATATTTATGAGTTTGATGGCAGTCTTCATTTACCTTGATGATACTAATTTAGTAGTTGGTATAGACTGTCATCACTTTAGAGAACAGTTCTCTTTCCTATTCAAAATGAAAGACCAATAACCCACCAATTGTTAAAAGAACATCCCTTTATCTAACAGAAGGATATTTTAAAAGATGTCACTCTGAATAGTTTAAAGGAGCAAAGTTCTATGAACTTTTTTATCATTGTCTCAAAGTTATTGTCTACATCTATTTTTTCATGGAGTCATATTCAGCAGTGCTAGGTTTGGGTACTGGACCACGTAGAGCCATCCTATGCAGTGCACGGAATTAAATTCAGGCTTGCATATGCTAGGCATATGTTCTACTATTTAAGTTATAACCCAGATGCTATCTTTTCTCCCCTTGAGAATAGTTCTTTAAAAATTATGATATCTTTATTTTCTTATGTTTCTTATAGAAGTTATTGAGTCAATTTTGATGTAAAATTATAAATAAAATTTAATATGGACTGTAGTTTTGTCACTGTAAATTAAATGCATTTGAACTCACTACAGTTATATTAACAGATGCTTATTTTTAGAAAATATACACTATAGTATTTCAGTGAAAATGACAGAATGGGCTTTAAGTGAGGGCCAACAAGATATACACTTGTATTACATATATTCTACTTTTTGTTTGACATATATAAAAATAATTTAAAATTAAGTTATAGACTAAGAAAAAAATTGGGAAGCAAGTATTTTTTAAATGATTTTTTCATGATTTCATGTGAAATCCTGGAAGTTTTTTTCACAAGAACTCTTCCAGGTTTCAGGTTAAATCAAAATTCCTCCAATAATACATTTGCCAAAACCTTAAAATTTTACATAAGAAGAATAAAATATGAGTGGAAATGGGTGGAAAAATTCTCATTTGCTAAGTTAGTTTGTAGAACCACAGTGCATTAAGAATACGTTCAGACGAAAATCTTATGGCAGGAGTGGCACTAGAACTCTGTTATTTGTAGATATATTCTAAAACGGTTTCTAGTAGTCTAATTATATACTACATATTTTCCACTTCTCTTCTGGTTTGTGGACCAGATCCAGTTATGCTTTTGTTGCTTGGGATTTCTCCCAGTACTGCTTAGGTCTATACAGCGGTGGAGTTTAAAACCCTGCTGCTCACATGCAAAACATTTGCACTAACTTTTTGGACTACTTTTCCACTCCCCTCTCTCTTTGATGGTTGTGAAACTAATATTTACCTAAACTAAAACATAAATAAAAAATATAACTATATGTATTATTCCTTTCTTAAGATATATTTCAATTTAATTTTGTTTTCATGAATAAATGTTGGTTTTAACTATTGTTACTAGTTTAGTTCTTAGTAATAATGTCCATATTTGATCATTATGAATATCTTAGAAATTAACAAAAATAGTTATGTCAATTTTGTAACCAACTCATTAAAATCAATTTCTATCCTACTTACTCTATCCTTTCTATAATTTTCCTACTATATTTAAATTTGGATAAAAAGTCAGCATTTTAAATCTCTTAGGTCTTGTCAAATTGAATGTTTAATTTTTTCTTATTAGACTAATGAAGGTGAGTAGTTTATATGGAACTGTTTGGCCAGGACCCAAGACAGCTAAATAACTTTATGACATGTAAATATACTTTGTTCTGAATGAATACTATTGAAATATAAAATGTTTAATATTGTTTTGTAGTGGAAAATGAACCAGGCAATATGTGCTCAATGAGATCAAATTAAATTTAATTTTTAATAAACCTAAGCATTCAAAGTACCTTAAATGTAATAAGGTCTATTTCTTTTTTTTAGAGTCATTGTGGTTACTATAATAATAGAAACAACTGAGAATGTATAATTATATTTTCTACTGAAAAGTAGACAGGTCTGGATAATCCATCTTTTACCATTTCTGACTTTCCAGGCAGGTGATTATCTAGTTTATTCCCACCCTCTGGGTGCATTTGCAGCACTTTTAGTGTGAAGAGCTGTTTATTTCCTGTCTCAATTCCTTCTGTTACAGTTTTATGATAGTTATTCTTCTTATACCTTTAGTAGTTGGCAAACCCTTGACGCATATTATCATTCATTTAACGTCATTGTTTGTTCGTATCTTCCCTCGGGTCAGTGTTTCTGTCCTGAGCTAGATAGTTCTGATCCCCTTAACACTTGCATTGTGCTTCTTTCTTTGAAATACCTATCTATCTTTCCTGTACTTGTATGAGTTGCAACCTTCTTCTATATCACAGATTTTTTAATTTCTTTCTTTCTTTCTTTCTTTCTTTCTTTCTTTCTTTCTTTCTTTCTTTCTTTCTTTCTTTCTTTCTTTCTTTTCTTTCTTTCTTTCTTTCTTTCTTTCTTTCTTTCTTTCTTTCTTTCTTTCTTTCTTTCTTTCTTTCTTTCTTTCTTTCTTTTTCTTTCTTTCTTTCTTTCTTTCTTTCTTTCTTTCTTTCTTTCTTTCTTTCTTTCTTTCTTTCTTTCTTTCTTTCTTTCTGAGAATCTGACGGAGCTTCTATCCTCTCTTCAGGCAGATAGGCACATGTGTTTGAAAGTGCACTGTTTTGGGATATGCTCTATCTCAAAGCTCTTAAACTACCCTCCAAAAGAGCAGCATTCAAATAAAACTCTTCATGAGTGGGTTTTTAAACAGTGCATTCCTGAAACCAACTCCTTCAGATATGAATTGGAGACAATTGAAGATTAATTGAAAGTATTCGCTTTAAACAGCATGAAATGACACAGTTGTATGGGGACTGATTGCACCACACCCTAAGAAAGATGCCTTTGGAGGCTTCAGTGCCAAAGAAGCATCTGCACTCCATGTGCTCTCCCGGTTTTATGTTTTTAGCTCCTAATAGAATCCAAACCTAGAGGCTCTATTTAGTAAACAATATGTGATATGTGATGCAGATTTTCTTACATAGCTACTCAGATAACTTTTTCTATATATAAAAAGCTCATCCAAATTCCTGAAGTAGGGATTTTTGAAATCCCAATCACTTAAATCAAAGATCCATTTTCTTTTCAAGTTTCTGTTAAATTTAAAGTTTTTAGTAGTCTACATTTATCTCCTTTGCTATTTTCTTGGCAAATATGGTAAATATATAGATATTTATGTATGATATAGGTCATACATATGTATGGTGTCTGTGTGTGTGCGCACGCACGCATGTGAAGGGAGGCTCCCAAGAGGAGCTTAGTATGCATGCTAGTCTCTTTCAGCAACTCTTGGACAACTGGGCCCAAGGATGCCATGTCGATCAGGTTCTGAAATATTGGGGTTCATTCTAACACTCCTCAGAATTCTAGGGATACCATGCATGCCTCCAGGGCTGCACCTGGAGATTATTCAGAACTGTGGTGCTGGGATCAAAGTGAGGTCCGCTGCACGTAAGGTCTGAAACTTAACCCCTGTATTATTTCTCTGGCTCTACACATGTATTTTGATTTTTGTATTCAGAACCTTGTTGATGTTTAGGGAAGACTTATGGTCATCCTATTCATTTCATTTTGATCATGAATTCTCAAAGACAGGGATCTAATAAAGATGGATATAAATCCAAGTTGTTCTGCCCAATGTCTCAAGAAATGTGAAGGACTTAATACAGCTTTATTTGATAAATGTATAATTAGTGGAAGAAATATTCTCTTAAATTAATAATTTTCTTTAATAGGTCTGTGAAAAAATACTCTTAGGCTAATGACACACCAGTACATAATTTACACATGGCACAGGTCTCTGGAACCAGACCTCTGATGTAGAATAGCATCTCAGCTTTGACAATTAATTATTGTATATTTGGGGTAAATTAAATGCATCTGAAAGGCTTGGTTTTGTCATGTAAAATAAGGATAATGGGAGTGTTTTTTATTGTCAGTGTTTTTTTTATTTTCTTATTAACTACATCAAAATGAGTTAATAAGAGCAACTGTAGTTGAAAGTATTTTGTGCTGATGCCTAATATTTTTAATCTAATTTTTATAGTTTAGGTCACATATTTACAACAGTTTTAGCATTTATGCCTTTGATACAGTTACCATGACACCACCATTAAAATGTCCAAGATCCCCCACTAATGTTCTTAAGTTCTGCCTCATCATTCCCATGCCCCTTGCAGTTTGTTCAATATTTGGGGTAGGGGATTGATTTTGTGGCCATATCCAGTGGTGTTCAGGACTATTCCTGGCTTTGTGCTCAGAAATAACCCTTGGAGGTGGTTTGGGTGTCTTATATGGTGCCAGGGATTTAAACCAAGGTCGGCTGCAAGCAAGGCAAGCACCATTATCACTATTCTAAATCTCTCTAGTCCCCATACTCAGAATTTTAAATGTGATAAAATTTTGTTGAGTAGAGATCAGCAGTAAAAATTGTTAATTTTTGGATACATTTTCTATTTTCATTTTTATGTAGATGAATGTGTTTATTGTGTTTATATGCATAAAAATTAAAGGCAAATTAAGTGAACAATGGAAATTGATTTTAAATGCCTAGTAAAATTTTCTTTTTGTTTATTCCCTTTAAACAATTTGCACTTCCTATATGACTTTAGAGGACATGTTTAGGTAAACTTTGTTAAAAAAAATGTTGAGAAAGAAAGGTTAATTAAGGAGATTATCAGGGAAGGCAATAAATAAAAGCAGTTTTAAGTCCGTATTACCATTAAAAACATAAGCATATAAGATTTTCCAAGATCAGTGGGGAAAATGGGGAGAAACATTAATGGAGAGAAATAGTCCTCTTCAAAAGGCACACTGGGGGCCGGAGCGATAGTCCAGCGGGTAGGGCATTTGCCTTGCATGCAGCAGACCCGGGTTCGATTCCCAGCATCCCATATGGTCCCCCACGCAGTATAGGGAGTAATTCCTGAGCACAAAGCCAGGAGTAACCCCTGAGCATTGCTGAGTGTGACCCGAAAAGAAAAAAAAAAGGCGCTCTGCAGGACTCTTCCTAAATAACCCTTTTGCCAGAGACATAGCTTAGGATGGTATATTTGTTTCCCCCTTTATTAACTTACTTTATTTATGATGTTTTTAACTTACTTGTATTTTTTCATTAATACGTACTTCCAATTATTATAAATAGTACACAGACTGCATAACATTAAGAAATAGAATAAAAGGACATGGTTAGTTTACAGCTAAATTTAAAACTAATAATGCCAAGTAGAACAATAAGCATAGTTGAACTATATTTTCCATTTAAAGACAGTAACTTTTATTTTAGTTTTAAAATTGGACAAATTAAAATAAATGGGAGGAAGTATTAAAAATCTAAATCAGTGGTGTTGCATTTCTCCTTCCCACATCCAAGATGAGGATGTGGGATAAAAATAATCTCAAAATTTATAAATATCTCTTTTACCCTTTTTCTTTCCTACCTTGCATTATTAGCAATTTTAAAAACATTTCTTATATTTTATTTATTCTTCCTCCCACCTTTGAAGATTTACTTTCAATTTTCCTTGCATGTTTGCTTTTCAGATTAGTTCATTTCAAAATAGTCGAAAACCCTTTATATTGTATCAATAGTTCAACATATAGATTATGGTTTTTGCCTTTGACACAAAACTTTTTTAATGGTGATTTTTTTAAACATGTCAAATTTTTGTTCATGGTGTTTATTTTTAACACATGGTTTTGTTTGTTTGGGGGCCACATCTGCTAGTATTCAGGACTTACTCCTGGCTTTGAACTCAGGATTCGTTCCTAGAGGTGTTAGGAGGACCATATGTATGCCAGGGCTTGAACTGGGCTCACGTGTTGTGTACAGCAAATATCTTAACCACTCTTCTGATTCTCTAACCCTGCATTTTAAGAATTTTTATTCTTTTTCCTTAGAATGCCCCAAGATTAGTGCTCACATTTTATTTCCCTAATTCTTTTCTGTGAGGCTTTTAATAAGAAATTTGGATGAAAGTTATCAAACTCTCTACTACCTGTGGTCTTTATCAGCATTTACTAACAGGAACCCATATGGTTTGCTGATGGTGCACAGAATATTCCCAGGGTACTAGAGAAGAAAAATCTCAAAAAGTAGGGAGGGGTTACAACAAAGAGGAGTGGGGTGGGGCACAGAAAAAAAAAAAGAAAACAAGGAAAGCATGGTCAAAAAAGGTAGGGGAAGCACTGGTCTAAATGACCATTTCTTCATGAAGGGAGTTGGCCAGGAGAAGCTTGTGGCAGATCTTCCCACAGCCTTTCTCCAACTGCTAAACAGCAAAGATATTTATGTCACTGCGAATCTCTACACCTGTGGTCAGTGATTTCATGCTGCTCATGGCTCATTTCATGCCGAGCAGCAGGAAAGACTGCTGTGCAGTTTTCCCAGGCTGAACATGAACTCATCTTTTCAAGAGCTGTTCCACACGTTCCCCAAACTGCCTGAAAAGAGCTAAAAACAATGCGTGGCACTCATTACTGCCTGAACTTTCTCTTTAGGCTGCTTTGTGCATGAGGTTGGACCTGCTGCATATTAAATTGGTAGAACTGAGAGAATGAAATTCCCATGGGATGATATATCTTGGCATACTATGTAAACTGTGAGGCCCTGTACAAATGCTATTTCTGCTGGTGTTGTTCTCAAGAATAAAGGAACTTATTAGACTCATCAGTAAAATATGAATTGACCTCCATCTATGATATTGCTTTTCTTGTCACGTTGATTAAAAATCCTGTCCTTCTGCCAGGTATTTAATGCTATTTTTAAAAAAAAATTTAGACTTAGGACAAACTGATTTTAATGTAAGATTTTAAAGAATTTGAGCTATGCGATACAAATGAAAATATCTGAGTTATGCTTCATCCAGATAAACAATTTCATCAAGAGAAAAAAAATTAACAAGCTTAATAGAATTACAAAGTGGTAGTATTAGTACTGGTATAGTACAGGACTGAGAAATCCAGGTCAAAACACTTCTGTCTGCTGACTTTGATGATATTTTGCCAAAGAAATGATGGAAGCCTCATCGTTGGGGCAGCTGATGTTAGGCTGGCCAGGACCCTGAGAACATGTTTTTAAAAGACCCTATGCTGGCAAGAGGTATAGAAATGACTTCATGGGACTTCTGAGTCTGGAATTTCTTTGCTCCTAATGCCAGTTATATCTGCTGGACTTTTGACACTATTTTTTTAAAAATCTAAACAAAAATATCGGTCAACTTCCGAAGTTTAACTTTTTGTCCTGCAGTTCTGTGGGCCTGACCTTACATTACCCCTCTCTCACCATCACACAGGACAAAAAATTAATATAATAGCAAGGATCCAGGCTAGCATTTCTCTTGTACATAGTGAGAGTAAAGGTTAAATAAATGAAATAATGGTAAGGGCCCTACTAAACAGATGCATCTGAGACTTTCTCCTACTTTACAAAAGTACTGTTACAAAGTCTGAAAGTACTGAGTTTTATTTTTATTCCCATTATAATTTAAATTTGTGCCCCCTCCCTAGGAAAGTTTACTGTTATGATAATAAAAACTTTCAATTTACTGAAAATAATGAATTTTAAATAAAATAATTTCAAGCAATAAGATGTTACAATGATTTAATATCTTCATGGTTAAATGGAAATATGAATAAAAGTACATGACTAAAATAAATTATGTAGAAACTCCAGCTGACCCATTTGACCCAACTATACCTCTCCTGGGAATATACCCTGGAAGCCAAAGACACACAGCGGAAACACCATCCCCACTTTTATGTTCATAGAAGCGCTGTTCACGATGGCCAGAGTCTGGGAACAACC
Organism: Cryptotis parvus; assembly: GCA_021461705.1. Classification (NCBI taxonomy): domain Eukaryota; kingdom Metazoa; phylum Chordata; class Mammalia; order Eulipotyphla; family Soricidae; genus Cryptotis; species Cryptotis parvus. Next base: position 127,794 of record JAJIBD010030559.1, read on the forward strand.
AGAGTGCTCGAGAATTGATGACTGGATGAGGAAACTTTGGTACATCTGCACAATGGAATACTATGCAGCCGTTAGGAAAAATGAAGTTGAGAAAATTAGCCTTTAAATGGATGGACATGGAGAGGATTGTGTTGAGTGAGGTTAGCCAGAGGGAAAGGGGCAGATATAGAATGACTACATTTGCATGACATAAATATATTTATACATACATATATACATATATATACTTATATATACTTATATGCAAATTATGATACCAATATCTATGATCAGACAAAACAGGGATCAGGAGGTCTTTCCAAAAATGGAAACTACCACAAGCTTTTGGGAGTTGGTGGTTGGCTGGGACAGAGAAGGGAACGGTGTGCTAACAATTGTAAGTGATAATAATAGCCTAGAATTGAGTATTGAATACAGGCAAAAGATACACATGATAACCTCTAAGTGTACTTATCGCAATCCACAGTGTGTAAGAGAAGGAAGAGAGAGGAAAAGAGAGAGAGAGAGAGAGAGAGGAGATAAAGAACTCTCCATCTCCATAGAGGCAGGTTAGGGGAGAGGGAGGGAATCGGGGTCATTGGTGGTGGGAGATGGGCACTGGTGGAGGGATTGGTGCTGAAACAATGTATGATAGAAACCTGGACATAAACATCTATGTAGTTGTATAGCTCATAGTGGTATAATAAAATATTAAAAAGAGAAACTCCAGCTGATAAGTTTCTACAGGTGTCTGTCATTTGGCAATATTATGTTTTCATTTTCTCAAGTTTATGGTGAATAGGTTCGAAGCAATAAATTTACCTTTTTAACTGCTGACTTCTTTATTTAGATGGGATCTTAAGTGATTAATAGAAAGTTGAATTACTTTGGTGAAATTTTGCATGGTTATGGCCCAACTATTACTTCCATTGGAAGAAATACTGAAAAATACATATGGAAAAGAAACTCTACTTTGATACCAGGATTCAGCAAGGCCCCACCCACTCAAAAAGGAAGAAAATTATAAACATTTCTTACTTTTATCCTTATGTTATTGCAATAGCATTAAATCACAGTTTATTTACATATTAACTTATGGTATGATGAACTTTTATGGTGGTTAGTAAGAAAAACAGTAGGATTTAGTGGACTCGGGTAATGCATTAGGTAATGCATAGTAATTGCAATTATTTTCTTTGCTAACTACTTTGAAACTACAGTATTCTACTTATGTCGATGGAATTTTGAGCTTGCTACTAGTATGCTTTATTGAATTTGCCCGGCTTATTTATAGTTATTATAAAAAATAAGTATTTTTCTTTACTAGTTTGATTATCTAAATATTTATAATATTGTGGTTTAGTTAAAAGTGGCTATTAGTACTATAGTGAAATTTATGACTACTCTATCTCCAGTGTGCAAGTAGACTAGCCAGTGAAGTTTTCAAGCATTTTTAAAGTGCAGACTGATTTCTGATTGTGAAAACTACTGAACTAAATCACACACTGCATGAATATAATGATTTCCCAGGAAAGTTATGCCAGCATTTGGGATTGAGAAATAATAAAGTACTCTTGAACCTCCTCTTTTTTGACTTAAGGACAATAACATATTTTTTATGTGATTCTTATAATTGTTAGTTCGAAAATGAATCAGGAAAGGTGAAGAGGGAAAAGCGAAGATCTGACAGAACAGAGGAGGACATTTCAATTACTGAATTTCCCAGTTTATTTTTTTTTAACATTTTCAGCTTGCACATTATTTTAAATATTCACCTTAGGAAGTTGATATCAGATAAGAAGAAGATAAACACTTTGAAAAGTAATGTTATTGGTTATTTTTCATAGGGAGTTTTTTTTTTTTGGAAATAAGATTTGTGGTTCGGTGTCAAGAAGACAGGAACAAGTTCAAAAAACTTAGAGATCGACTTTATTATTTATTTAATCTAACTTGATAACCTCCCAAATAGATTAAAGGCTTGATTGAGACCTTCTTAAGGAGTACAAAGAAACGTAATGCTATTACAGTTCTGTATCTTCTCAGTCAATTGAGATGTTAAGACCCTGCAGTGTTTAAATAGTATTACAATAGCAACTACATTGAAAAGGAACTATCCAATAAGCAAATCAGTCCCGAACTACCATATGCTGAGTTATGTAGAAGTGTTTTTAAACAGTGTATATAAGAAATTTTGATTCATTCATAAAATATTTTATCTTATGAGATGACCATATTAGCTGCAAAATTGAATGTAATGATTTGCTTCAGAACCTAGTGATAGAATTCATGATATGTTATTTTAGCTAAATACAAAAAGGATATCAAATGTGGCATTTTTTACAAGTATAAAATGTCTAATTATTTTTTCAAAATAATGATTTCATTAGATAGTATTGTCAGTTTAATTAATATTGGCAAATTCATATTGTAGAGTTTCCATTTAGTGTACATAAGAATTTCCATTTGGTTCAAACCGCAAGTGCTGAAACTGGGACTACTATAAAAGGGAATTTGTCCAGATATTTGAAATGGACTCAAAAACAGCAAATCTCTTGCTTGATATATACAAATAACTGTAATCCACTGATGCTTTTGTCTGAATTTTCTGCACTATTTGTAGATGTGAACTTTCAATTTTTTGATCAACTACTACTATAGCTTAATTTCAAAGTGCATGCCAATTATATCAAGTACCAAAATACCCCAATCTTCTGAAAATATTCATTTCTGAAAGACTTGCTAAAATAATTGAAACATTAAAATGTCCAATTTTAATATATATCCTGCTTCTATTTATTTACATAGTAAAATAATTATAAGCACAAAATGCAAATATTTTGATGAAGAAGGCATGACTATAAAGTTAGTTAACAACCCAAAACAAGACATAAAAGTGAAAAAAATGTAATCATAATACGATTTTACAAAGACAAATATGATGTGTATATTTTTCCATATATGACTTACACAAGCTTGTTCTTCATGAGATTATTTTTCAACCTACTTTAAGAAAATTTCTTTTAATAAAAAAATCCATTAACAGAATGTTAACACTCTGCCACCTGCTGGACTATTTAACTCCTTAGAAATGCTCTCAGGAAAGTGAAGTATGTCTCAACTCTCAAGACTCTTAACAACCCTTGGTAGGGATAAAGCTCAGGGATAAATACAGGGAAACCTTTCCAATTCATTTGACAAGTTATCTTCCCATGTATTGCTCAATATTTTTTCTATTGTGATTCACATGCTTAGAATCAATAAAAAATAGTGGCAAAGAAAAATATATTTCAGCTAGTAGGGACAACTTTTTGCAGTCTATTCCATACAAATAACAACCTTTACTTTAAGCATAGATGAAACATGGTAGCAAAAGTGAAGAAAATTTTGGAAAAGGTTGTAGGTATTTCTATTACTCTATCCTTTAGCACAAAAAAATACAAGTCTATCTTGTGTAGTGACAGCTCAGAGATAGGGGTGGGGGTGCGAGTTAGGTCAGAAGTTGCCAGCACCTTAATTTTTAAAACACTTATAGTTTTTAGACTGCAGACATAAATTTTGTAATATTAAACTTATTTTTTTACAGACACAACAAATACATTATTAAATGATGATACTATGGTTATTAAACAAACCCAAGTAAAAATTTCGTGATTCAGTAAATCTGACTGAGATATTCAGCACAGAAAACATAAATTAAGAAATTATGATCAGGAGTCATGAATATGATTAGCAATATAAAATCAGCATTAAGGAATAATAATATATTGTATTTAAATATTTACATTAAAATCAAATGAAGACTATGGAGACTCCAGAGCATTTAGATCTAAAGTCTACATAGTCTGATTATTAAATGAATGAAAGAATTTTAATGTTTTAAAAGATTATGCCAAGTTCCTAGCTTGGCCAATTGTCAGATCAGATTTTGTTCTTTGTTAATTAAACTCAGATCGTTTTAATTTCCACATCTGTACAAGGCAAATGTATTATATAATTTACACGTGAACATGAAGGTTAAAAAAGATAAATTATCTCAGATAAATTATCTCAAGATTGCACAAAATGTGATCCTACCCACATTTACAAACCCTATTGGCAGAGTCAGAATGTATCACAAGTGTCCTGTTAATGTGTTGCCCTTTTCAAGGCTGCTCTGTTTTAGGGTTTGCCTTTAAGTCATTAAGCTCCATTAAAATACAAATGAATGGGAGTAGGTGTACAACTTCAACTAAACCAAGGTTAATGTTTTACTTTAGTGAACTAAATTATTGACTATTTAATTCAGTCCCATCTTTAGAATGAGGTATGGATTGGAGTATTTTGAATCAAGATTGATATTAACCTTTTATGTTAAGTTACAATTCTATAATTAACTATTTTTGGTCTATTCTATCCTCTCTGAAAGAAATAGTTTGATTGCAAAGTTAATCTTTGCAAAGTTGATCTTTGATAATTAGCATTCTCTTTACATGTGAAGTATAACACACTCATAGATTGTTTTAGTAAAGAGAATTTGTGAATCTCAAATTTAGAAGAAATACTCTAGCATTCCTCCCCCGTTATACCAGGAGTAATTCCTGAGTGCAAAGCCAGTAATAACCTCTGGGCATCACTGGGTGTAGTACAAAAAACAAAAACAAAAAGCCAAACACCAAGCCCCAAAAGAGAGAAACAGATTGTATACATCCAAAATTACTAAAAATAAATATGACAGTGTCATATTAATGAAGGGATACTGATATTTATTATAAAACTTCAAAAGAACAAGATGCCTAAACCTAACTAAATGAGGTTTGTTTGAGAACAGTAATGATGCTAAGTCTAGCAGTAGTTTAGAAGAGTATGTTTAAGACACAGGTAGTTGTAGAGGACTTTTAATATAAGATAAACACAAGAAAAGTCTCAGCTACAGAGACAACATAAACACCAATAGCAGAATTTTTTCCTTTGAGGGAGAATCATACTCAGCAGCTACTACTCAGTGCTCAGAGGTTACTCCCAACAATGCTAGGAGGATTTTGTGGTGTTGGGGATGGAATTCATGCTTATAGTAGTCCTTTGAGCTAAATCTCTGCAGTTCAAAAAGCAGAATGTTTAACGAAGAGGTAGTTGTCATCCCTTTTGCTTGGTCATATGTTTTAGAATCCATGTGATCTTAAAAAAGTACATTAATCCCTTAGTCTGTATCAGGCACTATGTTAATAGGATTAGCACCTTAGTGCCTTAGTCTTTATTGGCATTGTAACACCAAGAGGTGTAAACCAGTATCTCCATTAAATAGATGAGCAGACTGAGGCAGGGCATTTAAGTTGCTTCAGGTTGTCTTGCCTCTAGCTGTAAGGGGTGAGACAAAAATTTCTGACTCCAGAGTATCTATACCTCACTGTTATATCAAGGGACTTGCTGGTTATGAGAAAACTTCCAAGGAGTTAATAACTGTGTGGCAATCTAACAACTGGTGCATGTAAGTCCCAGTCAGATGACCAAGACCATCACCAGAGTACTGAGGTAGAAATAGTCTGTACTGGGAGAAAAATCCAGAGACATAGAATACTGGGAGTTTGATAGTGGGAATTTTGATCTGCTCAAACTTCAGCAAGACCCACATCACCTCCGTGCTCCAAAACAGTACAGGCATGGTTAATTCAGGGTCCTTAGGGACTGTGAGTAAACAAGAGAAATACTGAGTCATTATACTTAAAGTGGCTGGGAGGAAGAAATGACAGGCTGCATACTCCTGGGGTCATTTGGAATAGCTGAAATAGGACTGGGGCTAGAAATACAAGATAAATTTGAGAAAAGTTTAAACAGCAAAATGTCACTTATGGATCTAATTAAGAGTGAGCATTTAGAATTATGTTTCCTTTGAAGTTCTTTAGAAAGAACAGGCATCTATCAAAGGGTAGACATTGAACTGCATACTGATTAAATAGTTTTTTTGTGGAAGGAAAATGACTATAGAAATTAGTGCAAATTAAGCACAACCATGAGCTTATCAAAGGTTTATTAAAAAGATAAAATGCCAACTTAATAGCTAATTTGAACTAAGATCTTTAAAACATAGGTCTTGATAATTTGACAGAGAGGAAATAAGTCTACAGTTGACTGATGGTCAGGGAGATTTATTATGTTATTAATGAGCAAGTTTTGCTGCCAGATTTTAATGTAATTAAAGCATCCCATATATCTGAGTTATTTTCATCAATTGTAAAAATAATATACTTAACCTGTAAGAATGAGGTAAGTCAAAGTCAAGTACTTTGGAGCCCATGATTCACAAATGGCTTTCTTTAACTAATACTGTATATGACAAACAGTTCAGCAATGACAATGGTCAAGAATCCTTTTTGAATCCATTGTTTTTAGCATTAGATCACAAAAAATACTTCGAGATATGTGAGTTGGTTTTTTACATGGCAAGTTTTTACTTTAAACTAGCTGAGTGGGGATGGAGGATAAACACCACAATGTAATTTGGATGGATTTTCTGATCAGTGGCCCAGAAAAAAAATGAAAGCAACACTTGACACTCAAAGATATTGATTGAGTCAGAAACAAATGGGAAATATTTGCCTTGTATTCAGAGATTCTGTTCAGTAGAAAGTGATCTTTACTCTTTGATTTGAAATATATTTGATATAGTCTCCACTTTTTAAAAAAATGTTTTTTAAAATATTTTCCATTAATTTTCTCATTGTTTTTAAAAAGTCAGATATTTAGCCACAACTTTCAGTTATCTTTAATTTTTTTTATTACTGTTATACCAGTCAAAGTTATTCATCACAGCTCTCACTCTTTTAAGGTATAATTTCTCATAAATAGAAATAGTTAATAATTTAAGGATTATCATGGTAGATAATTTTTTGGTATACAGACGTGTTTCAAATAAATTAGATCTATATATCTATCTAGAAATAGTCTCCTGAAATTTTCCTTATTTTTCCTTGAAAATGTTCAATATGTGTTGAACATTTCCTATATCAGATATATGAAAATTTTCAAATGAGGTATTCAATACCATCTTTTTAATAGTTAAATAATATTCCACAATCAACATATACAATAATATATTTAACTATTCCTTTTTTAGATAATTGTTTGCAGTCTCTGAAGTATTATAAAGAATATTTTAAATATTATACCAAAGTATATGTACAGAAAGAAACTGATTTTTTGTATGTAAGGTAAATCACTGCCACTGTAAATAATAAATATAAATACAGGCACAAACTATATAGGCATTTGAAATTTTGACAGGTAATACTAACTAGCATGCTTTTTATAAATGATTTTTGATCATTAGTGAAACTAAATAACTTTAAGGAGACCTTGTCCTTTTCCTTCATTCTGCATGAATTTATAAATACAATAGGTGCTCAGAGGTTACTCCCACATGTTTGGGAAAGTCATGTATAGGGGTGCTCAGTGGACCATAAGGTCCTGGAGATTGAATCTGCAACTCCCGTCTGCACTCCAGTCCTTTAATCTGGCACCCTGGCCTCCAATTCTCAATCCTGAAAACTTGGGTTAATTCTCCTATAGCTTTTGGATTTACTGAAGCTTTTGTATCTTTTGTGTTATCAACTCAACAATCAGAGAACTCTGTATTCTAATCTCAGTTTTGACTTTTTCTGTTAGATGACTTTGGCACTTTGTATTTAAAGTCTCAAATTCTTTATCACTGTATCATTGTATTCCTATTCATCATCGATTTGCTCGATCGGGCCCCAGTAACGTCTCCATATGTCCTGTCTCATGCTAGTAGAGCCCAAGGGCATCTGCTTGCTCCAGGAACATAAAGAGCCTCAATCCATTCCAGAATGAGGTCTATAATTGTTACTGGTAATTGGCATATCAAATACAACACGGGTAGCTTGCCAGGCTCTGCTGTGCAGGTAGCATATCTTGTAGTCATCTCTAAGTCCAGCATTTATTGATGAACTGTGCGGCCACCTGAGCTGGGCTGTGATAGGCTGGTCTGCTGGGTGGAGTTCTGACAAGAGAGAAGTCCGGATGTGGAAAATGGAGGCCCTCATGGAGTGGGGGTCGTCTGGCTTGCTGCAAGGCTCTGCTGGGGTGGCGGGCCAGGGCTAGAACCTGCCATCCCTCCTGGGCACCTTGTGAGCGGCTAGGCACAGGGAGAGCAAGTAGCAGCTCTGCCCCCATGTCTGTGAGTCAAATTCTTTATACATAAAACAAAAATAACAGGAGAATATATCCAATAGACTATTTATTGCTCAAAATAATAATCAATATTTGCAAATTTTTAGTATTGGAATAACTATATAGTGTGTTAATAAACTTTTGCTTTATATATTGCAAGTACTTTTATATATTGTTAGTTGACTTACAATTTTATGTTCAGAAATTATCATCCTTTTCAGAAATTTTACATTTAGATGTGGTATATCTTTCATTTTCCTCTGATTGGCTTTGGCTTTACTATGATTCTTAGAATAATAACATCTGAATAATAATGTATCCTTTTTTCTTAGCACTTGTGCAATTTAAACTTATACAGCTAACCATTAAATAATCAGTATTTGATACATGGTTGATATATCTCTTTTCAATTTCCTCTCAGTTCCCCAGTGATTCAAAACATTGACATTTTTGTATACTGATTTTCAAGTTCCTTCTGATGTCTGTTCTATTTCATTCAACTGTTAATCTTTTCTTATGTCAGAACCATGATGTTTGAGCTCTTTCAATTTCATGAAAAGGAAAGATCCTTATTTATTTCAATTTTGAGGTGTTATTTATTTATTGTACAGATTCTTCATTAGAATGCTTTTGAGGAACTTTGACATTGTCTTTTTATATTGCTGTATCTTAATTGCCTCAAACAATGCCTACTTTAGAGGTCTAAAGTAGGTACTGAGTCTATGTGATTTGAATAGAAAAACTTAAATAATATTATTTTATTTCCATTTTCTTACTATTTTAAAAAATGCTTCTATAGTTAAATCCAAACAACATGAAGCAAAAAATATATATTTTCTCCAAATCTATAGTTTTTAAATGGAGATAAGGTTATGGAGATAGGGTAATAGTTTCAATACTGTTTATCGGGTTATGGAGATAGGGTAGTATTGTAACTATTACCCTATCTCCATAACATGGAAAAAGTTAAGCAATATTTAATTTCCACATTATTTGCAGTAGCACTACAAGAATTTTAGTACTATTGTAAAATATGATACTTTAATAAAAAATAAGTAACTTAAAATTCTTAGATTACTAAGAATTGTATTTCCTTATACACTAGATTTGGCTGTGTTTATTCATTGTCGTTAATGGGATATTATCTAGTGTCTCGTTGCTATTAAAATATAACTACTTCTTGGAACTTTTACCTTTGGAAAACTAGAAGATTGGTCATTGGAACTAAATAGAGCTTCAGATTTTGTAACAATAAAAGATTCAATAAAAGATGCTGAGAGATATAGCTAGACTTTTATGTCTGGCTATTCCTGATAGTATTTGATTAAATTTTAGTGTTTTCTAAAAAAGTTTTTTTCTGCTGGAAGGTGTCTTGTTGGAGCATTTTAAACATAAAACCCTATCATTAACTATTTAAATGATGGTGCCTAAAATTAAAAAGATATTTATATAAAAATAAGTGACCTAAGCTACAATTTTGAAAAAGAACTATAAAAATGCTTTATCATTTAGTTAGCATGGTTACAACAGTGTTAACATTTGTGGTATTGATGTCTAAAGCTACTGTTTTAAATAAAGCTGATTATTTTTAGCATATTATATTCCTAATATTTAACTCAAAAGAAGAGAAATGAGTTCTTCCTATCCACCCATCTATTTAAGGTATGATTTGGGAAAGAGAGAAAGTATATATTGGAAGTACTGAAGGGAAAAAATTAGAATCATGGACTGTGAATGTAAAGTATACAGGAACTTTTCTAAGAAAGTGGATATTATGTGTTCTCTCGCACACATAACAAATGGCAAAATCAAGAAAGTGCTAAGAATAGAAAAAAAGCAATGCCTTCCATGCTCTGCTTTCTTGGGCATGTATGAAAGTCCTTTCCCTTTTAGAGCTTAGCAAAATGTCTTCTTTATAAGCAAGTCAATTACTTCATCAAAATATCTCCATAATGTGAAATAAATCTGTAAACCCAAAGTGAAATGCTATGACTCTGTTCCTTTCTCACCTGTATTCATGGTGAGCTACTGGCAAGCTACCTACTTGGAAAAAAGGAAAAACCATTCAAATATTTATTTATAATATTTTACTCAAGTAGTTAACTTTGGAAAATATTTCAATATTTGAATATGTTCAGGGCATTTTCATAAACTACTGAACAAGAGAGATTCTCAAATACTGTCTCTTGCTCTCACTCTCTTCCTGGTGTCCTCTGTCTTGTGTAACTTTAACTTCCGTTTGGACATCCAGTCTTGTTATCTTTCCTGTCTGGTAGCTGACACACCATGAGACAAGCCCCCTGCTCCAAATATGCACCCTTAAATCTCAGGAACATATATCAAACTTAACAGGCTGTATAATTCTTTAAGTTCAAGATAAATATTCTCACAACAATATATGCAGTACACACTTTTCTGTAAGTGCGTTAGAAGTAACTATTTAAAATCCAGACCTTTGGTGAACTCAAACAAAAAGATGGAACTCTAAATTAGAATGTGCTATATTAAGAGAAAACCTCTGTGAAAGAAAAGAAAAGGAATTGGCTTTCCTTCCTCATTTGCTCCGCTAGAAAACTGAACTATGCTATACTTCTCTTTTCTCTTTAAAAGGACAGAAACAATTGTTCTTTAGCGTTATGATGGAAACAAAACTTTTTGATGGGGAAATTAGTGAGATCCCCACTTTTTCTTATCTTCCACATTAACCGAATGCATGCTCTAACCTTCTAGATGAAGGCTTTCTCAGAGATTTTGATTTGAGTCAGAAATAAAACCAGATAACCAATACTTGTAGCTTAAGGAGATACATTTGGTGGTATGTACTAGTCACACAAGGAGATTTCATATAGATGTAAAAATTATGGGTCCACTTTCAAATTTTATCTTCCTATTATTCTGATTAGCTTCAGCTATTTCCTTCTTTATTCCCTGGAGATTACATTTCATATCATCTGGTGATCTTTATAATTTCTACTTGCATGTAGGTAGTTATATTTACTAGATTAGCACAAATGACAAAGCATTGAATGTTTTCCCTTATTTTTTGACTAAGAAATTCTACCATATCTGTATGGAAAGTGTCACTAATATGTACAGTTAATTAATGACGAAGGCATGTTTAAAGACAATTCTTAGATACTTGTCATTTCTAGAATTTCAGTACAAGACAACAAAAAGTTTTGGAATTCATGATTACGTGTGGGTGAGGGTTATCACAAAGAAGTTTTGGGAAGTAAATAGAATTCACTTCAGGCTCCAACTCTGTCATACAGCTAGATGAGGTGCTTTATTGGCTATGCTTTACTCTGAATTGTTTTTTTCATCAGTAAATGAGAATCATCATAATTATTACAGAAAGGAGTTAATGACAGCTGTATGTCTGTATATTTTACATGTTCTCTATTATATTTAGAATTCCTTTCAAATTATCATTCTACTGATAGTTTAAGATAGAATTTGTTATTTAAGTAAAACTAAAGCTAAGAAGGGCTAGACAATACAAAGTTGTAGTATATGCTGTTGTACTCTAGAGTCACCAGTCATGTCACGGTAGCACTGGCACAGGAAGTGGATGGTGGAGGTGGAACGAGATTTTGGCAGTGCACACTTTTCCCAGACTGTGTGTGCATGACCAGCCCTTTCTACACACTTTTCATATATGTATTGCTGTATTATAACATATATGTACACTAATAAGACCATTTCTATTAATTTATATTATTTCTTACAATCATTTACTGGCAATGCACCTACTAAAGGCAAATTAACCTTGGGAAAATTGCAGAATTTGTTTTATGCACCGCTCTTCACTCCCTCAAAGAAGTAATCTCCTTTCTCAGAAGATACATTTTTAAATTGTATGAATAAACACCATTCCTTTCCCACTGTCCCTGAAGGGACACAGAGTGCAGATTTATGATTTTAAGTAAATTTTAAAAATTATTATCAACTTTCATCATTAGATAAAAATAATGGAATTTTTTGCTTCACAAAAGAAAAAATGCAATATGAGAGCAAAGTACAATCCTTAATTTAAGCACATTAATGGTAGGAGAAACTCTGACATTATCTTCAATCTTTTAATTTTGCTGCCAGAGAGTAAAACTTCACATGGGCCAGTGTGGTTATAAAACCACAGTTGAAAGTGTGGCACCCTGAGAAACCATGTGCCAAACAGATTTGAGCAAAAATATATGCATCACTTTCAGAGGTGTAAGTAAGACAAACAATGGGATCTGTGATTAGACTGTTTACTTTAAATTCAGTCTCTATTTCAAGTTAAAAAAATCTTTAAGTCTGTAAGTCTTCCATGTGTTGGGAAGCAAAAAAAAAAAACAATAATTACTATAATTGTAATTTCTGTAATTAGTAATTGAGAATTAAATGGGCTAACTCATTCAAGAATCAACATGGTAAGCTCTCCAAAAGTTAGTTTAACTTATTTTTACAATATTATTGTTAACAATTATGATTTTTGTATTTCTTCTAAATTTGCTTAATTTTTTCATTTTCTCACACACAAATGGAGACAAAATGCATATCTTGCAGGGTTGCTGTGGCACCTAAATGGGATAATGCATGTTTTTTGTATAAATTGGCTTATATCACGATGCTGATAAATAAGAAATCATTACTACAATTTGTGATATTTTCCCTTCCTGCTCCTTTTGTGTATTCACAGTTTCAGGATTTACACTTAGCTCTCCCAAAGTATCAAATAGTCTAACTAACCCTTTTTTAATGTACCTCCCAAAATGTTTGTTTCATTTATTATTCCCTTATATTCCTATATGAGTTTGAAAGTAATTCCATCAGAAAATTGCTTAGGAAAAGTTGTGAGGCTTATCTAAGTAAGTACTGTGAGCAATCTTAAAAGCAAAACATATGGATAATATCTACTTTGGAGCAACATCTATTGTGGAGCTCTGCTTAAAAATATTGTGATGAGTATGAAGGCAATGCTCAATGGCCAGGATGTACTTGCATGAGAAGGGATCTAAGTTTGACCTCCTGACACCACAGGTCTTTTCCCTGGAACCATTAGTGTGGCCCTAGTGTTCCATAGAACTGCTGAGCCCAAGCAGCACCCTTGTTGCCCCCAGCGTTGGACCATCTGTTTTGCTTGGCTGAGTATCACCAGGAGTGGTCTTCAGGTCTGAGCACTGCTTAGGAGAGCCCCCCAAAATAAAATGTTTTTATGAGAGAAAATATATGAAAACTTCAAAATTTCCAACTGTTTAAAAAACAAAGAGTAACAGTAAATCCATCATTTGATTTCTCTCATACCCAGGTCTATATTTTCAGCTATTATCAGCCTGAACAATTCAGAGTGTAGTGTAAGAAATCATTTATCTTCTACTCTTCCTGCCTGCTATTAACTATGCTGGCTTGTGTGTTCTGAACTCTTATTCTATAAGGAGTTGACTATAACAAGCTAGGAGGTTATCTATGGTTAAATTTTAGTGGAGTTAAAAGGAGGAATAAACTTAGCATATATTGTTATAGCCTGTCTCCTAATGAATATTTTATTTTATTTATGATACATTTCTATGAAACTTTTATAGGCACCATAGGATAAACTGAACTAAGTGTTCTGTTCTCTCATCCCAATACATATGACTAAAGAAATAATTCTATGTGGTACTAGAGAAGTCACATCTCTTACTTTTTCATCCATATGCTGAAAGAGTTGGATTAGGAACTGTTCTGCTTATCTATAAGATATATAAGTATACTAAGGAGAGGGCAAAAAATACAGAGTTAGTTTTTATAAGATTTACAATTAAAGGGAGAACACAGTAGGGAGGTCATATGTTCCTTTAAAATTATTCAAGTATGAAAGTAGAGTGCGGCTTAACATCAACTGACATAAGGATTTAAGAATCTGAATGAAGACCAGTCTGTGTAAGCAACTGAAAAAGTGATGGTATAAGACAGCTTTTATTGATAAAAGTTGATGTATTAAAACTAGGGGTGTTAATATAAATATTTTATGAAGAAATATGTAATAAATATGAAAAAGCTGAAATGTGTTTTTTGCTATTATGTTAATAGGTGGTACAGACCGGGAATATCAAACAGCAACAACAAAAGAGGCTTAGACAAATGCATGATTTGTAAATCAATAGAGAAGAGACTCAGTGCTTATCTCATCTTTTCAGATTCAACATACTATAGCTCTGAATTAGTCTGCTCCAAATCGAATCATAACTTGCCTAAGTTTGTAAACTTAAATATAAAACTTAAATTTTGCAAAATACTTGCAAGTTGTGAATTTACAAAGCCAAATTGATCTTTGGCTTTTGGCAGTGAAGAACTAAGGCAGGACAAAAATGAATTCTATATTGCTAGATTTCTATAATGTAATACATTTCTATACTACAATTCTGCAATAATTGTGAAAATTTAGGGTTTTTGCTAAATTAACTAATTTACTCAAGGATTCTCTAAAACAAATAACTGTTGTCCTATTAGGAACATTGATTGATATCCAAAGATCTTAAAGATGTTTCTGTGTTAAAGATTAAGTGTTTGATTTTTGTCCTACAAGGATATTTTGTTTCAATGAGGGTAATATAAAAACAATTTTGTAGCATTTTGATATTAATAAAGGGAACAAAGCGTCTTTAATTATTTTTTCGTGAAAAATAATATTTAAAATATTGCATCATATCCAGTTAACAGAGAAACATAAAGAGTAGATTTTCTTTTCCAACTAGATTAAATAAAGCAAAACAGTTTTTCCTTGTGTCATGTACACATTTCCCCCCCATGGATTTGATTACACTTTTATACAGTTTTGGAGAATAAAATCCTTCTCACCTGCTGGTACATTCATTTCCTTGCCTCTAAAATGATAACTTACTGCTGGAAAAATGAACCTGATTCACAGAGAAATTAGATAATCTAACATAAAGCTGTTAGGTTCTAGATAAATATTCTGGGAAATACCTTTTTAAATGTGTTTTTCAATCTTTGTTTCATTATTCTTAAAATGACTCTAATAGAAAGAAAAAAACTTAGACTAAGCATACTATACAACGGAATGCTTAAAATTATAAAAGAGCTGAAATGTATTTAATGCATGTATGTAAGAGTCAACATTAATATTGAGTTAAAATAACGTCAAATATAGTAAGTAAATTAAGACTATATAGAGTTGGTAAATAAAATCACTTGCCAATTTGTTGAGCAGCCTGAACATGGAAGTAAACACACATTTTCCTGTGGGTATCTGGACAGAGCCCTCCTATTGCACAAGTACACAGAGTGCCAATGTAGTCATCATACAGATCATTTAGAACGCATGGAAAAGAGTTGCCATATGCTAAAATAGATCTTGGGAAGTTTATCATCTCCAACTGAGTGAATTGGAAACTTGACTATTTTTAGAGTAATTAAAATCCAAAGTATTTTTATTTGTCATTTTTAGACCACTTTTCCCCTCCTCCATATCATGAAAGCCACATATTATCATGAGTTTCTGACTGGTACTTCATCTAAGAAATCAAAATATAGTCTTAAATAATACAAAACTGCAAAGCTTTGCAGCTGTGTTTTGCATTTTATAAGTAGGAAGTGCACCTTTAAAATAATGCAACATATTAGGTTTCTACCTTTATTCTAGGAGTCAGTTTGGCAAGCACAATTTATTCTTCTTTTAAATCACAGGGCAGAGTATAATATTATTAGTATAGTATAGTACACAACAGATGCAGAAATTAATATTTACAACAAAAAAGAAAAACCACTACTAAAATTTTCAATTTTCTACAGAGAGAGAGAGAAAAGTCCATTGATCTGTTGCTGAAAGACATTCAAAAAACAAATTAAGTCATTTAAAATCATATTTGAAAAAAAGTTGACTGTTAATCTTGACTTAAATCTATGATAAGCGCATTTTCCTTTTTAGGATTTACTTACTTTTTTGGAGTCAACCTTCCTTAGTATTTCTGAACCCGTCATGGATTCGTTGTGTTGTCTTTTGTGATTACTCACCTCTCTGTGCTCAGAGGTACTTGCATTTCATACGTAAAGGGCATAGCAATAATACCTACCTTAGGAGATCTCTGGAAACATTAAGTACATCAGATTTACAAAAGACTTATAGTATCACTGTCTCATAGTGAGTTCTATATGTATTTGTTGTTAATACCAATTTCAAACATTATTAATAACATTGAAATAATTCAGTTAGTTTTATTATTTTCCTTGAAAGTTTTAAAAACAAACATTCTTAAAAACTGAAAATGGCACTTTTCTAGAAATCAGATATCGATCAGGTTTATATTTGGCCTGCTGGGATTATGGTCAGTTAAGTCCCAATAACAAAACTTAAAACTTAATTTCTGAAACTCTATCACATTCAAGCAATTTTGATGACTTTCTTCTTTCAATTAGTTTTGCACAGAGCAACTTGAAATACTTATTAAAAATCTCATGTGAACCAAGTACTTGTGGGAAGTTCTTTGGTATTTTAATTAGAGAGCCCTGACTTTATATACAAGGAAATCAGGCAGTTAAGTGACAGTTGAGCTTGGAAAAAGCAGATTGAACAGGAATAAATAAATATATAATAGATTAAAGTGTAATAGTAATAAATACAGTTATAGCTATTTATGAAGCAAGATAAGATTTTTAAAACTATATTCTCAGCTATCTACTAATTATACATGAAGACTAAATTAGCTCTTCTATTACTATAATTTTACCCTAGTTGTTACTAAACGGCGTTTCTACTGGTGAGTGAGTAACACACCCCATTTACTTTCTGGAAGTCTAACGGGAGAGTTTTATTTTATCTAAAGGACTCACATACTGCAATTAACACTTGTATCAGTACCTAAAATTCTTATAATTAGTCTACAACTTTGATCTTTTCCCCAAAAGGTAGATTTCCCAAAATTTTTCAACAAAATATTAAGAGTTGGTATACCACAAAAGGGTCTTATGCCCAAACAAAGTAAGTAATGCTAGGCACACACTAAGAGTAAATGAATATATTTTATAATTTATTAAATGCATATTAACTGAGCTATGCTCTGAAAATTAAGAGCCCAATGCCTCTTTGAATTTACCTATTAATCTAGGTAATGAGCAATAAAAGAAATATTCACAAAAATAAAATTGTACCACAGACTACAGATTATGTTGAATATTGTAAAAGAAATAATCAGGAGCTGAACTAGAGATTAAAAGGATAGCATAGATTTTTGAAAAGTGTCGACAGTGGTAAACCTCTCTGAAGTAGTAAATTTAAACCAAGTTCTGAAGAAAGAAAATCAGCTGGACATGTGAAAATGACTGAAAAAGCGTCCCAGAAGGAGGGAAGGACATGTGTGAAGGGTGTGAGTTGGAATCACATGGCACACTCCACTGAATAAAGATCAGTGTGATGCAGTGAGTGGTCCTGTATAACTAAGGCAGGAGCTAAAAGCTAAAACACAGATCACAGAGAAACTTGAGCCAATAGGGAGGGAGCACTTTGTAAATATGGGCTTAGGTGTGGCTCCAAGGTATTAAATGGCTGCGAACCTAGGGGACCCCAATCAAGTTTACATTTTAGTTCACTTGGGGTACTTGAACAGCGTGAAGGGAAGTGGGGGAAAGGACTAGTGAGCCAGGCAGCCAGAGAAAAGGCTGCTGATGGAGCACGTGAGGGTTGGTAGTAGTTGTGCTGTCACAGAAGATTGATAGGCAATAATAGGCACGTGTCGCAGCAGCTTTCAATATGCATATGTGGAACATAAAGCTTTGAGCTTGGTTTCTTTTTTTAACTTTTCTTTTTTCTTTTTTTGGGGGTTACATCAGGCGATGCTCAGGGGTTACTCCTGGCTCTATGCTCAGGAATTACCCTTGGATGTGCTTGGGGACCATATGGGATGCCGGGGGTTGGCTGCACACAAGACAGGACAATTGCTCAGGTCCCAAGCTTTGAGCTTGGAAATTAAGCCCCAGGCTGGTTTGATCAAGGACTGCATGTCAGGAAGTGCTAGTATCAAGAGTGATCTCCTAAATGGTTATTGACAATGAAAATGTTCTCCTGCAGCAGTGGAATAATCACTCATCCTCTAGTACATTCCCTTTAGAAAGGATTATAGTAAAAGGTAAATCATTGATTTGAAAGAGATAGAAAGAAATTGCTAAGACTGTAGAAAGACCCCAAGCAATGGGGATTTCTTTAGGAAAATGGGCTTCTGGGGAAAATTAAAATATGATCAATATGAATAGTAAGTGTTGACAAATTAGGGCAACACACTGCTTCTTATCTAAGGAAACCTACGGCCACTCTTCTGTGATTAACTCTCCTGGTGGTACTTTGTAAATCGAGTAGTGGGAACATTTTTTACAGATTCTTATGGCACCTTTTCAGACTGTTTATGGAGAACTCTGGAATTGGAGTCTTGAGGCTGAGTTCTCTGGAAGCATATCACTTTCTGGTGGTGAAATATGTCATCTTTGTCTCAGTTTCTTTAATGAAAGCACTGGAAACTTGATCAATAATAATAGTAAAATATTCATTAACAGAAATTACATACCATCACTTAAAATAACAGGAATACAGAGGGAAAAAAAACTATAGCTTCCAGTTTTCTTATTTGCTTATTCTGCTTGCTGCTCTCAGCAAGAAATGCCCAGATATTAATATTTCAGTATCTCAGAAGAAATGCTAAATTTCACATTGAGCTTATCTTCACTCAAATAATATATCTAATTTGCAAGAATATATCTTTTCCTCATTGGACGCAATACAGTTATTTTCATTTTGAGGAAAAAAAACCCAACCTAGTATTCTTATCTTTCCTGAATTGGCCCTCAAGCAATAACAATTGCTGGGATTTAGCCTTAATGCCATCTTTGCAGTCTATATGATGTTAAGAATGAAAAAGTGTTCTAATATTATCCTGACCTTTTAACCTCTTAGTAGTAGTCCGGGGCAATGAGTTGCTAAAACAATTTGCATTATTGTGTTCTCGGTGCCATGAACTTGTTTGAATCTTGGGCTAAAGAGATTCCATCTTAGCGTCCATAAACACTAACATTTTCTACAATGCATCCTCATGCTTGTAAGAATTCTGTCAGACTGAAGGTTAGAAATAAATAATTATGCTTAAATTTGGGTTAGTTAATGTCTGAGTCAACTTAATTTGAAATTTAAATTCGGCAGGGGGTGCAATGTTCCTTTCCTACTTACTGCCTGATTGACCTTAAAAACACTTCACAAAGGAGGAAATTTCCTCAAATGTTAGAGCTTTTTAAAATATAAATATTATTATTAAAGGATAAATTATTCTAGTATTGCCCTGGAATAAGTGCTATTACTTGTGGGCTAAAGAAAAGCAAACATTTACCTTTATATTTGACTCATATTGAATTCATATTGGTTTACAATAAATTCGTCTAACATCTTTTAAATATAAATCATTTTGACCAGAAAGAAAACCCTGAAACTCTAGAAAAACTATATAACTCTTCAGGTTTTCACTTGTGTGCAGAAAATTCCTGCTTCAGAATGTAGCTATTTAGAATGTCCACCTATCACAGAGTGTAAGTCAAGATTATTTCACACTATTCCAAAAGCCTGGACTTAAATTAAGTATATAGCTATGACATCTATAACTCCACTCAATTGAGACATGAACTAAAAGTGCCGGAGCGATAGTACTGTGGGTGTTTCTCTTGCACACAGGCTATCCAGGTTCAATTGCCAGCATTCTATATGGTCCCCTGAGCACCACCAGGAGTGCAGAGTCAGGAGTAACTCATATGCATCACCAGGTGTGACTCAAAAAGAAAAGAAAAGTAAAGAGACACAAATGAAAAGCCTTCAGAGAGACTGACTTAAATGTCTATGGAAAGTCGTAATTCTATCTGTCTCTTACAGGCTCCAAAAATTCAATACGACTTGTATGTGTATCTACATATGTATTTATATATCAGTAATAGTTTTTAAAGGATCTTAAAATCATCATCAAAATGGCATTTGTCTGCATTAGTAAAATGAGTCTAGTCTTTTGACAGTGAGTATATTAATGTTTGAATTCTATATTTGACACTTCAGAGAAGTGCAAATTTTGGTGGGTCATGAAAGTTTTCCAAGAGTCTTTTTTCCTCACCTCTGACATAGGTTTACTAAAACCTCCCAGGATTGTAACGAAAAAGGACAGAGCATTGCTATATTTAGCACACATCACAGATTCAATGAGTTGTAGTTCTTTTAGTTATTATTTTATATTTCTAGAGTATTTAGTCAATATTGTATATTTTAAGAGGTTTTTAACTTACTAAAGATCAGTTTCTAGAATTTTGACTCCTACTGAGAAAATGTGGAGGTAAGTTATATCTTTCTTCCTGCCTGTAGAGGCATATATAAAACTTTAGGTTTTATATAAAACCTAAAGTAACTGTAGCCTAATTCAAGAACAGAAGATAAATAGAAGTATATCCATTGTGATTAATATTGTATAAAAGGGGCTGTAGAGAAACACTGCATGCCCAAACTGAATGCCATTTATATAGTTTTTATAATAGGTCAGCTGTGTTTCAGATTCTCAATGGAAGAATAAAAATATTGAGAATGCTTCTCAAGTCAACACTGACACAAGCCGGAAATAAGAGCTTGGGTTTAAGAAGGTTCATAATGGGAATGGAGTATTGATTTGCAGAAAGTTGTAAAGAAGACCGAGATCTCTGTAACAACAACTAATATCTTAAAAGAAGATGCATTCAAACCTCAATGTGGCAAGTCATTCCAGCGGGTGGGAATTTTTTGTGGGGTGGAGAAATTATAAAGCATCATAGTTACGGTCATGTTTAAGCAAGTTTTAATTCATCTCAGTAAGAGAAAAGTCTCCAATGTGAGCTGAGAAATATGAAATAAAAGATGATGACTTTTCAACTTTGCATGGAAGCCTTAAAATTATTATTCATAAAAGAAAATGTAAAAAAAGTACCATAAGACAAGCCTAAAATGGTGTCATTTGTAATTCAAGATTGCTATATTTAGCTTGCAAAATTTACTTTGTGGGGAGGAAGGTTCCCCTGTGGTGCTGTAGTCATCAGTGTTACTTTTATCGGTGCCCAGGAGGGCATGTGTGTGCCACGGATAGAATGAAGGGCCCTGTGCGTGCATGTACTCTAACCTTTTGAGTTATCTTCCAGGTATCTGTGCACCTTTCAAGTTAACATGCATTCTGGAAATAGCTGGAAATTCTAGGATTTAGATTACAATCCTTAAGATGGGGGCTATAAGATATATATTATTCCTTCTAAGTCCTACTTGGAGCTTAGGGTGATTGAGCCAACCATGGTGGTGATCAGGGGCTACTCCTGTATGTGTAGAGGTTGTTCCCTGTGATGTTTGGGGATGATGCAGGGCTGTAGATCAAACCTGGGTGAACTGACTATTTACTATTAGGGTAGAGAAAGATTTTCCCACATTATTGGACATATTTCATAGCAGGAAATAAAAAATATCTGTGAAAGACATTAACATTTATTGCTGCAGTTCCCCAATGCACTCAAACTTGTTAGCATATATTGGGGCCACACAGACATTTTAAAAAATTTGGCTCGTACTGATTTGGGGTTCTGCTCATAGTTTTTTTGTAATTTCAGGTCTTAGGTAGAAACCAACTATTTATATGCCCATCAGGTCATCACTATCTCATGCTGATGCTTATTTCAGGGCTCGCACTATGAGAACTTCTATCTGGTGTTTTCAATAAACACAATTTATTTATGTTCCTGGATATCATAAGTGCTCAATAAAAATTATAATAATAAATGTAATTTGGGGCTGGAGCAATAGTCCAACAGGTACAAGGGCATTTGCCTTGCACGTGGCAGACCCAGGTATGATTCCCTGGCATCCCATATGGTCCCCCAAGCACCACCGGGAGCAACTCCTGAATACAGAGTCAGGACTAACCCCTGATCATTGCTGGGTGCGATCCAAAAAAGAAAATGATTAATGAAAATAAATAATAAAAAATAAACGGAACTTAAATATTCCTTATATTGTGAAGAATAAACTGTCTTTGATTCCTTGGATGTGATATGAAAAATACCATCCCTAAATATGAAAAAAATACCATCCTAAATATGACAAAGTATATTAGATAACTATGGAAATTACTATACTCTTAGCAAATATATTGTTTACCACTACAACTTACTAAGACCAAAGTTTGAGAAAGTAACGTTTTCATATAATTGTGGAGGAAATTGCCATTCTCATTGGATTTGGTAGGGATTCTCTTAAGTAAGGTACCTGGTTGAAAAGCATTAAACATTGAAGAAGCAAAATGGCCATAATCAGAGTTGAGTGTAATAGAGAAAGTCTTAAGTTTATTTCCTCAAATAAGTTATAAAAGGAAAGACTAATTCACACACTAATGCACATTTAGAGACCTTTGCAAAGTTCAAGGAAAAAATATCATAAATGACATTCCATTTTGCTTGAATAGAGCATTGGCTATCCAGGTAAAGTTAAAATAGGGAAGTCACATTTAAGTTAAACTTCAAGGGACAGTAAGATATCAAAAGGGAAAGAAAATATAATGAGTACAGATAAAAACTGACTGAAATTATAGTGTACGGTGCCTCTTCTGTTTACTTTCTATTTATTCCTCTGCTTACTATTACTGAAACTGTTCTTAGTTTAACTACAATTTATCTCTTTTGCATTCTCCAATTATTTTACAGCCAACATTCTGCTTAGCTATCCTCTTTCTTCTTGTTTTCCCTCAAATGATTTTCTCTTACATTTCTTCCTTTCATTTAGCCTTTTATCTGTCATTTTACAGACTGCATTTTCTTTTATCCCTTAAATATTTTGTTTTCCCGAGGTATTTGCTTGATACATTTATATTTGATTTTATTTTGTTCAGGGGAGCCATACCTGGTTGGCTGTGCCCAGGACTTATTCTTAATTATGTGCCCAGGGATCACTCCTGGTGGTTCTCCAGGGACTATACAGAGTGTCTTGGATTAAACCTGTGTCAGCTGGGCAAAGTAGTCACTGTACCTACCATACCTCCAGCCCCTCTTTTGGATACTTTTCAATTTTAGGCTTCTGTTTTATATGCTTTATTTTCCTTTATATTGTACCCAGGAAGTCACAATCTTGGTGCTCTGGAGGCCACCTGGGGCTCCACCATGCAAAGCATGCACTTCAGCTTTTGAGCAATCCCTCTGGCTGCCCTCTTCCTTTTGAATTCCTTATAGGTGAAATCCTTCATACCTATAATATAACTGGAAATTTATATAGTGGCTTGTCAAATCTAGACTTTCAGCACAGATTAAAGTCTTTATCAACCTTTCCAGAAAAATTTCCCTCTCCAGACTATGTGAATGACATCCATTTATTTCTATTATCTGTAAAAGAAAAATGGGATTGATCATTCAATTGACTATTTAACTCAGTCTTACCACCTGAGATTTATTTCATTTGATAAAAACCTACAAAAAAGTCATCCTTATAATCATCTCCTGTTTTCTTTTCTGTCTGCAATAAGGTGACCTTAAACCTTCCATCCTGCTTTGTTACGGCAGTAATGCTCTAGGCTGTAAGGTAATGCGTATCCATCCTCCTTTCTAGTTAACATTCCTATTTAGAATGGTAGATTTGATTTTTTTTTCTCTCTCCCTACTTTCATTCCAGTAAGAATCTGCGCTCTTCCAACCCCCCGTCCTCATGATAATAAGTAAATTCTTTAGTGCTGCTGGAATGAAAACTTCCTTGTGATCTGTGTCCTGCAGACTTCTCAAAAATTACCAAAATACTCTGACTTTCCCCAGTCACAGTTGCTTCAGGTCTCTAAGATTTATCATTGCCTGGGTTAGTGACTATAGCATACTTCCTTTCTTTCTCTTTGTATCAAGTTTGCAATATCTTGTCATTTTAGTGTGAATCATATACAGGTAGGATCACCTAAGAAAAAATCCTTGATGCCCAGCTCGGTGCTCTTCCTTCCAGTTTCCAGAGATGTCTGTTGGAGTACTTACCACTTGGGTGTGTAACTGTTCTCTTGTTTGTCTTCAGACCCGTGAAGTCAGGAATCCTAAATTGTAATAATAGCTCCTAACTAGAATACAATAAGCGCACAATAAATATTGATCGAATTGTTTTTAGTAAGTAGAACTGTAAGATGCAAAATTAGTTGGATATATTATAGTGAATGGCACATTTTAAAAGATGGAGGAAGGTAAGATTTGAAATTGAACTACTTAGAAAAATAAGACAAAGACTGACTAGGGCTTCAAGGAAAAAATCCAAACCCATAGTACGGAAGTTTTGTAACTGAATCATTAGGATAAAGGACTTTTCTGCTACATACACAAATCAGTAAAATATAAGTTGACAATAAAATACAAATTAAAGTTGACAGGTAAGGTCACCAGGTTGAAAGTGAAAGATGAACTCTAAACCTGGAGTCAATTTTTGTGGCATCACTCTGCCTTCGGAACGGGAATTAAAAAGCTGTTTGGTTTTCAACCTGACTAGGAAAGATAAAATGAGATAGTAAAATTAAACATGTTAAGTGCTTTATTAAAGTCATCCTATGTCTTGTTTTCCCTGGATAGTCACCGAATACTTATCAATTGAGGATGACAAACCCGGGTGCTTAGAAATAATTCTGATCATTTCATGATTCTTTGAAGCACAGAGTGGATGAATGTGACAAAACGTTGGGGGAAAAATTAAAAATATTTTTCAAAAAAGAAACAAAAATGTAAACTAGAGGTGTGACAATGAAACCCAGAGAAGGAAAAATACAGTGTCCACAGAAAAGTTAGATATAGATGAGCATTGATAAAGGAGAGATACACATTTTCAAACAGACTGAGAAATGCAATAGTTATTGATTACAAAAAATAAAATACTTCTCCATCACTTATTTCTTTGAGAAAAAATAGCTCATTAAGTTTAGAATATTTGTGTTACTTATAAATAATACAAATCTATACTTTGCTTTAATTTTATTTATTTGATTTTGGGATTACACCTGGCATATTTCTGGCTCTTCATTCAGGGATTCTTCAGGAAACATCTGCGGCTGGGTCTCAAGCCCAGGTCAGCTCTTCAAGACAAGCTCCTACCGGCTGCACTATGGCTCTGGCACCGGCACCTACTATGTTATTTTTAATAAGGAGAAAATTCATCAGTGAATAAAATCTGAAATTCTGTGCCTTGAGAATCCTACAGGAATCCTATCCCGGAGGTTTCATGGAATACTGACAGAAGCAGGAGTCCAGCACAGCAGAAGAAGCAGAAGCAGATCCGGTATTTTATTGCCGAGCAAGTCGTGTGTTAGAGACCTTTAATCATACTTTATTCAAGCATCCTATCCTAACATTATTTTCCTTAAAAAATAAAAACTACAATCCAATCAAACATTACTCTTCAGATCATCAATACAAGCAAATTTCAATTAGAAGAATTGAAGAATAGGTTCTGTAGATATTTTCTAATAATACTTTCCTCCTAACATTTTCTCCTTTAAAAGAATTTTGAAAACCTGAAATTTTTTCACATCACCAATTTCTAAACCCATAAAACAATGCCAGAAATATGTCAGTATTATTTTCTGTGTTTTGATAGTAAAATTGAAAACAAGTTAGTACCATTGTGGACAACAAAATATAATTACTTGGTTTTATAATGATCCTTTTACAGACCTCTGGAAGGCCTTATTAGTAATGGAAAGCACACAGTTGTCATAAAAATTATTAAAATGTAAGAAAATAACACATGTGAATATCGCAAGTGAAATGACATTTATATTAGTCATTCTCAATTAAGCACAATGTCCTTGAGGACTGAAATGTCTTATCTGTCTGTATATCTTTAGACTTGCTGCATTGCTTGTCTTTAACAAACACTCAAAATATTTGTGAATAATTGGCTTTTAAAAATATAAGCCCTGCATAGAACTCAATATCTATTGTACATTTATATAAAATGTTTTACAACTATTAACTCATTTAATTCTCTTTAGAAAACACTTTACAAAGGAAATTAGGCAGAGATGTTGATTACTTGCCCGAGTCACATATCTTCTTAGAAAGTGCACTGGGCATAAAACAGGGCATGGCCAAGTCATGCCAGTATCTGTTTAAAAATTATTTATTTTAAAAAATACAGCCTTTAAATCATTTATATTATATATGTATATATATTCACCATTTTAAACAATATTGAATTTAAGAATACTTGAGCTGAAATACATATTAAATAAACTTGGTTTATAATTTTGAGCAAGAGCATCAATCTATAGTAGTTTATTTTCTTCAAAACTAAAATCAGACATAAATAAAATAAATATTATATTCCATGTTTATTGTGCCATTAAAAATTTTATATGAAAATAAATTGCATCCGTATATTTTAGTTTGTGTGTCAAGCAGAATGATATTCTCCCCTCACCCCCCCAACTTCCCCCTTTCAACAAGGTACACATTTGCACATTACACAGATTACATACATGTCTTAGCAAAATGAGACTGAATTCTGTGTTTCTAAAAGCATCATTTCCAATTTCTGGTAAACGCCGAGTTCATTCACAAAAGCATTTGCTGCATTGTCAGATAATCTTCAAGCTCAATAACTTGTTTTCTAGGAAAAATAAATCCTAGAAGAAGTTGTTATGGCTTAAATATCTACTATTAAGGGAAGGGAAAAACATCTTTCTTTTAATTATAAAATCAAATTCCTTGTCTTTTAAAGGAAAAAATAATAGACAAACACTAGAAATATGTTATTTATTTTCATCAAGGACCCGTCAGTCCCACCATCCATACACATGTTTCTCGGCTGGATTCGGGCTCTCCTAAATCTCACCAAAATGATTTCGGTGAGTGCTTTTCCAACATGGATAAGTATTAAAATCACATACAACAATTTACATCCTCAAGTATTCTGATTTAGTTATTTGGGTTCAGGTCTAGGTATCCAGTATAGTTTTATATTATTTAAAAGGCTCTCTGATTTTTTCCTATTTGTTAGCCGAGCTGAAAATACTGGTTTAGGCTATCGCTGAAAATATCACCAGTCCCATATTTTCATACATTTGAAAAAAATTAAATTATAAACCAACGATAGATAATATCTTCATTCTAGTCAACATTTAAAGAGTCAAAGAAGTTTATAAAGAACAAAGTTGACGAGAAAGAGAGTACAAGACTAAGCTTTAACTTCCTTATTTTAACTGATTACTATTACAGTTACTATTTTATCATTATTCATCACTGGAGTTCCAAAAATACTAGAAAATTGGGAAACAGAAGCTATATTTATGTTAGCTTATTTTCTTCAAATCCCGGCATCATGATATAGTACAACTCTGAGATTTTTTATTATGTCTTCATACACAAGTTATAATAAGGATTTCACATTTACTATACTCAGTGAATTGGTGTGGTCAATAAATAATCTTAGAGCATTTAAAAATATGATTAAATATTATTCTTGTGGTTATAGTTCTTGCAATTAGGAGCATTGAACCAAAACAAATCCCAGCTGACGGATGTTTTGAGCTCTGTTAAAATATTGAGTAAAAATGCCCACTGAGAATACTGACTTCAATTGCAAAATGTTTTGCAAATCGAATCACCTAAGTTCCTCTCATAAAGCTAGTGTGAAAGAGCAAGCAATTTTGACTTGGAAAGCTAAATTATTTAACCACATAGTAGGTTAGCAATATGCTATTACAAATTCCACTTTATAAATAATCTCCCACACTGAGTATTCCTACTTTTATGGCATACATGTAATATACATAATAATAGCTACAAATGGCATATCTATTTGTTTCCTCTGATCATTTAAAACTCATTAAGAATTGAAAACTGTTATTTTAAGGTCAGTTTTCAAAACTACCTGACTGCAGTTTGTTTCATTTTGAACATTTCACTTTCAATCACACAATAAATTTTAACAAATAGCCTTGAACAGATAGATTACATGGTTCATGTTAGCTACAGCCATAAAATTGTGACAGTCTGTCTCTCCTCAAGATAGGCAAATAGAACTGTGCCTTCTAGTCTGGCATGCACCTTATATTATTTTGTTAAAGCTTTCAAGTCAAACTTTTTTCCAAGCAAATTTATAAAACTAAAGTCTGAATAATGAATTAAAATACTACTTGCACTGTCGGTTTTTACTTTGGATTTTCTTGAACCTCAAGAAAATCAATGTTGTGGGGGAAATAATCTAGTAGAGCATTTCATTTTGGGGGACTCAAGGAAGGGATGGACCACACCCGATGATGCTCAGGGCTTACTCCTGGCTGTATGGTCAGGGATCATTCCTGGTGGGATCGGGGTACCATATGGGGTACGGGAGGTAGAATCTAGGGAACTCGGGTTGGCTTGCAGTCCAGCCACTGATAGAGTTTCTCCTTGATGTCTTTCACCCGGCTTGGAAAGGGCATCATGAAAAAAAGTACCCTTTTGGAAACTATGCACACAAAATATTTTTCCTAATAGGTGTGAAGAATGGCTGCTATGCATAAATGATTGTTGGAAAATAATTCTCTGTAAAACATGACTTAACAAGCAACTCATTCACTACTCATTTCCAATATTCAGAACAACCACCGCACATCACGAAGAGGCCAATATGATCTGTTTGTTAGTTAACAGACACCTTTTAGGGGAAACCCACAACTTTCAGCCCCGTAATTTAAACAGAAGAAAATCTGGAGAATAAAGTTTCGAGGGAAAATTGTTCTCTACAACAGAAAACAGTCAAAAGAAGTCTCAAGATTCTGCAATAGGAAACTAAGTTGGAGCACCTTCTCAGGTACTGCATTTTCTTAAATCCTGGCTAAAGTAAGTGTCCGAAACGATGCGATCCTACATCAGAACATGAAACACCACAAACTGCAGATTTCCAGCCTCCCAAAATAAGATATCAGGTCCCCCTCCACTGTTAACCAGCCTGCAAGCATCCCAAGGCTCCCCACCTTACTCCTTCCCAACCCCTTCTTACCTGGAATACTCAGAAGATGTTGAAGGGCGTTCGCAGGTGGTGGCTCCAGAGATCCAGGACCTCAAGCTGCAGCACCCATCTCTTGGGAAGGCTATGCCAGCGGGTGAGGTGCAAGCAGCTTGCACCTTTTGAAGTCTGGGTCAGCCAGCCGTGCAGGGGCAGCCCACCCAGCGTCTGAGGGGCTGGCTTTCCTAGTTTGACGTGAGAGCAAATTGCGTTAGTCCTGAGTCCTCCCTCCCCAGACCCCTCCCAATTTCCTGACCCTCTATTTTTGCCTTCAGGGATGGTCTAAATCAGCCCTAACTTGCATCACAGGATTCATCAAAGCAAGTGCTTTTTTGCCCTGGCTTTATTTCCACCTCTCCAAAGTGCAGGAGGCTCACCTACCCCGAGCCTTCCTTCCTTCACTCCGCTCTGAGCAGTGCGCAAACTTCTGTCTTAAGAGTCTGAGCCTCGCGGGCGCTCCGCCCCACCCCCGCCCGCCTCCCCCGGGCAGAAGAGGAGGTGGCAGCGGAATTGATGATTGCCAGCCCCCCACTTCTCACCCGCACCCTCTCGCCCCCGCCAGCCCCTCCAGTGCCTGGAGAGGAAGGGACCAGCAAAGCCACCGCACCACCCCTTCCCACAGCCCAACCTGGCCCCGGCCCGCCACTGAGGCTGAGTTCGCGGCTGCAGCCTCGCTCCGCGCCCCACTGGGGTTCACCCTGCGAGCCCGGGAAACGCAAAGGGCGGAAACACGGGAAGCGGGAGCCGGACCGAGTTAGACACAGACTAGGAGGGATGGAGCGGGGTTTAGGAGATTCATAGCCTATCCCCGAGGACAGCGTTCTAGGAGTCCGGTCCCTTCTCCCGAGAACCCAAATTTATGGGGAGATGAGTTTCCAAAGAAACCGCACACGCCCGAGAGCACTCTTGCACCTTCCCCAGCGCTCGGGGAGCACCACCTGCGAGTCTGGTGAGAGCGCAGTGGCAAAGGGAGTGAAAGTGGGGTGAGAGCGGGTGGGCAACGCGTGCGCTAGGTGCTGGGGTGCTGAGCTGAGAGACGATAAGGACGTGAGGGGCTGTGGAAGAGGAAGATGCGCTGGGCAGGCTCCACCAAGCCTTGTAAGAGCTCTAAGAGTTGAGCAGCTGTCCGGAGCTGTAAGCGCAGGCTAGATTTGGGAAACAGCCATTCACTTAGGGGACTGGTGGTCATGGAGCGCAGTGAGGAAGGCGTGGGAAGAAGCGGCTCTGAGAGCGGTCTTGGTGTTAGGGATTTCGATTCCTCTCTCTGGACCCTAAAGCTTTGGATGCCAGGAAGAACCGGGACAACCCGGTTCTAGGCAGCACTCAATCAGAGCTAAGGAGAGCGCCCTAGGAAGTGGGCAAGTTGGTTCTCAGCCCTCAACCTTGTTTAAATCCATTGCTGTGTCAAGGGAGGCAGCATGGACGCTCCCAGCCAACCTCAGCCCTCTCTCCCCACCACGGGGAACTCTGCTAGAGGGACATTGGGTTAAGAAAGCAGAAGCTGCCCTGTCCCAAGAATGTGAGGTTGTTGGTGCATTGTCCTGTTACCAATTCTATGTTGCTCTGCCAATGAAACAGACATAATAACCATAAAATAGAGAGCCATGCGACAACCCTGCACATTTCCCCTGGCACTCAGAGTAGTTGTTTGTTGCACACCCCCAAACCCACATCCCTTTTGCCTTTCTTTAACTACTCAGGCATCAGCGGCGCTCTGGGACTTGGGCTGCAACCGGTACCCATTTGTTCTCCGGTGAGATCTTCTTTGAAGAGATAAACTACCATAGGCAAAATACACGTGTCTCTTTTATATTTTGAGCCCCCACTTCCATTGGCGGTGGGGGAATTGAAAGGATCCCTAAGTCTTGCCCCAGGGATTGCAGGATATCTAAAGAACAGAATCCAAGGGGCAGATCAGTTTTCCCACAGGATTTTTCTGGGGTTCTGTTTTCCCAGGCTCTCCCTGCCTTAAGCCCCTCTTCTTCCCTGCTCCTCCTGTCTGGTGACCCAGAGGGCTGGATGACTCACCATGCATGCAATCCCTTATAGCACCACCCCACTGCAGGAAAATAGTCAACAGAATTTTTATTCCCGGGATAAGTGGGAATGATGTTACAATTTTTTTTAAATGTGATGAGGAAAGGAATAGAGGCAACTATGAAAGGAAATCACATGCACACACATAAGGCACATACAAAAACATACATGACAACAAAACAAACAAAAAACTATATAAGAAACCTGAATTTAGGCTTTAGGGATGAATATTCTCTTCCTGTCTGTCTTTCTTGGATTTTTTCTGCTTCCTAAGTGTGTTATGTAGTCAACACCTGATCACATTTTCCTTCTAGAACTCCCTTTAGGAACATTAATTACCCCTACCCTTTTTCTTTAGTGCAAACAGAATTATTACAGTTGTCTGGGTACCACATGCAATTGAAGGCTGGAGGCCAAACATTGATACTGACCATGTTATAACATTATTCGGGGAGATTTTTTTTTTCCAAGAGGAGGATATTGCCATCATCTGCATTGTGCTATGGAAAATCTAAGGCGATTTTTCTTCTGGAGGTTAATTCTAGGACAGCCTGCCCCTCTAATAATAACTAGCATTTCTGAGAACTTCGTGCTTTTGGTTCTGTAAAATTACTGAAAAAATACATGTAGCTCAGCCCATGACCAGAACTCAGAGAAATGGAGTTGTGAAAATTATTGAGAAAATTTAGATGCATGTAATCTGAAGTTGTAAACTGTTCACAGTATAAGACTCAGGCTGATTAAAAGTGTTAAGTGTTAAGAAGGAGAGTTCTTTGTAAGCCAGATACAAGTAGAGGTGGAATAGTAGAAATGGGATCAAGATTAAGGGTCTGTGTAGTCTTACAAGAGGATAAAATTTACTACCAGTTACTAAATATTAAACATGTTAGAAGCACTTGGAATGTATAGAAATTTTACTCTACTGACATCAAACAGATGCCATTGGGCTACACTGGCACATGATAGGGTCAAATGGAAATATTACTGGTGCCCGCTAGAGCAAATCGATGAATAACGGGATGTCAAGTGATCAAGTGACATCGAAATATTTTCTTAGTAGATGTTGAGTTGTAAATATTGGTCAGTTGGGTAGGTGTTAGCTTAAGGATAGTATGTAAGAGAAATTAGCAATGATTTTTGGAAAATGCCATGAGCCCTATTGTTGCAGGACACCTAAAAGCCTAAAAGCCTCTGCATCTGCCCTGGATTGCCTCCTGCAAATCACTTTGTAGATAAGGGGTAGTTTAAATGTGGCAGTTTATATGACCATGTATTCTGTACTGGCTGGTATAAATATTCTCTCATGCTACCACAATCATCGTGGGACTAGCTAGATCTTACCAGCATATTTGCCTGGCCATGTTGGATCTCTAAGTAATTAGACCAGAGAGAAATGCTGTTTGCCTCCAAGCAAGCAAGCATGGCTCCCTGATAACTCAAAGGCAACTAAAATACAAAACTACTGTGAGGTAAACGAGACTCTGGTGAAGGCTTGGAGAAATATTTAACTGGCATTAGTATTAGTCTTTGGTACAGAGACATGCCATCTTAGAAACCCCCTTTTCTACCCTATAAAGGCATTTCCAGGCAGATCTTGGCTCAAAACATTAGCATATAATAGGGCCTAGGTGAGGTGCTGGGAGAAATTACCTAAGGGCATTTGACCCTTCCTGCTTCCCATAATAGTGGGAGGTCTGAGTTGCAGGGTTATAAAACCAGCCTGCTTCTTCTCTCTCTCTCTCTCTCTCTCTCTCTCTCTCTCTCTCTCTTTCTCTCTCTCTCTCTCTCTCTCTCTCCCTCTCTCTTTTTGGGCTCTCTTTTGGGGCTCGCACTCTTCTTGGGTGTCTTGTCTTTGTCTCCTTTTTATAGGGCCTTAACATGTGGTGGCCGCTATCTTGGCCTACAAGTGGCTGGGGTTCTAGCCGGGAATCCTAAGCCCGGGGTTTTTCCTAAGCTAACAATTGCCCAAAGAGGAAAATTTGGGGTAAAGTTTTGCTCCAAATTTTCCTCTTTGGGCAATTGTTAGCTTAGGGAGTAGAATTCAGCTGTCTTCTCTATTTTGATGATGAAACAAAACCTTTTGATTCCATTTCTAATCCAATCTTCAAAATCTCTCGTCATTCTAAGGAAGTAAAGTCAGTCACTAACTGGGAAGGTTGTGTAATTTCTAGCTGTCTCTTCAGAACACAACATATTTATCCTTCTGGAGAAAAACAGCTGGATCAGATGACTTCTATCCTATTTATGGTTCTAGTACCAGTAATTGTCCATAAAATCTTGAATTGCTTAAATGGAAAGAAGATTGATCCTTATTAAAAACTATTATTACAACTTGGTCTTGTTAAATATGGTATGAAGAGAAGATCACATTTTAGAGAGCCTGAGAAAAACCTTGCAAGCATATATACATTGCTTCACATAGAAAAAAATTATTTATCAGGATAAAGTTTTAGTGAAATTTAGAAAAAAAAACAATTTCTGACATCTCTCAGGCACCCAATTTGATTTTAGTTAACTCCCCAATAAACATTTTTCTTTCACATAGATAAACCCTAATCTTTTACACCTTTATGTTTGGAATTCAATACATTATATATTACCACATACACAACCCATAAAACTACTCTCCCTGGGAAATCAAACTGCATAAAAAGAAGTTCTGACTCTCAAGTTGCCCACAATCTGTTTGAGGACATTTGTTTCTTCCTCTTGAAGTCTTCTTCCAAATAAACAGCCAGTAATTAGTCCTTATTTAATTACCTTTCCCACATTTATGCATGTATCATAGCAGAGAGAATAGTAATTCACTGTGGTGAGAAACAAATATTTCAGTATTAACTAATTAGGATTTTACTCCAACAAATCAAGTTTTCTTGAGGATAGTCTCCTGTTCTGATTTTCTGCCTCCTTTCCAGAAATAGGAGCTGATGAACTTGTAAGTCACCCTTTGCTCTTCCTCTTTCAAGAGCTATAACAGTTGTGTTTATCTATAGAAATGTGTCTTGGCAGACAAAATCCAAATTCCACTTCAAACACAAGTGTCTTTTGCTATTATACTCACATAGCTTCACTTGGGTTATCTGTTAACTTTATGAACCACTAATAGGGAAAAGCGGGATAATAGAGGCATATACCACTAATAACAGTGGCAACTATTTTCTCCTTTTATTATAAACTTAAGAAAAATTCAAATTTCTCAGTTCCATAGAGGGTTCTGCATTCAATTATCACTCCTAGCAGGACTCATGGAACCATATGAGATTTCAAGGATCTAACTGGGGTCAGCAGCATAGAAGACATGCACCCTACCTGTTGTACCATCTCTTCAGCCCCTACAGAGAATTGTAGTAAGAAATTGGGATATTGGGGGAGGGGAGGGAACAGAGGTAAGTTCAGTCATGTATTTAATGCATAACTAGTATTCAAAATAAAAATATTTACATTCTAGACTGGAGAAAGAATACAGTGGATAAGGCGCTTGCCTTCATTCTCCAGATGCTGACATGGTTCTCCATGTAGCACGAAGAATGACTCCTGAACACAGCTTAAGTAATGAAAAGGAAAGCTGAGTGTGGTCCAAATTCATCCCTTTGACCCAAAGCCTGAACGCTTACATCCTTGTAGGAGAATGAAGATAGATAATAAATAACATAAGGAGAAATGTTATTAACATCAGATACTGACAAATCTATGAATGTCTTGGACAGAGAGGCAGGAAAGCAGTCATACTGCCTAAGGATGCTCAGAACTGCTTCGCTTGAGTGGAGGCGTGAATGAGAAATATATAAGCAATCTGAATTGCCAGTCAAATTTTCACACGGTACCATTACATCTCCACCGCATTACAAAAACTAAGGATGGTGGGTCAGAATATAGTTTCTATCAGCAATTGTCCATATTTGTATTTGTAATATAAAGAGTTTTCTCTGTAATATATCTGCATTTACTTAGTCCATGCTCAGGTATCTGGGAACAGGAAAATATTTGATTTGTACTCAGGAGGATACTTACTTTTGGAGCTGGTGTATGTGAAGCTAAGTTAGAAGAGGTTTTAATTTGGTACTACTACTTGGTTTAGATTGTGGCAGAGTGCTAAAGTAAAAGAGAATATACATTTTACCCCAAGTAAAAACTAATATGTGTTTGATATTACAAATCTCAGATTTCCACTTTTTTAAAAGTAAGGAGCAATAACTTTATTAAGGTTGCTCTATTGTATACTGTCTGTATTCTAGGCATTGCATTAACACTTCAATGCATTGTTTCATTTTAATTCTATAAGATATGATTATTTCCATTTTACAGAAACAGACTGACATTAAAGAAGTTACATAGTTTGATAAGGGAGCTCAGATTCTTATACAGGCAGTCTAATATATCAATACTATTATATATTTGACAAGTCTTGAATTAAGTAATGACTCTTCACACACATATATAAATATAAATCCATCCATGTACATTTTTAATGTGACACAATGTTATATACATATATATGCTATATACACATATGTATATATAAATCTATCCATGTACATTTTAATGTAACATGATATTACTTTAATAAGCATTTTGCACACTTTCAAAATGTTTTAAATAATAACCAAATGAAAATATTTCAAGAATCTCTTCCATAAACTGTACAAAATAAACTATGCACTGAACCACCTAAGCTGCAGTAGATTTTTGCCTTCCAGGCACTGTGTAGTAAAACAGGAGAGTCAAACCATTTAAACAATTAATAATAATTCAAAGATCTGTAGCACAAGTATGTTTCAGTGCCCTGGGAGCTCAGAAAAGAGAGGATTAATTCTTCCTAGGAAGAGATTTATTTTTACTAGTTATCGTCTTTCTGAAATCTAATACTCTGGCACTAAATGACTCTGATGTAGGTGGGCAGTTATTAGATAAACAGAGCTTTATGTGTCCTTAAGATAGAATTTCTTATCTATATAAAATAAGAGGTAATATTTGCAATTGCATGGTAAATAAACATGAATTATGTTTTATATTAACAAAGTATATGTCCACACAACTTTTCTTTGGGTACCAAGTGTAAGCTTTGTAGTAAATTCTTTCAGCTCAACATTTAAGAAAAATGTTGTCTTGATGATAACTTTCATGAATCATGGAATTAAAGAGTAGTAAATACTTGGAATAAGCATATAATATGGAAATAGAATATTTCAAAGGCAAAATATATAGCAGAGAGGACAACTAATCCTTGTGCTAATATAAAAATGTTTTTAAATGAGATTTGGAATCTTCTGCTCCACCCTACCATGTCTAACTTTACCTCACCAGTTCTGGCTGGCAGTAGGACATAGAGAGAGAGAGGGGAGGAGAGAAAGAGATAGACAGACAGACAGACAGACAGACAGACAGACAGAAAGACAAAGAGAGCAAAGAGAGAGTGAGACAGATAGAGAGAGACCGAGAGAGAGAAAGCCAGCTAAGCTGCGGTAGAGGAATAAAAAGGGGAATAAAGTCAGTTTATAAGGAAGGCAGAATCTGATGAACTACTTTCCCTTAGGTAGGTTTCTTTAATTTTCTAAAACCCTCTAATTCTACAGAACAGAATAGGTCCACAGTGGTAACTAAAAACCCAAGAAAGTGATTTTAGTTGTATATACAACTCAGAGAAGAAAATGATGACAAGCTTATAACTATACACAGGACTAAGATGCGGAAACTGGAGAGAGAGAGAAAAGTCTCAGCAGGAGAAAGGGCATGTCTAAGGACAAAGGTTGGAAAGGAAGAAAGGGAGCTCAGCACATAGGACAACAAGGTTCTTGCCTTGCAAGCAGTTGACACAATCAGTTCAATTCCTGGTCTCCCTAGTCCAGCCAGGATGTATCCCTGAGGGCAGAACCAGGACTAAGTCCTGAGCACCTATGTATGTGGCCCCCAAACAAACAACAGCAAAAACAAGCAAAGGACTGTGAGAGATAAGGTATTTCCCTCCTGGGTGATTCTTAAAATACCCTGTCACTGAGGTTATCATTCTTAAACATTGACTATGAAAATACTACTTTGACTGCAGATTACTACCTATAGTATGCTGTGAGTAAAAAGCAGTCTTCTAATTCTTATTAATAGTCTCTGTCACTTGGGCGTCAGCTTTTTACCAGTTTTTCTTTTCTCAACTTTGAAGGGAGGCAGCATTTTCCTATCTCCTCTATTCCTGTTCTATTTAAAGAATGTTTTTGCTCTGCTATCATTTCTTTCAAACAGCTATTCATATTTTACCTGGATTTTTGAATGATTTTCTGATATTCTTTATCATGTCATCATTTTTCTTGATGCTGTAGTTTATTCTTTACTGTCATTTATTGCAGCTAGCCTTCTTTCTAAGAACATCTCTTTTCATTTTTATCACTCAGGGATAGATTCTGAGCTTCAAAAAAAGTTTTATACTAAATTATTGCTTAGAAGATTTTTATATTTACTATGGATTTAAGTTTAGCTGTTAAAAATAATGAACACAAAAACCATACATTTGATTAAAGTTTTTAGGTTTTAAAGGACTCAGATCACTTGAGGTTTGTTATACTGTAGATTTGATGTTTTAGATAAAAGTGGGCCTAATATTCTTTGTACTAAGATTACATGTGCTAGTGATTATTTATGTACTATTCTTTAAACAAAAAAGACTTTAGAATAATTCCTTTCTAATGTGTATCATCTTGGGGCTGGAGCAATAGTAGTACAGTGGGAGGGCATTTGCTTTGCACGTGGCTGACCTGGGTTCCATTTCTGGCTTCCCATAAGGGCCCCAAGCACCGCCAGGAGTAATTCCTGAGTGCAGAGCCAGGAATAACCCCTGAGCATTGCTGGGTGTAATGCAGAAAGCAAAAATAATAAATAACATGTATCATCTTATAGACTAGTCTTTTAAACTATATAAAGGGTATATTTACACATATCTATAAAGTACATTTCTTAATGATCATAGGAAATCATACAAATTTTGGTATCCTTGATCTCCAAACTGTCTTAGTAAGTGTATAGTAGAAATATTGATTGCAGCTGTCTTGAGAAGGGGAGTTGTTGAGGAACACATGCATTCATGTAGGAGAAAGTTGAGATGCTTAATATGAAAATTAGTGATTTTTTCCTAGGAAAGGATTTGGTTTTAAAAACAATTGTTTCCCTTGGAGGCAGGATTGTATGTCAGTGGTGGTATGTGAGAGATGTTTAACATTAGTGGTGGTATTGACATTAGTTGTGGGGATGGTGATGATGGTGTGATGTTTTCTGATGGTGATGATGGTGGTAGCTATGGTTTAGAAGAGATTTTAACTTTTAACTGTTATTGGCTGTATGATGGTGAAAGGTAAGAAAATGGTGTGATTGTTTTGCTCATAGTGTGAGGATTGGGTGGTGACTATGGTAATTCTGGCATTACCATATGCCAAATGCTGGCATTTTGGTGTT
The DNA here is from genome assembly GCA_021461705.1 of Cryptotis parvus. Lineage (NCBI taxonomy): Eukaryota > Metazoa > Chordata > Mammalia > Eulipotyphla > Soricidae > Cryptotis > Cryptotis parvus. Next base: position 166,411 of record JAJIBD010030559.1, read on the forward strand.
GATAGTGGTCTAGTTGTTATGATGGTGAAAAAGTTGGAGGACGTTCTTGTAGTCACGATGATGAAGTTAGAGGTTGTGATAGTGATGGTAATGATTAAGATTTTGGTAAAAGTTATAGTATGATAGAATTGTAAGTTGGCATTAAATATTGGGTTTTATTTATAAATAGCAACAATTGGTTTTCAGCTCTGGTGTGAGACATTTAACTTTTCTATGTACTTTGCCAAATTACTTAATATCTGTGAGATTCAGTTTCCTTATTTAGAAACATGATAATAAGATATTTATCTATTAGTATGTTATGCATATGAGAGTATGCTGTGAGGGATAATTAAAATAAAACATAAGAAACTCTTAGCAGAGTCTAAATCCTATAGCTTGTTTTCAATGGATTTGTTGATTATTTATTGGTGAAATTGCTTGATTTCACAAGTATTCTTAACTCGTAAATATCCAACTGGTTGAACTCAGATGTTTTTTCTTTTTTTTTTTTCTGTAACATTCTAGTCTTCTCAGATCCAGGAATCATAGAATTGATACTGGCTTTTGAGTGATAAATGCAACTTAGTTCAATTATGATTTCCATCTTTTAGAAATGGATACTTCCAGAATATTAAAGTACACCTTTTTAAAATTGATTCCTTTATTTTGGGGCCACTTCCAGTGATGCCTGGGTTTACTTTTGGCTCTGCACTAAGATTTTGTGAGAGTTTGAGGGATCATGAAAGGTGCTGAGAATCTAAGTCAGTTGGCTACGTGCAAAAGCAAGCACCTTATCTGCTGAGTTATCTCTCTGGCCACAAAATATATATCTTTCTATCCAGAAATTCAACAGCCCTTGTAATTATGGGAGTCATAGTCAATGTCCTTGTAAGTAGGATTATTAGCATTATTTTTTAAATAATGTCGAGTCAACGATTCTTCCTCAGGAACAACAAGGACGATGATCAAGTGACCACCAAGCAAGCGCTCAGGAAATTCAAAGCATGATTACTTTTGGTTTTAAACACACAAAATTCTCTCCTTGAAAACACTAGAAATTTTATTAAAAATCCAAGCTTTGGGGCTATAGTGATAGGGCTTGTCTTGCATGTGTCCAACCTGTCTTAGATCCCCAGCACGGATGTGGCTCCAAAGCCCACCAGGAGTGATCCTGGAGAGCAGAGCCAGGAAAAAGTCCTGAGTACTCCTGGGGTGGCCCCAAACAAACCAAACAAGATCTAAACCTCCTGAGCATTTTAAATGTTCTCAACGTGTATCATAACTATCTTTATAGTAATCGTTTCCAGCTCTCATCTTATCCTGACACATTTCCACCAAACTAGGCCATTTATACACTGGTAATAATACCTACAGTTTATTATGTACTGTCCATAGAGCAGACACTGTTTAGTACTTCACATGCTTTTTATATTTTCTGTTCATCTTAAACATACAAGAAACTCATGATACTAAAATAGAGATAACTAAATTATAAAGCAATTAAATGATTTAAGCACAATCACAAAGTGAATAAATATCCCAACTGTATATTTAGATCTAAAATGCTCTCACTTCTAGTATCATTTGCTGTTTCCTTAAAGCTTTCTTGCTTATTTCTTTATCTTAGCTCATAAAGAACCAACATTGTGCAAAGTATAGGTGAAAAATGTTATAATTAATATTATCATGAATTTATATTGAAATATTTTAAGAGTTCCTAGACTCAAAAAATAGCCTGCCAAATTACGAAAAGGAATATTCTACTTTTGGACAGTAGGAAAATGAATAATTATTGTTTTGTTTTTCCTTATAAAATTCTAAAGACTTTTCAAGGCTTCAGTCAAATGCTACTAATTGATGAAAACCTGAGTTTGAGTCCGAGACATGCGACTTTAGACAATTTGCTTAATTTCTCTATGTTTAAGCTGAAAAATATGAATGATAATAATTAGACTTATATTCTCAAGTTCTGATAAGGGTGAAATATGTGTATGCTCTGATATCATATGTGCATGTGGGCAAACAGACATTTAAAATTTTTTATCTTTAGGTATAAAGAAGTAAGATTGGGGGCCAGAATGATAGTACAGCGGGTAGGGTGTTTGCCTTGCACGTGGCTGAACTGGGTTCTATCCCCAGCATCCCACATGGTCCCCTGAGCACCGTCAGGAGTAACTCTGAGCAAAGAGCCAGGAGTAACCTTGAGCATTGCCGGGTGTGACCCAAAAAAGCAAAAAAAAAAAAAAAAAGAAGTTAGAATGGTTCTTCCAGAAGAAAAAATTAAAAGAGTGTTTGTTATAAAAGCAGAAGTTATCTTGGTGATCATCTGGAAAAATCCTCCTAATTGGAAAAATGATTAATATGAAACTCAAAGAGAGTTTGTTCCTGGCTCATTTAGCTCTTTGGATAATCACTTCAGAACTCAGGATTTTCTCTTTCTCTACCAGAATATTTCTTTCAGTCTTTACACTGTTTAGTAAAACTTATGTTGGCTCTGAACATCATTGTATTTTGTTTGGTTCTTATGAGCAATATTGCACTCTAACTACTTGGGTATGTATTTTATCTTTCCAACTTAATTGTTCAATTCTTGGGTGCAGGGAGGTTCTGTCATTCATCGTTGTTTCCCACACAACACTGATGTGCACTCAGTGTGCACTCACATGCATTTTATGAATTGGTGAACATCTGCTAGTATAATGATCAGAATAGATTATTCATATGCAAGAATTGAAATTCAGTCCTCCCAGCAACTCTGAAGCTTGTGTACAATTTTACAGAGGAGAAAACTGAGGTTCAAATGCCCAGAGAAGAAACTCAGGCAATTGAACATGTGTTCCCAAAACAACAAAATTAAAGAGTATGTTATGTTATTTGCCTAATCTTTGTTACCTTCATATTATGCAGATAAGCAGGAACTGGTGGTCTTTTATTTGCTCTTAATTTTTGTGCCATGTTAATCTTCTTTATATTTTCATTCTCTGTTTTATTTTCTTTATTTAATCGAATCTTCCAGGAACTGAATTGTATTTTTTTTCTGTTTTCAAAAGTCATATATGTTTGTTGTATAACATTTGGAAAATAAAAAGGAAGATATAAATCATCTGCAACCTCACTGGTCATAGATAAGCAACATCAACACATTTGTTCTTTCCCACCCAGTATTTTTTCTATGTAAGAAATATTAATTGTATCTGCTTATCTTTCTTTTATTTTAAATTACATTTAAATTGCGGCTGTAATTCATTTTGCATCTATTTCCTCTAGTCATCTCCTAGGATGTAATGAGTAAAAGCACTTTACATAAAAACAGATATGACATGAATTACTCTAAATTCAGAATGCTACATATAAGGTGTGGGGGCATAAGATAAAAAGTTTGAAGTATAGATTACATGGTTTTTATTAATCAGGGTAACTTGTTTCAGGTTCTGACCAATCTGGTATCTGTCTTCTTCCATCTACAACTGTGGCAGTTCAACTAAAACATCAACGGCTATTATTTTGGTACCTGTGTAGACAGCACTTGGCAGTGCAGTTAAAACGAATATATTTTTCTAGGCTAATTGGCACAAGCTTTGAGAACAACGCACATTGACATTTTCAGCATTTGAAATGAATCTTCGTCCCTATGCTATGCTTTAAGGAGTAGTAGAGAAAATATATATATATATATATATATATATATATAATATAAATTCCAGCGGTTCATCAGTAAATGCATGAACTCAAAGTCTACTACCGAGAGTATGCCACCTGCACGGCAGAGTCTGGCAAGCTACCCGTGTCATATTCGATATGCCAAAACCCAGTAACAATTATAGACCACATTCCCATGAACTGAACGAATGGTTTGAGGCTCTTCGTATTCCTGGAGCAAGTAGCTGCCCTTGAGCTACACTAGCATGCGACAGGATGTATGTAGATATTATTGGTGCCTGCTTGAGCAAATCAATGTACAATGGGAAGAGAAGTGATACAAGTGATAGTTTCCCAGTGTAAGTAAATGTCATTATTTTTCTAGCATGCTTAAGAGAAGGTTCTATGCTTAAGAGAAGTGTTTTACCATTAAGAGAAGTGAATAATGTTAATTCTTATGATGAGGGAAGGAGACTGTTTACGGAAACTTGATGTTGAGTGGCCTAAACGGTTTGTTCATAGTGGAGAGTAACCAGAAAACTATTCTGGTAAGAATTAGGTATGACTCCAAATAACTTGGATTAGTATAAAGGTTTATTTTTCCCATCAAAAGTACATTAAGATGTTTATGTATACATGTGTGTATATGTACACAGAAGAGTATTATTCTATGATAAGGAACAGATTATGCAATATGTCACAACAAATGAGTTTTAAAGATGTAAGACTAAGTGAAGGTAACAATCACAGTAGGATAGGTACTGTACTAGTCTTCTTGAATGAGGTCTTTAGTCAAAAATCATTAAGATGTAAAGTATAACAGTGACTTCAAGAGGGAAGGAATTTTATATGATCCCATTTGTTCATATTTGCTTCCATTTACTTGGTTAGTGGTGCTTCATCTTTGAAGATGCTTTTAGTTTTGATGTCATAGAGCATTTTCCCTATGTTTTCTTTGATGTACCTTAGAGATTCATGTCTGACATTGAGATCTATAATCCATTTTGACCTGACTTTTGTGCATGGTGTTAGAAGGAGGTCTAAGTTCATTTTTTACACGTAGCGGCCCAGTTTTCCCAGCACCATTATTGAAGAGGCTTTCTTTGCTCCGCTTAATAGTTTTTGCTCCTTTATTAAAAAGCTTCAGCACCTCAAAAGAAATAGTGACCAATATACAAAGACTATTCACAGCATGGGAAAGAGTATTCATCTGATACCCATCTGACAAGGGATTAATATCTAAGGTGTATCAGGCACTGGTAGCACTTCACAAGAAAAAAAACAGCCAACCTCATCAAAAAAAATGGGGAGAAGAAATGAACAGACGCTTCCAAAAAGAAGACATTCGAATGGCCAAAAGGCATATGAAAAAGTACTCTTCATCATTAATCATCCGGGAGATGCAAATCAAAACGACAATGAGATATCATCTCATACCACAGAGACTGGCACACATCCAAAACAGCAAGAATAACCGGTGCTGGTTTGGATGCAGGAAAAAAAGGGACTCTCATCCACTGTTGGTGGGAGTGCCGACTGGTCCAGCCCTTTTCTAAAACAATATGGATATTCTTCCGAAAACTAGATATTGAGCTCCCATTTGATCCAGCAATACCACTTTTGGAATATACCCTGGAGACCCCCAAAACACATAGCAGAAACACTATCTGTACTTCTTTATTCATCGCTCGCTATTCACACTAGCTAGAATCTGGAAATAACCTAAGTGCCTGAGAACAGAGGACTGGCTAAAGAAATAGTGGTACATCTACACAATGGAATACTATGCAGCTGTCAGAAAAGATGAAATTATGACATTTACCTGCAAATGTATGGACATGGAGACTATCATGCTGAGTGAAATTAGTCAGGTGGAAAAGGACTGATATAGAATGACTGCATTCATTAATGGGATATAAATATATAACAGTGTTTTACTAAGTGTGGGAAATGGTAATGTCAGACTAGAACTCACCATTGTATATACACAAAGAGACTTACATGATAGACCCTCAATATATGCAGGCTAGCCACAATGTATAAGAGGGAGAGAGATGCAGAGACAGAAATAAAGAGAGAGACAGAGAGAGACAGAGAGGAAAAGGGGGTACCTACTATTGAGGCAGCCTGGAGGTGGGCAGGAGGAAGTGTGGGTACATTGATGGTGGGAATGGGGCACTGGTGGATGGATGGGTGTTGGAATACTGTATTACCAAGAACCAATTAACACCTTTGTAATTGTATATCTTACTGTAGTATAATAAAAAAAATTTTAAAAAGAAAAAGGGAAGGAAAATGTGTTATTGTTTAAAAGAAAAAAGACTTTCAGTTTACAAGATGAAAATTGTTTTCTTTAATTTACAAGATAAAATTTTTATGAAATTGATAATGTTAAAGACTACGCACAATATGAATAGATTCATAAGTGTTAAGATGATTAATTTTAATCTACATGTTCTAACATACATGGGGGAAAGTAAATATATTGAACAGGCATTTAAAGGATTAGATGGCCAGTAAGAGCTATTGCCACTAAGTCCACAAAGGTCTGTGCTTTTTCTGCTTGTTGCTTGCTCTTCCATTCCTAGAGTGAGGCTCATGTCCTCGTTAGCTAAGAGTTTTGACTACATTTCAACCAGCAGGATGCTGGGCGACAATGAAAACGACACAAGGGGTGTTTGTGTGCTTCTTTCTAAGTGTAGTTCATAAAGCTGTCATGTTACTCTCATATTTACAGCTTAATGGGCAGAACTTAGTCCATTGCCACAAACTAAAAAGAATTATAAGAAAATCATAATGAGTCTGATTTTAACTTATTTTACATATGTTGTGTTACAGTTAACTATTTTTCTGTTTTTTTTTTAAACTACACCTGATAGTGCTCAGGGTTTACTTCTGGTTCTGCTTCAGAGCTCACTCCTGGTGATTCGCAGGGGACTACATGGAGTTCTATAGATCAAACCCTAGTCAGCCATATGTAAAGCAAATGCTCTACTCACTGTACTTTCACTTTGGCCCCACAGGTAGCTGTTTAATACAATTAAATAGTTTACTATATACTTTCTAGTAAAGGGCAGCACAAAATAACCTGTGGAGCAAATCTGATCTGGCATTTATTTTTTTGCAAAATAAATGCAGTTACAACAGAAAACTGAAATATTTATGACCTGTATTCACCTAAAAGCTTGCCAATGTCTACTCTATAGTGTAGGACCACAAAGCTTAAATAAACTTATGTTTGAATCCACTTCTATTTTTTGTAATTGTTAGACTGAGTCTAAAAATGCTCTTTATTAAATTTATGGCATTTATGTATCCACAAAGGAGATATAATACTATTTTAAAATATTATCACTTAGAGGGACAAAGATAGGTAGTAGGTCTTAGAATATAGTGATAAATATTTTTTCCTAAAAATAACTAAATAACATATGATAAAATATTATCTGCTCTCAAATCTAAGTGATGAGTATTTAGAAAGCTAAGTTTCTAAAATATTATGTAATTAATTAATAAGAAATTTTGGGGGATGATGGGGCCACACCTAGCTATTCTCAGGGATTATTACTGGCTTTGTGTTTAGGAGTCACTACTGGTTGTGCCAGGGTGATAGGCATCAAACTGGATCAGTCACATAGTTAACCCCTGTTCTACGTCTCTGGCCTAAAGAAATGTTTTTGAATCATACAGCCTTATTTTTCTGGAAAAAAGAACTTGTAATCAAGATTCAATGACGTTTTAATTTGGATGCCCAAGGGAAGCTGTTACAGAATGGTGCCTTGAGCAGATTGACTCCTAGTGGAGTGTGATATCTTTGTGTTTTGCATCCAGAGTCATAGCAGAAGTTTCAGAGACTGTGCACATCTGTAAAATATGTCTCTCTCTGACTATGTGCTCCAAAAACAGCATGTGCATCCATAAACAGAGAAGAAAGCAAGTATCTCCTAGAGAAAAAAATTACTATCTTGGAACTGGTACATTCTGAGATGAGAATGTTTGATGATAAAGAGACTGTGTGTCTTTACTGACATACAATTCAGATCACTTACTCACGGTAAGAGAAATTATTTAGGAAAACAAAAAAATGCACTAGATTTTTAAAATATTTATGTTTCTGGGCCTAAAGAATAATTTTAATATATAAGCTGTGTATATAATAGAAAAAGCCCAAATAATTAAAAATAGATCTTTTTAGAGGTACTAAAGTTTCACTGGTTCTTTGTGAGAACTCTCCTCTATTTAGAAGCAATGTTATGATCTCTTTAAGGAGGGGGAAAATGAAAATATATATAGCTCTAAAACTTGTACCCAGTCATCCATTAACAAATATATGTACACAGAAAAAAAACTGTTCATCTGCCAAAATTGGATAGACTTACCAAACGCAAGTTTAATTAATTGGAAAAGAAAGTTACATTTTAATAAATAATTTAGATGATGATTAGCATTATGGTGCACGTAAAATGTGCAATGTAAAGGCATAGCAGTGTGAGGATCCTCCAGGCTTGATTCCCTACTCATTTCAAGTCAGTGCATTTTGAGAATAAAACTCAATTAATGAATTGTTTTCAGTAGAAAAGGAAAATGTATAAAACAGAAAGTCTTTACTTGAGTCACATGACATATTTCCTATCAATTCAGACAAATCAAGCACCTATTATATAGGTAGATTGCTATATATTAAGGATATAACAATAATAAAATATACTCTGTTTGTTTTTTTTTTTTTTTTTTTGAGTCACACCCGGCAATGCTCAGGGGTTTCTCCTGGCTCTGCACTCAGGAATTACTCCTGGCGGTGCTGGGGGACCATATGGGATGCCAAGATCTAACCCAGGCCGGCATGGGCTGGCTGCATGCAAGGCAAATGCCCTACCCGCTGGGCTATCGCTCCGCCCTATAGTCTCTGTTATTAGAGAATTCAGCCTTGTTGTAGAAAAGGAAGTGAAATAGCAAGCACCTGACAAAATATAAGTGTTTTAATGGAGGTGTGTACTTTAATAACAAATTATGAAAAAACAAACAATTAATTCTGACAGGGAAGGACAAAGAATGCTGACACATGTGTACAAGTTATGTATATACATGTATACACATAGGTAACATAAACAACCTGAGAGAGAAAAGAGGGAATCTCATGCAAAAGGAAAGGACACCAGCAAACCTCAATTACTTACGTTGTTTAAAGAAATGTGAATTCCTTTTTTTTTTTTTTGCTTTTTGGGTCACACCCAGCAATGTTCAGGGGTTACTCCTTGGCTCTATACTCAGGATTTACTCCTGGCAGTGCTCGGGGGACCATATGGGATGCCGAGGAATCGAACCCAGGTCAGCCGCATGCAAGGCAACACGCCTTACCTCTTGTGCTATCTCTCTGGCCCCTGAAATGCTTCTTATAGCCAGAGTACAAGTCATAAGATAGATATGACAGGAAGTAAAAATATGAAAGCATTTAGGGATAGATCGTGCTTGAAAGTTTTTAAAAGGAGATTAAATATGGCCAGATTCGGATTTTTTAAAAATAAATTATCTTTAGTTGAAGGGGAACAGGTCAAAAGAAACCAGTTAAAAGGATATCCAATTGTGTGTGTGTGTGTGTGTGTGTGTGTGTGTGTGTGTGAGGAGAGAGAGAGAGAGAGAGAGAGAGAGAGAGAGAAACAGAGACAGAGACAGAGAGAGAAAGGGTAAGAAAGAGAGAGGAGGGGTGGTACACAGACAGAAAAACACAGAGATAGGACAGAGTCGGGGGCAGTTAACTTACATTACTATTAGAAACTCTGGAAGGAGGACACAAAAGGAAACTTGTAGAGATAAGTCTATTCAGAGATGAAAGTGAGACTATTAGATAAAAAGTAATGAAAAGTGACAGTATTAACTAAAGTAGAGAACATGTAAGTTGGGAAGAGAGACAAAAAAACTATTATAGTACTAAGATAAAATGAAGTTATGAGTGACACTTTTAAATAGTGACACTTTTTAAATCTGGCCCAGGTATGCTGATCCAGAGACTCACAGACATGGGGCAGAGCTGCTGCCAGCTCTCCCTGTGCCCAGCCGCTCACAAGACACCGGGAGGGAAGGCGGGTTCGAGACCTGGCCCGCCACCCCAGCAGAGCCTCGCAACAAGCCAGAGGACCCCTCTCTCTATGAGGGCCTCCATTTTCCACATCCGGACTTCCCCCTCGTCAGAACTCCACCCAGCAGAGCAGCCTATCACAGCCCGGCTTGCGCGCCGCAAGCGGCTGCGCAGTTCATCAATAAATGCTGGATTTAGAGATGAGTATGCTACCTGCACGGAAGAGCCTGGCAAGCTACCCATGTCGTATTTGATATGCCAAATACCAGTAACAATTATAGACCATATTCCCATGACCTGATGGAATGGTTTGAGGCTCTTTATGTTCCTAGAGAAAGCAGGTGGCCTTGGGCTCTACTTGCATGAGACAGGATATATGGAGATGTTACTGGTCCAGCTCGAGCAAATAGATGATGAACGGGAAGACAGTGATACAGTGATTTAAATGGACATGTTCCAAATGTATATGTCTTTTTAAAAAAACAATAAAGTTATTATTTGAAATTGCTTTCTAAATGTCACAAAGAAAGTTGTATTTAATTATTTTGGTCTATTTTACTAGTTTATTTTCATTAATAGGAAGATTTTTAAAGTGAGCATGTTTGCCCATCTTGTATCACTCTACGTTCCTTTCTCTCCTCTCCTTTTTCTGGAAATAACGTGACAGTAATCTTGTCATTGCGTCTTTCTATTTTTTTTTTTGCTTTTTGTGTCACACCGGCGATGCTCAGGGGTTACTCCTGGCTCTGCACTCAGGAACCACTCCTGGCGGTGTTTGGGGGACCATATGGGATGCAAGGCAACGCCCTACCCGCTGGGCTATCGCCTCCAGCCCACATTGCTTCTTTCTAATATCTTATCTCAGTATGGCATCATACACTTAGGTGAGAAATTCCACATAAATAATGAGCAGAAAATAATAATCAATTGTCACAAAAAATTGAAGATTTTTAAGCAAACACAGTCATGCCTCTTTAACAATCTGCCTTTTATTATTAATTTTATTATAAAGGACTATAACAAGATTCATATTTCAGAATCATGTTACTTTTAGAATATCACATTTCCAACAACATAATTACTAAAATGTCTAAATAATTCAACACATATTAGAGAATTTAAGACACATTTTTACATTTTTTTTGTATTTAAATCCACCCGAGAACATCATGCGGCAATTAGAATGGGAAGGAATGGGAGTGAAGATAGATGGTCGGCAACTACACCACCTCCTCTTCGCTGATGACATCGTTCTAATAACACCAAACATTAGCAAAGCAGCACAAATGCTGGCTGACTTCGACAGAGAATGTGGAAAGATAGGTCTACAGCTGAATCTAAAGAAAACTATGTTTATGAAAAATGAACTAGTGGGCCGGAGCGATAGCCCAGTGGGTAGGGCGTTTGCCTTGCACGTGGCCGGCACATGCCGGCCCGGGTTCGATCCCGGCATCCCATATGGTTCCCCGAGCAACTCCAGGAGGAATTCCTGAGTGCAGAGCCAGGAGTAAACCCTGAGCATCGCTGGTGCGACCCAAAAAGCAAAAAAAAAAAAAAATGAACTAGTTCCTGAGGCCCCATTCACTCTTAATGGAACAAACATCTCTGAGTGCAGCAGTTATGTGTACCTAGGTCGAGAAGTCAACATGATGAACGACCCAAATATTGAGTTGCGCAGGAGGAAGAGAGTGGCATGGAATGCCTTCAAAGTCATCGAAGAAATAGCTAAAAGGAAAAAGAACCTCCAGATCCGGGCACACCTCTTTGACTCCACCATTCTCCCTACATTAACATATGCCTCAGAGACCTGGGCCCTACGAAAGCAGGATGAGAATGCTATTCGGGTCTCCCAGAGAGGAATCGAAAGAGCTATGCTTGGAATATCAACCTCACTCAAGTGAGAGAAGGAATCTGGAGTTCTGACCTCCGTCGCTATTCCAGCGACGGAAATAACCAGGCGTTCCTGGAGATGGAGCTGAGGTACCTCTTCCCCTCTCTGACTCGCCCAGGATGTCTGGTGGCCCCACCCATGAACTGCCTTGGGGCTCTCCGACATGATGCAGAGACTCAGATGCACGGGGGAGAGCTGCCATTGGTTCTCCCCTAGCACAGCTGACCATGAGACTCCCAGGAGGCAAGATGGGTTTTGGGAGGGGCCCATCACCTCTTGGAAGCAGCTGGATGAGACTCGCTCACCATAATAGCCACCATTTTTGTGGCCCAGACCCGGCACATCAAACTAGTGGAACTAATTATGTTCTAGAATATATTACAATCTACATTGTGTAAGAAAGGGAAGTGAGAAGGAGAGAGAGCAAAAGAGAGAAAGAAGATAAATAACCTGCCATGAAGGCAGGATGGGGGGAAGGAGGAGGGAGGTGGGGACATTGGTGATGGGAGATGGGCAGGGGTGGAGGGATGTGTGTTGGAACGCTGTCGAACCAAAATTCAAACATGAACATCTTGTGATTGTATATATAACAGTGGTATAATAAAATATTTAAAAAATAAAAAGACATTTGCACATTCCAAAAAAATAAATGTTTCTTGCCTATTATAAATCATAAAATATATGCAAATAAGATACAAATACTTTGTTGCTTTAACTCTCTATGTGAAATACTGAAAGGTAGAAGAAATTAAGACTTTTTTATTATTATATCCTAACCTTGATTTATTCTGCTCAGATTAGTACTCAAATAATTGTTATAGTTTATACTTGGGACTAAACTCATCTGGCAAACACCATTTATAAATTTCCAAATTACTTGAATCATCTATTTATCTTTGTTAATTACAGTGTTAATTTAAATTCGCTAACATTTGACAACCTAAATCAATGATAATTTAATCAGATTAGCCATACATTGGGTATGTTAGATTCTTCTATAAAAACAGAAAAGTCCTTGCATCCAGAGAGATAGTACAGCTGGTGGGGCATTTGCCTCATGTTCAGTGGATCAGTGTTAGATCCCCAGTGGTAACTCAAGCCTGCCAGGAATGATCTCTGAGCACAGAGCCATTGAGCAAGCCATGAGCAAGCCAGTTGTGACTCCAAAAAAAATTAACAAAAAGGAAAAATAAAAAGTAATACATTTATACAAAACTCACTCATGGAGGGCTATAGAGAAAGGTAGCTATTGGCAAAGGTAACTCCAAAATGACCAGGGATCTGTTTTACCTTTGTCATGATGCTTTTGATATCCTTGGATTCTTGTGAAGCAGTCTGTACACTCGCAGATGTCTAATCCAAGTCTTCAGTTTATGTCTTTTTTACTTGAATATTAGCTTTTCATAAGAAAATATGCAACATGTAGTCTTGCTGCAATCTAAAATTGGGTTTTTTCCTAGAAGAATACAGAAGATGGATTTCTGACTATTAGTGACCCATTATATTCCACATGGCATTACAGTTATTTTCACATACAATATAAAAAAATTAATAGAATAATTTTCATGCTAATTATTTTAATTGATCATTTACTATTTTCCAAATTAGTACTTTTATATATTAAATTTAGAAATTAGTATAGATCCTTATTTTTATGTAGCTGAAAAACACCATGATATAATCTATAAGATTAATTCAGATAAAAGTAATATGATTAAATATATGGCAGAAAATTATTACTTATTGAGGAAATTATTACCCTGTCATCAAGTAAAAATAATACTTTTATATCTTATATCTTACTATTACCTTTGAAACAACTGCCAAATATGTCTCCCTTTATCTGTTGGTTGCTTCTAATTATGTTTCTTACCCTCTCTCGTACCAACCCTGCCCTTTTGTTTTCAATGACCAGTATCTCACCTATCTTATTGACTTTTATGATCATATCTATCCCTGTTCTCTGCATGTTCTACATGTACTCTCTGCTTCTACTTTAATCAGTTTCTGGTTTTCTCATTCTGAAGCTCACATTAGCCTTAGTTTTATCTGTATGCTTCTCTGGAATTTATGTCACCTATGTATCATGTAACTAATATCCTAAATTCTGAAAAAGTATGAGATTTTAAATCAGGAATATCAAGGTCCAAGTAGTAGTTTTGTCCTTTGGTTCTTTTACTATATATATATGCATATATATATATATATATATATATATATGAATAGATAAATTTCTTACAGCCTAGGTTTTGTTAACAGAAAAATATTTTTGAGCATATCTATCTCATTGAGCTGTTGAGAGAATTAATAAAGATATCAAAGGAACTGTAGATATCCCAATCTCACTGTATTCAAGACACTAACATATTATGTAATGATGCATTTTGTAATAATCATCTGAAAATTTTCTGCAGAAACTCCTGTCTTCACAAAGCCTACTGCAATATGTTTACTAGTACCCAAACATAGCTGGTACAGTGACATTCATAGTTCAAAATTTGTAACTTGCAGACAGTGTGCTCTTAAGCCAATTATTATTGCTACATAAATTCCAACTACACGAATATCAACTAAAATAATAAATACCCAGATTTTATTTTTTTGGAAGAAAATGTATACAATAATATTTTTCCATTTTACTGTTAAAGAGCATTATAGGGATCTGAATTACCATTATTTCAACAACAGAAAGAAATGTCAGCTTTAACAATTAAAAAAATATTCACACTCAATAAAAGATAATCTCACTAACATTCATTATCACTTCACTCTTCAAAGTTCCTGTCAGTTATTTATTATTATTTCCATATTACAAATGTAGCACAGAGCTTGTGCAGCCCCTGGCACTGCTGGGTGTGACCTCAAACCAAGTCATCGTGATTTCTTTTGGTATTATATCCTTTTGAATGAATGTTTTTGTGTTTTTGGACCTGCCCCTCGAGAAGATGCAGGTGTGGCTGCAGTGCCTGTCTGCGTCAGCAGGTGGCAGACAGGAGACAGGCTTTTCTACACCCCTCAGGGCTCTGCCCCTGTGGGCCCTGGATGATTGATGGTCTGACATAGAAAAGGACTGGGCCCCCAGGGATGAACCCAGTGCCACTGCAGAGCCTGGCAAGCTACCCATGGTGTATTCGATATGCCAAAAACAGTAACAGTAATGGACCTCATTCCCAATGAATGGAGTCATTACTGGCGCCAGCTAGAGCAAATCGATGAAGAATGGGAAGACAGATGATACAGGTGCTTACAAATGTAGTCAACCAGAACTTATGAGGTCTACCTCAAGCAATACCTAAACTGTGATTGATGCAGTTTATACATTAACTTCAGAGTTTATACATTGACCATCACTTTATATTACCTTCTAATTGATTTTATATTTTGATTTTATATTTTAAAGCTATCTGATTACTATTTTCTCCTGCCTCTAAGTTTAACATTTTTCTCACATGTAACATAGTGTTAGTGTTTCAACTTCACATTTACACAGTTTTTTTTTATTTTACATACTTAGTTTTGAACCATAATTCCTAAAAAAATATTGAACATGCTATTTTGCTATTGAAAAACTTTTGGAACTTTTTTAAAAAACAACTTTATATTGATGTGTGAAAATCACTATAATTCATATTTTTCCTATCTCAAGTTTTCATAAAAAATTTTCATATGTGAAGTCTTCATAATTATATTATTCACAAACCTTTTCCATTGTTATTCCCATTTTATTATTAGTGTCAGAGACAGGATAATCTAGAAAATGCTGCTGTTTGTAGCACCTCTATTCTGCATTTGTGTTCTTGATCAAGTTTTATATCTTATTGGAATTAAATTATTCCATTGTTTCATCTCAAAATTAATTTGGTATTTGGTGTTCCCCATGCTGTAGAACTTGAAACAAACTCTTGGGTTTAAGTGGTCCATTACTATTATTGTTGTTGTTTTAGGGCCACAACAGGCAGTGCTCAGGGATTACTTTGGCTTTGTGCTCAGGGCTAATTCCTGGTAGGGCTCAGAGAACCATTACAGAGTGCTGAGGATCAAACCTGAGTTAAACAAGTGCTAGGCAAGTGTTGTACCTACTGTGCTATCACTCCAACACCTAGATAGTCCATTTTGGAGATAATTCTAAGAAACAAGTGTAAGGTGGCTTGAACAGGAAGATGGATAAGCAGACAAGTCATAGGAACATGTTATCAGTTTGGAGGATATCAATAGTTACATTAAAGTTGAATTGAAAGTGCTTCCAAATGCTCTTAATTGCCGGGAAGTCATGAAGTTTTCCCAAGAACACCAGGACAACTCAGTTCTCATATAATGGATTTTAATCCAATTATCATATTCTATATCGAAGAACTGGAAATTGCTTAGTTTGTTCTTGCTATTGCTTCTTACTACATTAGTAGCATTGACTAAGAAGAAACACACACAAGATTAGGAATGCTAGAAAGCAGTGATAGTTTATTGACCAAAGGTGAATGTAAATGTGTTTAATATTGTTTTTCAAAACAAACTCTTTGGATACTGAAAAGCTTTCACAGCATCCCATTCCTTGGGCTATGACGAATATTAGAATAAAGAATATTGTGCTATGGACTATTGCCTGTGGGCCTGAGTTCCTTGTTAAGAGTCCGACTTTCCCTTCCCATTTAGTTTTTTTCTTTGGACACCTTTAGAATTAATTTATTCCAATGAACTTCATATAGGACAGTACAGTCTATTTTACCAAGCATTTTTAATTTAGAATTTTTTAGAAAAGAGCCCTAAGTTTCTCAAATTCTTCTTCCCCCTAAAAGTTAGAGTTCTTATGTTTATGTTCTATTATTCCCATCAACAAAATATATAGATAGATGATGAGAAAAGACAGTCAGAAATGATTAAAATATTAATTTACACTACTTCCTTGCAAACTTGCACAAACATACAAATATATTACCTTTTATCATCATGATGAAAGTTTACTTCAGTGCTGTCTCTATGATAAGACTGAAATTCAATTGACATATTATTTATCTCCTAACTGACACACTAATATATTCATAGTATTATACTTTTAAATAATTATCATCAATGAAATTAAAGCTTTCCCATGAGTAAAATATTCAATAATATTACCACAAATTGTTTGATACCAAACTAGGGCATGCATTAATACATGGATAACGGAATATATTTTAATTGCTAGACATGTTTAGGCTGACGATAAAATTCTAATATTGTCTCCTAGATCTAGGATAATTCCCTAATTATTCTTTTCCAGAATCATTTTAATCTGGTATGTTCTGAGCATAGATTAGTGGTTGTGTCAGCTGTTATTTTTATGAAGAACCAAGGTGACCATAGGAGAGAAAAAATGTACCCATTTGGAAACTGCCAACTGCTTTGCTCTCTTTAATAATCATAAGATTCATGAAAAAATATCTTCATTGAATTTTATTCATTACATGAGATAAGCGCAGTTTCATTTTGTCATTGTAAAGTGATACTTGGATTGTCAAGCTTAGCTCCCTCAGCATCAATGCCAACATTCCTTTTTTTATTTTTTACTATATAACCGTGAGACATACAATTACAAAGGTGTTCACAATTGGTTCTTGGTAATACAGTATTCCAGCACCCATCCCTCCACCAGTGCCCCATTTCCACCACCAATGTACCCCACCCCTCCCACCCACCCCCAGGCTGCCTCAACAGCAGGTAGCCCTGTTTCCTCTCTTTCTCTCTCTGTCTCTGCATCTCTGTCCCTCTTGTTTTACACATTGTGTATGCCAACATTCTTAGGTGGGAAAGAGATAATGCAAGAGACAAAGAGCAGATGTTGCTGATATTCCCGTAGAACGCTAAGGGCTCAGAGCAATGTTATCTTTGTGGATTCAGAAACAAAACAGTAGAAACGGATAGGAAAACTATCTGTTCATGTGATTCAGGTAAGAGTAGAACACTTTACAACAGCTTCACTGACCAACAATGGTATGTGCAGCATTTATGTTTCCCTCAGAACCTAGGAACTCCTGGCCTATGCAATGACTGCAATGAGCTGAGATGTGATTTCTAGTATTGAAAATCACAATCAATAAAACAAAGAATATGATACTCAACTTTAAGCCAGTGAAAGAATTGAAATTCCTGTCAATTCAGTCACTGTCTGAATTTGGCACCATAATAAACTGCACTTATCTCATGTAATGAATGTCCAGCCATACATACATCAATCCATGTTGTTTCTATAAGACTATAATAGCTTGCAAGCCTAATAGTCAGGTAAAATATAATAAATACATGTTCTTAATTTTTTCCTTTGAAATAATCAGATATTAAGCATTTCTTTTTGCAAAATATTATAATATGTTAGTGGGGGGGGGGGTTGGCCCATGCCTGAAAGCGCTTGGAGGTAACACCTGGTTCTGTGCCCAGACATCACTCCTGGCAAGCTCAGCGGACCACATGGAGTACTGGGGATTGAACTCTGGCCTGCCACATAAAAGCAAGTGCCCTACTTGCTGTACTACCAATCTGAATCCTTAAGCATTTCTATTTGTATGAGTGAAATCTCATAACATTTAGCAGAATTTGTGATTGGTGTCAAGAATAATGAATATTTCCTGGGTTCTTCTCTATCAGAAATACCATAGTGCAGTGAATGAACATTCTGTGTCAGCCATTCAAGGATGTTTTCTGACTCTGCAAGGTGATCATGATCAACACATTTAAATTATTAGAGCCTTAGTATCTTTAACTGAGAAATAAAAATGATGCAGAGCTGCTCTCACAGGCGTTTTCAATGAAAATTAAATGAGATAATCATATAATGAATTTGCTATATACCAGACACTCAATGCATATATTTAATATTTAATATTCACATCTTTAGAGGTTTGCTTTTTTAAAGTTCTTTCAAATTAAACAGAGGACCTTGCTAAGCTGTCTTGACAGTGATAACTCTTGGGTATTTTTTCATTCTTAATTCTCCCTTGGTTAAATTATTTCACAGCTGATAAGCTATGATCCAATTCTGCAGTTTGTATGCAGACGAAACTGCCTCCTCAATTAATCAGAATTGGGTACAAAATTAGCACAAAGGATGTAAAACTGCTGTTTCAAATATGCCTGACTTTAAACTTGACACTACAGAATTTCATCTCTTATTTATTATGGTGCCAAATTCTAGCTCAGAATAATTTTGCTCTTGCTCATACTTTACAAAGCATGAGCCAAATTGAAAATTCGCCAAATAGCTGAAGCTGATGACATTGTATTTACTTTTAACTTGATCTCCCAATTAATGCAAATAAACAGTTCTGTTATTTTCAACTAATAATTGTATAATATAGTCATTAAAAAACACAAAATAGTAGTAGTGACTTGGAACCAGCTAACATCTGAACTTGGCTCTGTCTCCTTTCTTGAAAGTTGCTAAATACCCTATTTCCACCTCCCCATCCCATACGTAAATATGTCATTTCTTTTGTTTTGTAAATCTATATAAAAGTGTTAGCATGGAAGTTGATTCATAAAAAGTTCATTTATTCACTATGCAGGGTAAAACTTCAAGCCTCTTTCAAACCTTGCTGGAATTCAAGATTTACGTATATACAGGTGTTTAAGAAAAAGGAGTTTCCGTGTGTGGTGTGGGGTGTGTGTGTGTGTGTGTGTGTGTGTGTGTGTGTGTGTGTGTGTGTGTGTAGATTGGCAATTCCTAGGCAAATTCCTTTGCCTAGGATGGAACAATTCTAAATAGTCTATTCTAGATGCTTTCTTATTGGGACAAGAGCTCAGTCCTAGTTTACGGGAAGAAAAGAGGGAGGAGAGAGACAGACAGACAGAGAGAGAGACAGACAGACAGAGACAGAGAGATAGAGACAGAGAGAGCGCTAGTGTTTGCTTGTTATATAATACAAGTTCTTTGCTTATCTTTGGTCTGCAAAGTGCAGACCAAATAAACCCAATAATGCACACTTCTTTAAATCAAGTAAATGCCTTTTCCTTAGAAAATCCCCTTCAAAAGTGGAGATATTTTTTTTTTTACTGCCAGGTAGAAATGGCTGGCTTACAAATGGATCACTGAACTTTTCATGATGAGATAATAATTTTAAAGTTTCCTACAATATACTTTCTAATTCTTTTTTGGCTTAAATTAAAATAATTTAATTCCAGTACATGTGATGTGTATTTGTAATTACATTCTGGTACTTTGCTCATGCATGCATCTGTGTATTATTCTACATAAAAATAATGTGGCTTTTAGAGGGATTATTCTCAGAACGGTTTTCTCTATTGTTCTATTGATCATCCTCAAGGAAACATTCATATAATATCTCTGTTCATGTGTGTTCCTTTCCATATTAGCTCTGGAGTTAGCCTCATGTTTACTTTGGCCCACTGAACATCAGATTATGGTGCAAGAAAGACTTGACACGTATTTATGCATTAAACCATGATTTCTTGAAACTTAGTCACTCAGTATGTTTGAATTAGACATACAAAAAGACAAGGTTCAAAAAGAATTGAAACCCTTTTGCTGAAAATCCCAGCTAACTACTATACATGTGGGTGAAACTGGACTAGTCAGAGCCTGGCCTTCTGCATCTGACCATGAACACGTGAATAAATCCAGCTGGTACTACTTGAAATAGCAATAATAGTCCAGATAGTTTGTGCCAAGTTTTCAAATCAAAGTAATCAGTAAACATAAAAAAATTTGGGGCTGTTCATCGTACAGCACTACGGTAACATATATGACTGATTTCTCATATATTCTCACTCCTTTGGTTTTTCCAAAATGTCAGCAAAACAAATAAATATAGAATTGAAATAAAACCCATGTATAACTACTAATAGTTATTAACAGTTATAATAAGATCATTGATCTTAGATACAGTAAGATCATTGGTACTTTAGTACAATCAACACAATCTTATTGATTAATCAAGAAATAAAAAGATCATTGGTACTCTGTGTGTTTCTTTATTTATTTTTATTTTTTTAATTTTTGCTTTTTGGGTCACACCCAGCAATGCTCAGGGGTTACTCCTGGCTCTGCACTCAGGAATCACTCCTGGCGGTGCTCGGGGACCATATGGGATGCCGGGGTTCGAACCCGGGCCGGCACAGGCCGGCCACGTGCAAGGCAAACGCCTTACCCGCTGGGCTATCTCTCTGGCCCCTCTGTGTGTTTCTTTAAAACCTCCCTTTTAATATTTCCAAGAAAGCAATTCTTCCAAAGCAGAACTTATTAAAGTCTAGGTCACATTGATGTAGATAGCTAAAGATCATTAGCAATCTTTTAGGAAGTAAAGTTAGGCTTTGACTCAAATTCTAAAAGTTCTAACCCTATGAGTCCAGCTATCTTCTAGCCACAACAGGCTGTACATCTTGTTCTGGTCATGTTCACCATCTTTCCAGAATTTTCCACTTGGATATTCTGAAACACTGCTCTCACTACCCCAAAGATAACAGGAAAAGCAGATTTTTACATTTTCTTTTAATACTTAGTGTCTTGGACCCTGCTTAAACTTCAAACAGGTCTTCTTAGAAGTCACATGGAACTACACAAATGGAGCTTCTCAACCATGAGTCATTTATAGGAAATGATGCATGAATATTAATGCTTTTGGTTTACATAATGGTTACCTTTTCATGTAGTAATAGAAAGTTTGGTTTATATACTTAAAATGAGCAAAACGTCAAAAAATTAAAAAAGATGTTTTAACAGTGGTAAACTCAGATATTCTATCAGTTTTCTATAATAAACTTTAGCTAATGATTAAAGATAAAGGTTTGATTCTGGGAGGCTTTTAATTTTAATTTTTGATCTGGCATTCAAAGATTAATAATATAGACCTATAGTATTTGGAACCAAGTTACACATGACTTGAAACGTCTTTTTGAAAAATGACGTAGTGTCTTTTTTTAAGACTAAAGTAATTAAGTTTGTTTTCATTATTCCATTAACTCTCAGAGACAACATTACTATTGCAATTTAACATCAGGAACATTACAGTGCCTAATGTTATCTTTAAATAAAAATTACTTATTTTACACTAGAAAATTATATTGTTGCTATAAGCACACACAACTATAGAATGCATATTTAAAGTATAAATATGCATCAAATAAATATTTTTCTTTCTCGGAATTTCAGTTGTCTTTGTTTCTAGCAGCAGTACTTCTGCTTCTAAAAATTTAATATTATATCAAGCAGCTTTCAATCAAATGTATGAGAGATACTGAATTTGAAAAAATATAAAACAAATATCAAGGTATTTGTTGAATAAATAACTATATAAAAAGTTTACTTTAGGCTAATCAAACTGAATTAAAACCTTCTGGAGGTATACTGAGTGATCAGTTTAATTTGTCAACATTTCTGTTGTAATTTATTAATTTTCCAGTACCTGTTTTCATTCCATGCAAAGCTTTTAAAAAATCAATAGATTAGTTTTGCTTTGAATACATAAAGTTTAGGGTATTATTATATTTTTTTCTGGTGAAAGTGCGAATCCAGGGCCCTGCACATGCAAAGCCTGTGCTCTATCACTAAGATACATGCCCAGCCCTTGGGCCTTTGTTCTTTGGAAATAACTTGTCTGCCTATCTCTATCTCCTCCTCTATCTCTCTCCACTTTGCTGTTTACCACAGTGAGAACTTTAACCTTAACAACAAGATGATACTGCTGTTGGTGTAATTGATTTCAGTTGATTAGAATTTTGATTTACATCAAATTAATTTTTTTTAAATAATGGGACATCTTCATATTAAATTCAATTTGGACAATATTATTAATTTTCTATTTCTTCATCTTTCTTCTCTTCACATTACACCTCCAATAAAGAATAGAATCTATTTTTTATTTAATAGGGGTACATTGAACCTTTGGGGATCCAAAGCTCCCTTCAATATGCATGAATAATTTACAAGTCTGAATAAGATAATATGGTTATAAATAGTGATCTCTTTACTTCCATTTTACTGGAGTGTAATCCATAGACAGATAATGCATAATGGCATATAATGGACTTATCAAATAAACCTTGCCACTAAATTCTTATGCTGATCCTACAAATAATATTTTTCTTAGAAAAATATTTTAATTGAGTAAATATCTTCTATTCATGTTCTTTTGTTGCCTTTACTTTTAGAAAATAGGAGAAAAACATTGTATGCTGTAAATGTTTTTTTCTTTCATTATAAAAAAGAATATATATTATATAACAAAAGTGAGTTAATTTTAAAGGTCTAATTGGGTTTCTTAAATAATTCATGAAACAGGTAGTGTACTATTCAGTAAACAGAAAGTCCTTACAAAAAGTTCTTTGTAGTGAAATCTTTTTTAGGCAGAAAGAGTGTGGAACAAATTCATTAGCACAATAAAAGGATTACTTTAAGCGAAGTTTGCAAGAGAATCTTTGCAGGTTACTCACTAGTTCTCATAAGAAAGCTCCTGATAACAATTAAAGTTGAGTGATAACTAAATAAAGATGATTAGTTTCGACGTATAAGAAATATCTTTGTTTCATTTATATATGCATGTTACCATATGGATATGTTAAATGGGTCATAGTGAAATTCATATATTTTTACTGCTTTGATTTTAAATAATTTTGCAAAATAATTTACAATGATTTATGGTATGATTCTGTAAAAATTATGCTCTGTGAAAGGTTTAATAGTTCAATTCAAGAAAACTGGCATTTTATATGAAAGACACACACCTAAGAGAAAAAATCTTGCAAATATTTAAAGAGTTTGGTACATCAAAAATACTATCTAAATTAACTAAAAGGCAAGAGAATGAAATATGCTATATGTCCCTATACACACACTCTCCATGTTTGAAGTCTTAATGATATAGGTCATTAAGAAGTTTGCAGAAAAGAAATTCTCATTTAGAAAATTCCTTTCCTACAGATTGCTGGAGAATGTCTTGGAGTGATAAAAAGTCAATGAGATATTGTGGTTACCACCTCAAATAAAACTTTAATTGTGAGGGTTTAGAGCAATCTATCCCATTTCTTGTTTTTTGTTTTGCTTTGTTTCTGTTTTTACTATTTCAGAGACTTAATAGAAAGTTTTATAAATCAGTAGATTCTTTTCATTATGAGTACATAAATGCTACAGTATTTAGTCATTTGAAATAAACTCAAAATATACCTAACTTCTCATTGTTTGATGATTTTTCCCACTTTGGATATTGGATATTCAGCATCCCAAGCAGACTGCTCAGGTGTGGCCACGAAGGTCCAGCTTCTCTGCTGCTGAAAGGGGCAGATCAATTGAGAGGAGAAAAAGGGCTTTATTAGCAAAAACAAAAAGTAAAAAAACTCTAAGTCTGAAACATGATGGGCTCATATCTTACAAAACTGATTTGTCTTATTGTCATAAGAAGTAGTTTATAAAGGAAAAGAACCAGGAAGCATATTTTCAGAAAAAGCAGGTAGCGAACTCTTAAGAGGTAAAGCAGTCAATATGTTCCCTTTTGAGCTTGTCCTTTGAAAGAGTAAAGTTCTGCTTACCCATTATTGCCTTAGAAGAGGCTCTTCTGGAAAGGTCAAAAAATAAAGGGGGTGGAAATATCCTTACATCCTCAACAGCGTAAAACCCAGGGGAGCTTGCTTATTTTATTTTGAGTCTAATTTTTAGTTACTTTAGGACCAGGTTTAGGGATGGATCTGGAGAGTATCATGTTGAGTGAAATCAGAGGAAGAGGAACAGATTCAGTACACTGTCTCTCATATGTGGGATTTAATAAAAACTTCCTAGGGAAATAGCAAATTCTCAAAGGCAATAGAACCCAAGAGCTGGAAAACTGGTTTTCAGTTGAAAGCTTCTCCCTGGGGAGGGGGTGATGGTAGGGAAGGGCATGCTAGGACAATCATAGAGGGAAATTGCTGAAGAGGCAGGCTCGTGGGCAGAAAAGGAATGAAGACGTTGCTGGAGGGTAATGGATACTAGTGAAGGGTTAGTGTTGCAACTTTGTACCTGAAACTCAATCACAAACATCATTATAACTTTATCATTGGCAGTCATTAAAAAATTAAGAACCAGAAGCTCATTTGCTCACATCATATCACTGTATCACTGTCTTCCTGCTCATCATCGATTGACTTGAGCGGGCACCAATAACATCTCTATATGGCCTGTCTCATACTAGTAGAGCCCAAAGGCATCTGCTTGCTCCAGGAATATAAAGAGCCTCAAACCATTCCTATCAGGTCATGGGAATGAGATCTATAATTGTTACTGGTATTTGGCATATCAAATACGACACTGTAGCTTGCCAGGCTCTGCTGTGCGGGTGGCATACTCATAGTCACCTCTGATCTCCAGTATTTATTGATGAACTGCATGGCCGCTTGGCCGGATTGTGATCAGCTGTTCTGCTGGGTGGAGTTCTGACGAGAGGGGAGTCCAGATGTGGAAAATGGCGGCCCTCATGGAGGGGTGGGGTCGTCTGGTTTCTTGCAAGGCTCTGCTGGGGTGGTAGGCCAGGACTAGAACCTGCCATCCCTCCAGGTGCCTTGTAAGCGGCTGGGCACAGGGGAGAGCCAGTAGCAGCTCTGCCCCATGTCTGTGAGTCTCTGGATCAGCATACCGGGTGGGACTTGAAAAAGACTGCTGCAGGGTGGGTCTCCATGAGCAGGGCTGTTATCAGCTCTTCTGCTGGGTGGAGTTCTGACGAGAGGGGAGTTCGGATGTGGAAAATGGGCACAGGTTTCTTTTTTTTCCATTTTCCACCAATACCATCACTGTATCACTGTCTTCCCGTTCATCATCGATTTGCTCAGGCGGGCCTCAGTAACATCTCCATATGTCCTGTCTCATGCTAGTAGAGCCCAAGTGCATCTGCTTGCTCCAGGAACATAAAGAGCCTCACTCCATTCTGGAATGAGGTCTATAATTGTTACTGGTATTTGGCATATCAAATACAACACGGGTAGCTTGCCAGGCTCGGCAGTGCAGGTTGCATACTCTTGTAGTCATCTCTAAGTTCCGCATTTATTGATGAACCGCGCAGCTGCTTGCAGTTATTAGTATCTACCAATACCATCACATTTTAAATACGACTGCATTGTAGTAGAGTTTGAAGTTGGGGAAAGTGATACCTCCCATCATTTTCCCAAATTAGCGTATATGCTATAACAGTCTTTGAAATAGATCAGTAATCAAATGATTAAATAGTTTTACTAAAGTTTGTGAGTGATTTCAACAAATTGAACCTAGGAAAAGATCCTGGGAACCATTGATTTATAACCAATTGATAGTACAGGTAATAATCTGTACTAGTGTTCAGCATCTGAAGTGAAGAGTTATCTTGGGGAGACAGCCCTATGCAGAATCTAATGTTGTCTCGGGTTGAGAATCAGAACTGAATTGAATTATTGGTCACTCTGTTGGAAATAGCTTGCCAATATAGGAAAGTCTCCATACAGAACAGGTTAATATTGAGCCCAAGAACCAATTCAGTTTGAAAGGCAGCTTATGTAAATCCTGTTATTTGAAAGAAGCACGATTACTGATGTGGGACTTGAATTCATTGGTGTATGCTTTGCATGAAAAAAAATGGACTCTTCTAACATAAAGAGAACTGGAAGAAACCATAATTTCATGCTGAAAATAAAAATATTTTCTATCTTGAAAACAGGTATTTTAAGATTTTTTGATGCAAGAGCATGAAGATTATAATATTGTATATTTTACTTTTAAACCATTTTACAACTTTTTGTAGATATTAAACATGTTACTGTCTCCATAATTGTTTTTATCTTAATAGTTTATATTGGTGTCTCCCATCTTTAGACTTACAGTGATGCAATATATATGTGTATAGATTCGATAATATATTGATTATGTAATTTGATTTATATGATATTTGATTACATAAGATATTTGATTTTATATATATTGCTTATGACCAGCTCTTATTGACTGTTAATAAGACCAGTTAAAAAAGAACTAGTCATAATGTTAGCCATCTTGATTATAACCAATTCTTTTTTTTTTCTTTTTTTAAAAAATTTTTTTATTTTTACAATTACCAAGATATACAATTAAAAAGTTCATATTTGGGTTTTGGTCATACAGTGTTCCAGCACCCATCCCGCCACCAGTGCCCATCTCCCACCACCAATGTCCCCGGTTCCCTCCCCCTCCCCCAGCCCTCCTCCATGGCAGGTTCTTTATTTCTTTCCGCTTATCTCTCTTTCTCTTTTCCTTTCCCTTCAGACTATGGATTACAGAACATACATTAAAGGGTTGACATGTGTATCTTTTTGCCTCTATTTAATGCTCAGTTCTAGGTTGGCATTAGTACTCTGGACAATTGTTAGCACACTGTTCCATTTTCTGTCTTATCTAGCCTCTGACTCCCACACGTTTGTGATAATTTCCACCTTTGACTAGACCTCCTGATATATGTTTCACTTGACCTTGGATATTGGTATCATAATATGTACATATATATTTATGTTATGCAGATAAATGCAGTCATTCTGTATCTGTCTCTCTCCTTCTGGCTAATTTCGCTCAACATAATCTTCTCCATGTCCATCCATTTATAGGTAAATTTTATAACTTCATTTTTCCTAACAGCTGCATAGTATTCCATTGTGTAGATGTACCAAAGCTTTTTATCCAGTCATCTATTTTCGGGCACTCTGGTTGCTTCCAGATTCTGGCTATTGTGAATAATGCTGCTATGAGATTATAACCAATTCTTAAGTCAAACATCCACTTTGATTAGAGACCAGTTTACCTTACTTGTTATATATTTTTATATCCCTCCTTTTATGTTTTTATTTGACTTAAACTTTGAAAAACAAGTTTACCTATGGAAGGAATATCTACAATATATTTTGAAAAGGCTCTAGAGCTAATTTTATTTTTTGTGGGTATATAGGTGAAATGGTGGGGAAGGTGAGTTGGGCACACTCAGCTGTGTTCAGGGCTTCTGTTTCTATGCTCTGGAATCACAACTGGTTGTGCTCTGGAAGCTACACAGTACAAGGTTTGGCTGTGTTCAATCTAAGTGTCTTGGGCACTAGGTCTCCAGCCCCTTCAGAGTTTATTTTAGAAACACAGTACATTTTGCTTAAATATTATAAACAATTATGTTTCTAAACAGTTCTTCTCTTAAGATCTTAGTAAACTTAGGAAAGTTTACTTTTATGTTGATATTTTAATATAATATGAAGCCCTGTCACTGTCACTGTCTTCCCATTGTTCATCGATTTGCTCCAGCAGGCACCAGTAACATTCCCATACTTCCTGTCCCAAGCAAGTATAGCCCAAGGGCATCTACTTTCTCCAGACACAGGAAGAGCCTCAAACCATTCTTCAGGTTATGGAATTGAGGTCGATAATTGTTACTAGATTTTGGTATATCAAATAAAACATGCGTAGCTTGCCAGGCTCGGCCACGTAGGTGGTATACTCTCAGTAGAAGGCTCTCATCTTGAGCATTTACTGATGAAACTTAAAGGGGAAAGACCAGGTTTTCTCCTGGGTGGAGCTCTGAGGAACTATGGAGTCTGGATGTTGAGAATGACTGACCTCATGATATTGGGTTGCTCTGGCTTCTTGCTAGGCTTACTGGGATGATGGGTATCAGTTAGAACCTGCCTAGAACTGTATACAGTATATAAATGTGAAAGATCCTGGGAAGGACCTGATCCTAAAATCAGTAATATCTAAGAATGTTGCGCAGCCAACGGCGGGCCACACACCAAGGGCCCACTAGTGCCCATTTCCCACCACCAATGTTCCCTGATTCCCTCCTCCCCCAGCCTGCCTCTATGGCAGGCACTCTTGCCTCTCTTTCTATCTCTCTCTCTTCCTTATCTTACACATTGTGGTTTGTAATACATACATTTAGAGGTCATTATGCATACCCTTTGCCTATATTCAATGCTCAGTTCTAGGTTGGTATTATCATTTCCAACAATTACTAGCACATTGTTCCCTTCTCTTTCTTACCTACCCTCAGACTCCCACACACTTGCAGTAGATTCCACCCACTGACAAGACCTCCTGACCCTTGTTTTGCATGACCTTGGATACTGGTATTATACTATTTTATTTTTATATCCTGCAAATAAATGCAGTCATTCTATATCTGTCCTTTTCCTTTTGGCTAATTTCACTCAGCATGATCCTCTCCATGTCCATCCATTTTTCAGCAAATTCCATAACTTCTTTTTCCTAATAGCTGCATAGTATTCTATTGTGTAGATGTACCAAAGTTTGTTTATTTAGTTGCCTGTTCTCGGGCACTCTGTTTATTTCAAGATTCTAGCTATTGTGAATAGTGTTGCTATGAACATAGAAGTACAGATGGTGTTTCTGCTGTGTATTTTTGGCTTCCCAGGGCATATTCTCAGTAGTGGTATTGCTGGGTCAAATGGGAGCTCAATTTCTAGTTTTTGGGGAATTTCCATATTGTTTTCCAAAAAGGCTGTATCATTTGGCATTCTCACCAGCAATGAATGAGAATCACTTTCTCCCCACATCCATGCCAGCACTTGTTGTTCTTGCTTTTCTGGATATTTGCCAGTCTCAGTAGTTTGAGATATCTCATTGTTGCTTTGATTTGAATGTCCCTTACTATTAGTGATGATGATCATTTCTTCATATGCCTTTTGGCCATTTGAATTTCTTCTTTGTTGAAGTTTCTGTTCATTTCTTCTCTACATTTTTTGATGGGGTTAGCTTTTTTTTCTTGTACATTTCTACCAGTACCTGATATAGCCTGGATATTAATCCTTTATCAGATGGGAACCATGATTCTTACCTGGGGAACATTTCATATATACAACCTTGAGAGTTAATATTGACAAAAACCTCTGTGGGGGAGGGCTGAGTGGCCCCTTGGCTGATAAATTGAACTTTTGTGCAAGAATCCAAGTCAGGAGGACCAAGGGGATTTTTCACTGAAATTTAACCAAGAAAGCCCATTGCAATGAAGAATACAACAAAGTTCTTACTAGGCCTCCAGCAGCCTTCAGGAGAAAGCCTGAACAAAGGCGAGGAGTGGGGTGTCAGGCTTTAGGAAGGCAAAGAAAATCAGTCTAGCGAGGAGAAGACCAATGGGAGATGGCGCTCAGGCTTAGACAGGAATGGGAGGTTTTCCCTTTAATGACTGTGAAACTGGCTGGGACAAAGGTTAATGGAGGGCCCAAGGGTGCTAAACCAGATGAGAGGAAGTCCTGTAATTACAGCTGGCAGTTAATTATCATGGGGAGGGGTGGGGGAGGGAATTGTAATCGAAGTCACAGAGATGCACTGATTCCCACTTTCTCCTTACAACACAGCTGGAGTGGAGCCGCAAGCGGTTAACCCAAGCCACTTCCACTGCTGACAAATAAAACCGAGACCAGTGCCTTCCCTGACTTCCCGGCACAGCCCCGCGGTGCAGTAACACTCGGAGATCCCTTTGCCTGTCTGGAAGTTTCCCCCTCAGTTTTCCACATGGAATGCACACTCCCTCCTGCCAATGAGCGGCTCAAGGCATGATTTCCTGAGGTCCCAGAGAGCGCAACAGGGTTTCCAGGCACCACTCACAGCAGCCAGCCCGAACACCATTGGTGGAGCCCCCAAACCAAAAAACAAAAATCATCGAGAGAATGATTTTGCAGGATGGAGGGGTGGGGACATTGGAAATGTTTCCATCTACCTAAGTGTTTGACCTCAACAGTTTCTAGTCTCCTATCACTTGCATCACTTGTATCACTTGTCTTCCCGTTGGTTATCGCTTTACTGGTGCAGGCACCAGTAACATCTCCACATGTCCGGTCACATGCTAGTGTAGCCCAAGGGCATCATCCCGCTCCAGGAACATAATATAAACAAAAGATGAATTTAATGACATTTGTGTCATGTTCTCAGTATTTTGTTACAAAGATTTAGTTTCTCTTTGATTGGATGAAAATATACCATGGACCAAATATTAGGCTCATATCCCCACTTCTCCATATACGACAAACATGGTCTTGTGTATATTTTGTTATATATTATTGATATCATAATATGGAGGTTGATAATATCCTGGTAATATCCTGGTTTGAAACAAACCAATGCTAAAAATATTGATATAATTTGGTACTACTGCCCATCCTACTTACTTTTTGTCAGAAGTAAAAACTTTTATGTGAAATTAAAATGATCAAAAACTCAGAAACTCTCCACAAAAACAGAAATAGCCTCAAAATATAATTTAAGGAAGGGACTCAAGTCATTTTCCTTCGAGGTTTACAAAATCAAAAAAGTGACAACTAAGAAAATAGAATTACTTATTTGAATTGAGCAAGGCAGTGGAATTATTAAGGCTCACTTGATCACTTGATCACTTGAATCCCGTTATTCACCGATTTGCTGGAGCGGGCGCCAGTAAGATTTCCATTGGACCCTATCACTTGCCAATGTAGCCCAATGGCATCTGGTTGATTCAGGAATATTGAAGAGCCTTTTGGGGTCAGGAAAATAAACATTTCTGTTATTGGATTTTGCATATCGAACAGCATCGGACAGCTTGCCAGGCTCTGCCATGCAGGCGCTATATTCTCATTACTTTGTGGGGCTCTCTCAATTATTAAGAGAGAGATTATTAAGGCTTAATTATAATTAAGCCTTATTAGTTATTAAGGCTATTATTGAAAATATAATGAAATATTTAATGGTCACAGAAAGTCTGTATCTTCACATAATTGATCTCCCAAAGAGAAATCGAAAGAGCTATGCTTGGAATATCACATCTCACTCAAGTGAAAGATGGAATCCAGATCTCTGACCTCCGTTGCTGTTCCAGAGAGTCAGGGATGCTGTCTCGCTTGCCAGGGCATCGAAAATCAGAAGGGCTGGACATGTAATGCGATTTGGAGACGACCGCTGGACTAGAGCCTTTACTGACTGGATCCCACGGGATGTCAAAAGATCACATGGCCGCCCACCTACAAGATGGTCAGACTTCTTCATCAAGACCCTGAACTAACGGTTTGAGGCTCTTTGTATTCCTGAAGCAACCATTGGGCTACACTGGCATGTGATAGGGTCAAATGGAAATATTACTGGTGCCCGCTCGAGCAAATTGACGAATAACGGGATGTCAAGTGATCAAGTGATATATAAATTATGATATAATTATATATAAATATATATTTAAAAATTGATATAAATATATTTATAAATATAAATATAAATATTTATAAATATAAATTATATTATATTCCTATAATATAATATCACTGTCTAAAAGTGATATTATATTATAGGAATATAATATAATTTATATTTATATAATATAATATATTATATATAATTATGATTACATTATATAAATATAAATTATATTATATTCCTATAATATAATATCACTGTCTAAAAGTGATATTATATTATAGGAATATAATATAATTTATATTTATATAATATAATATATTATATATAATTATGATTACATTATATCCCTATTATTCTATCTTTAATAGAATTTAATGGGATTATTAAAAGCATGATGCAATTATTTTCTCATATAATACATGTTTAAATATCTGGCATGAGTCATGAAATGGAGAATTTTATTAACTAAATGTATTCGTAGTTTAAAGGAAGAAAAAAATAGATAACTCTCATCACTATCTAGAACTGTCCAAGAGCAATATTGACTCCTTTTCTTGCTATCATGACTGTCATTCAGATGCTATGGATGCACCATTGATTATGTAACATGGTGTAGTTAAAAAAATGACTTAGAGTTTCATGTATTGTTTCTTCTGTAAGAAAAGTGGACTAAGGGACCTAAAAATGTTGAAATTTATTTCTTGGGAATTTGTGATAAGGTATGTTCATTTTTTATTCAAACAGAAATGAAATGCTGTCCAATCAGAAAGAAGTTATATTATGAGTTTCCTGTCCTATCTTTCTTCAAAATTAGAACTCATTACAAATGATAGTGTATTAAAGAATCAATTCAAACTCATGAAAATTTATTCAGAGTCATAAGTAGCATAGAAAATAAATAGTCTATGGCTCCTGCCCCTTGAGGTGTTGCAGGTGTACTGTGGTGCTTGGCTGCACCAGCAGGTGACACATAGGAGACAGGCTTGTACATACCCAGGGCTCTGCCCTGTGGGCTCTGTATGGTGGTTGGTCTGACATAGATAAAGACTGGGCCACAAGGGATGAACCCAGAGCCATGGCAGAGCCTAGCAAGCTGCCTGTGGTTTATTCGATATGCCAGAAACAGTAACAATAATGAACCTCATTCCTAACAAATGGAGATGTTACTGGCACCTGCCAGAGCAAACCAATGAACAATGGGAAGACAAGTGACAGTCATTTGCTATATGCATAGGAGATTTTAATAATTTTTCAAAACTTTCAAATGTAATGAGTTGCTATTACTTAACCTTCAAGTTGAAGGATTAGGAAAGTGAGGGTAAATTTTGGAAGATATAGGCACACCTTGAGAGACCATACCTCCCAGTATTTGCTGCAACAAAGCTTAATAATTTTCAAAATAATTCTCACCTCTTAGGTTAATGAATTACAATTTCAAACATGGCAGTGAAAGTCAATAATTATGGAATCGTTAGAATATTTTGAAACTGAGGCATAGACCTCTTGATTATACAATGCCATTATACTCTTTCAGCAGTCTTATATAAAAAAGAAGATAATTTTGTCAATTAGTAATTGACCAAAATGCACTAGATTATTTTCTCAATCCGTTCCTCATAAAATTTGCTAAATAGAAACTTGTGTTCTTTAAGATCATAAAATAATTGGTTATTTATTTTACAGGAAATTATGATTTTAATTTGAGGAGTTTAACAACAAAGATTTCACTTGTGAACGGGATAGATTCAAAATTCTCCTGAAAAGGGACTTGTTTAAGCCAATAGACTCATTGTCTAGTTATCGATACATGACACTGGTATCCAAAAATATTCCAAAACCTTACATTATGTGTTGGGCAGGGTGAAGATCATGGAATAAATCAATCTAAATTCAGTCATTGAGCCAATTTCCTGGAGATCAAAGAATTGTTTTCTTGCACCTTACAAAGTATGTGTTTCAAATTCAGTTCACTTTCTTCGTGACATTTGCTGGGTTTTAGTAACACTCAGCATTGCTTGATGAACAGTATATTGTCATTTGTCATTTGTCTTCCCATTGTTCATCAATTTGCTCAAGCGGGCGCCAGTAACGTCTCCATTTGTTGGGAATGAGGTCCATTATTGTTACTGTTTTTGGCATATCGAATACACCATGGGTAGCTTGCCAGGCTTTGTCATGGCTCTGGGTTCATCCCAGGGGGCTCAGTCTTTTTCTATGTCAGACCGTCAACTATCCAGGTCCCACAGGGCAGAGTCCTGCATGAAACAGTATATGTCCTAATGTATTTATTTGCTGCTAAAATGTATTGGAATATATGTTTTAACAACAAGATGGAAAATACGTTAATATACACAGACACACATAATACATACATTTATGTATGTATATATTATATATAAAGCTCTTAGTTAGACAGGGCTCTTAGTAAGCACTCCCCATCTTTGTATATATATGTGTATATGTGTATATATATGTGTATATATATATACATATAAAGTTCTTAGACAAGGTTCATAGTAAGCGCTCCCCATGTGTCATTAAATGAAAGAAAATCTAGAAAGTGCATTGTGGTTGAAGTCTAGCTATATGTATTTTTTTTTACCTTTGAATTGGTTCTTTGGGTTAGAGTTACATGAGTTTTACATTATTTTCATTTTTGGTCAAATTATACTATTTTTGTAGAAATTGACCTTTGTGTGGCAGGATTTTTAGCAGCATCCCTGGCCTTTACCCACTAGATGTCAGCAGCAACTCCGTTGTGATAGTTAAATTGTCTATAGACAATCGTCTCTAGTTGACCACCACCTTAATTGAAGATGGAGGCAAAGTTGTCCCCTTGGATAATTATTGTCTATATTCTTCTATGATCATGATAGGTTTAAATATAAGATATAAAAATTGATATAAATATAAGAATAATATAAGATATAAGAATTGATGGTCTAGAAATCTAGACTTAATATAGTAATTAGTGGCCACAAAGTTTTTGTTTTTAAATAGTAACAATTTCTGTGTCTTTACCACTGTAGAATTTTAAAAGTAAGCATCTAGAGATTTTTTTAGAAAAGTATTTCAAGGAATGAGATGGTATGATCAACTTGCTTGAAGTCTACTCAGTATTATCACTCTGTTATAAATATTTTTTCTCCCTATTCAGGACAACAGGTTTTTCAGGGATTTTTTTATATATACATTTCTCCTCTGTGCCTTTCTTTCTTTTTTAAATAATAAATATCTATTTTATTTTATTTTATTTTTTAAGTATTTTATTATACCACCGTGAGATTTACAATTACAAAGATGTTCATATTTGGGTTTTGGTCATACAGTATTCCAGCACCCATCCCTCCACCAGTGCCCATCTCCCACCACCAACGTCCCCGGTTCCCTCCCTACTCCCCAGTCCGCTTCCATGGCAAGTTCTTTATTTCTTTCCCTTTCTCTCTATCTTTCTCTTTTCCTTCCCTTCCAGATTGTGGATTACAGAACATACATTAAAGGGTTGTTATGTGCGTATCTTTTTGCCTGTATTTAATTGTGCCTTTCTTTCTGTAACAACCGTGCACATCTACATGCAGGTGGTATTTATGAATGATATGATATACATTTTTCCTTTTGAAAGTACTATCAGATTATCCCTCCCATACTGCTGTACTGAGGCTAACGTGCTTATAATTTCATAGGACTACTTCACTTATTTCTCCAGGTTTCAAATGGAATTTTGCCTTTAATTATTCTGATGGCTATTTGCTGCACTTTTGATCTAGTAGCAGTTACAATTCTAGCACTAAGTTCCTCTACATTAGTTAATAGTATCACTGATACGTAGACTATTTGAGGTTTTCCTTTGCTAGATATTTGTAGTCCTGATATTTGAGTACCCAGATTATGTTACTTCATAAATCACAGGCTAGTACTGAATTCCACAATTCCATATATCAATAATAGATTGGGATAAGAAGATAGTGAAATAAACCTGAACAATAATACCTTTTAGCTATTGCATGTTAAAAACACATAAAATCATTCCTTTTCTGTACATAAATCAAACTCATTCTGCTGACGCAGTTTATTTCTAGCAATGATTATAATGAATGGTTCTAAACCATCAAATTATTTTAATGTCACAGTGTTTTTAAAGGTATACAAAACCATTATAAAAGTTTTCACATTTTTTTAAGTATTTTATTATACCACCGTGAGATATACAAATAAAAAGATATACAATTAAAAAGTTCATGTTTGGGTTTTGGTCATACAGTGTTTCAGCACCCGTCCCTCCACCAGTGCCCATCTCCATACAAATAAAAAGATATACAATTAAAAAGTTCATGTTTGGGTTTTGGTCATACAGTGTTTCAGCACCCGTCCCTCCACCAGTGCCCATCTCCCACCAACAACATCCCCGGTTCCCTCCCCCCTAACCCAGCCCTGCTCCATGGCAGGTTCTTTATTTCTTTGCCTTTCTCTCTCTCTCTCTTCTTTTCCTTCCCTTCTAGACTATGGATTACAGAACATACATTAAAAGGTTGTCATGTGTATCCTTTTGCCTCTATTTCATGCTCAGTTCTAGGTTGGCATTAGTACCCTCGACTATTATTAGCACCCTGTTCCATTTTCTGTCTAAAAGTTTTCACATTTTACAAAGAGAAATGTGCTTTGAATAATAATAACATGGCTTA
This sequence comes from Cryptotis parvus, assembly GCA_021461705.1. Classification (NCBI taxonomy): domain Eukaryota; kingdom Metazoa; phylum Chordata; class Mammalia; order Eulipotyphla; family Soricidae; genus Cryptotis; species Cryptotis parvus. The sequence continues at coordinate 202,788 of JAJIBD010030559.1, forward strand.
TTTTATAACATTTCTATATAGTAAATCTTTTACCTTCTCATGCAATGTCTAAATCTACAAAATTTTTCTTCTCTGGATCTTACATTCCAATTCTTAATTCAACCCAGAACAAGTTATGTTTCCATTATTGTATCATTGAAATGGATAATAGTCTAAATGTTTTATTTATATAAAAATGTGTACAGAAACCTATAAGATTAATACATCAAATTATTCAATTTGTGTATTTTGAACCATCCTTTTATCCCTGAAATAAATATCACTTGGTCATGTGGGATCAAATAATAAAATTTCCATGTTATTATCTTGTATTTTGGAGGCCACACTTGGTGGTGCATGGGGTTACTCTGGCTAAGTACTCAGGGATCACTCCTACTGGTACTTTGGACCAGGGACAGAGTCAGTTGAGAGCAAGGCAAGCTCCCAAACCATTAAACTATCTCTCCAGTCACTAAAATTTCTAATTTTGAGTAGCTAATCTGCTTTTGGAATCAGGATAAAACTAGTAATTGGTGAATTCAAATTTTCTACTTCTTGATTCTTCAATGTTGCAGGATTTGAAAAATTTATTAATTTCTTTTAGGTTCTATAGTTGCTCATATCTGCCCCTCAAGGTGTTGCAGGTGTGAGTGGTGTCGCTGTGTCAGCAGGTGACAGACAGGAGACAGCCCTTGTTTACACCCAGGGCTCTGCCTGTGGGACCTAGATGGTTGATGGTCTGACACAGAAAAAGACTGGGTCCCCTGAGATGTATCAGAACCACAGCAGACCCTGGCAAGCTATGTATGGTGTATGCGATATGCTAAAAACAGTAACAATAATGGACCTCATTCCCAAAGAATGGAGACGTTACTGGGGCCCGCTCAAGCAACTCAATGAACAACGGGAAGACTAGTGACAAGTGACAAGTTGTTCATAGTAATCTCATGTGAAATTACTTGTAGCTATCAGTTTTCTCTTTTCTTCATGAATCTAGTTATGGGCTTGTCAACCTAGTTTATTAAGAACTTGATTTCATTAATCTTTTATATTTATTTGTAGTTTATCACGATCACGATCACGATCTTCCCGTTAATCATCTATTTGCTAGAGCGGGCACCAGTAATAATCTCCATATGTCCTGTCTCATGCCAGTAGAGCAAAGGGCATCGGCTTGCTACAGGAACATAAAGAGCCTCAAACCATTATATTAGGTCATGGGAATGACCTAATATAATTGTTACTGGCATTTGGCATGTCAAATACAACACGAGCAGCTTGCTAGGCTTGCCGTGCGAGAGGTATATTATTTAAACACCTCCAAATAAAGCATTTATTGATGAACCGCTTGCGGCGCGTGAGCCGGGCTGTGACGGGCTGGTCGGCTGGGTGGAGTTCTGAAGAGAGGGAAGTCCGGATGTGGAAAATGGCGGCGCCCATGGAGTGGGTGGGGGTCGTCTGGCTTGTTGTGAGGTTCTGCCGGGGTGGTGGGCCAAGGCTAGAACCCACCATGCCTCCCGACTGCCTCATGAACGGCTGGGCACAGGGAGAGCAAGGAACCGCTCTGCCCCATGACTAAGAGTCTCTGGACCAGCATACCTGGGCCGGATTGAGAAAGAAACTGCTGCAGGGTGGGTGTCGATGATTTGTAGTTTATCATAGATTTCTATTCTAAGTTTTATTATTTCTGTTTCTTTGAAGTTCTTTGCTGATCTTTTTCAAGTTTCTTTTCTGGTGGGAGGAACTGAGGGGAAGTGTTTGGGCCACATGCAACTATATTCAGGGATCACTCCTGAGGATCCAACCAAGGTTGCTGTGTGCAAGGCAAATGTCTAATCCATGTACTGTCCCTCCAGTACATGGATTAGACATAAGAAACTTGCTGTGTGCAAGGCAAATGTCTAATCCATGTACTGTATCTCCAGACCACTTGCTCAAGTTTCTTAAGATGCGATGTTAGGTTACTTGTTTTAACCTTTCTTGTCTCTTCCTTGAGGAACAGTTGTTTTGCTATTAGCTTCCCTCTTAAAGCAGCTTTTGCTGTGTCCCACATGTTCTAGCAGCTTCTGTCTTTTGATTCCAGGAGTCTTTTAAATTATTTGATTTTTCTCATGACCCCTGATTGCTCAGCAGTATTTTGTTTACTGTCTGAGTTTATTCTTTTTAAATTTCTTATTTCCACCTTCAAAGCATGGTGGTCTGAAAACATGATTTCTATCCTAGACCTTATGGATACTTGTTTTGTGTCTCAACACTTAATTTATTCGGGAGAATGTTCCATGAACATATAAGAATATGTAACTTTTGAGTGGAATCATATATATGTATGTGTTCCATTTCTTCCTTTAAAATCATTGTTTCCTTATTGATATTTTGTGCCAGTTATATTAGTTGCTCTTTTATATGGTGGGATGGTTGTTTTAAAATATCCTATTATGGTTGTGTTTCTTTTGGTGTCTTTATTTGGGCCCATTAGTAATCTCTACATTTTGTCTGCCTTCATTTGGTGTGTATATGTTAATGGTGTTAGGTATTCTTGATTAATAGATATACCACACCAATAAAAGAAAAGATAAATATTATATGATTATACTGAACGAATGGTTTGAGGCTCTTTGTATTCCTGGGGCAAGCAGATGCTATTGGGCTACACTGACAGATTATAGGGTCAAATGGCAACGTTACTGGCACCTGCTCTAGCAAATCAATGAATAACGGGATGTCAAGTGATCAAGTGATACTGATAGATGATCAAGTGACACTGATAGATGAAGAATTTTTTAGACTGTTCAATACTCATTTCTGATCAATTTTCTGAACAAAATTAGGACAGAAGGAACTACAATGTTGTGAAGACCAAACATCACAAACCCACAGCTAACATAATTGCAAAATAATGAGTGTCTTTTTTTCTAAGATCAGGCACAAGACAAGGATGCCAGCTAATACTGCTGCCATTCTATTTAAAATTGGAAGTACATGCCTCAGTAATTATGCAGGAAAGAGAAATTAAAGGTATTCAAATTGGAAAAGAAGACAAACTACTACTATTCACAGATGACATATTGTACATAGAACTGGTAGACCTGCCAAAAAACTTTGAGAAACTATTAGTCAATAAAGTTCCATGATGCAAAATTCAGAAATTATTTTTATATGTAAACAATGAGATAAAAAAGGAAGGGAATTTAAAAACAAAAGCAATGCCAATTGTAATTATGTTAAAAAATCAAATACCTGGGAATTTAATTACTAAGTATGACAAAAATTTAGTGAAAAATTAAACCACTGTAAACCAAAACTAAAACAAATAGAAGACACAAGAAATGAAATGCTCCACTTTAATGGCTTGAAGAATTAACATTGTTAAAAAAAAAGGCCAAAGCACTATCCTGATTAAAGACAATCCCCATCATTAACTGAGAATACCAGTCAATGAGAGTATAGAGGGGAGACAATAATGATATGGAAATTGCATAAAGACAGTGGGGGAGCCGAGCAATAGCACAGCAGGTAGGGCATTCACCTTGCATGTGGCTGACCCACGTTTGATCCCCAGGATCCCATATGATCTCCCGAGCACTGCCAGGAGTAATTCCTGAGTGAAGAGCAAGGAGTAACCCCCTGAGCATCATCAGGTGTGACCCAAGACGCCAAAAAAAAAAAAAAAAGACAGTGGTGGCGGGTATTGGATAATGTGGTAATGATGTGCATGGTAACTGTACACATCTAAATCCCAAATATTAACACTATTATAACCATGTGTCTTAAATTATTGTAAGTTCAAAAATATAATTAATAGAAAGATCCATTGACAGTAAAATTAAGACTTAAAAAGTTAATGTCAATCAATATGGTAATTTTTTAAATTTATCTTTTCATATTCAAGTAATACATCACAAACCTCACTTAGTCATAATGTAATATCCTTTTTCTATGTGGCCACTCTTAAAAAATATATTACCATGGGGCCAGAGTGATAGCACAGCAGGTAGGGATTTGCCTTGCATGTGACTGACCTGGGTTTCAATTCCCCAGCATCCCATATGGTCCCCTGAACACTGCCAGGAGTAAATCCTGAGTTCAGAGCCAGGAGTAATCTAAAAAATCATAAAAATTAAAAAATATATTTCATTATAACAGAAAATTGACTGGTTATATATATATATATACATATATATATCCCAGTTAATTTTCTATTATATATATAAAACCGGTTAATTTTCTGCTATATATTTCTGTTATCAATTATGGACCTCATTCCCATGACCTGAAGGGATGGTTTGAGGCTCTTCCTGTTCCTGGAGCAAGCAGATGCCCTTGGGCTACACTTGCTTGCACCAGGACATATGAAGATGTTACTGGTACCTGCTCGAGCAAATCAATGAACAACAGGAAGACAAGTGATACAAGTGATTTCTTTATATATATATATATAATATATAAAACCAGTATAAATATATATATAAAACCAGTATAAATATATATGTAAAACCAGTATAAATATATATACTTTTATAAATATATATAAATATATAAAAATATATATAAAAGCAGTTAATTTTCTATTTTAATTTAGGTATCTGCATTATTTTTTGTTGATACTACATGTAAGTACCAGAAAATTAGTGATGTGGAGAGATTCTGAAATGCTTGCTCTCTAGTCTTAGTTATTCTATACACAATGTGACCCTTTTCTAATGTTGTTGCCAAGATTTTATTTTTTATATTCAGTTGTTTTTATTGGTTTGTGTTTGCATCTAGAAGAGTTTTTATTTTTATTTTGAAATCTACTTGTATTTATTTTTTTATTTTTTTATTTTAAGTTGTACTTCTTGGATCTAGCTCTTAGAAAATAATAGACCCTCACTGACATAGCTCCACATCTCTGCCTTTCAAGGGAAAATTTCACTGTGATTTACTTAAGTTAGCCTTTCCTCTGTTTCTCCTGATACTAACACCTTCATGCATTTTAATACTGTTAGCCATTTGAGCAAATTATATTCTGAATTTCCATGTAACTTTTAAATATTCTTAACCTATCCTTATTTTCTCTTTATTTGTTTCTTTTTAAGATGTGAACTCTGATTTCTGGAACTTTAGTAAATCTATGATCCCTACTTTTCATAACTCCATTTTCGTATTAAATCCCTCTGGAAGTCTTCTTTATATGTCCAACTTTCTTTTCCATGATGGGATAATTCAACAGCTAGCTTCCAAATACACACACACACACACACACACACACAGACACACACACACACATACACACTGAGTTTTTTCTTTAATATTTTATTATACCACCATGAGATATACAATTACAAAGAAGTTCATAAGATGTTCATATTTGGGTTTCGGTCAAACAGTGTTCCAGACCACATCCTTCCACCAGTGTCCATTTCCCACCACCAATATTCCCAATACACTCCCCCTCCTCTAATCTGCCTCTATGGCAAGTTCTTTATTTCTTTCTCTTTCTCTCTCTTTCTCTCTTTTCCTTCCCTTCCACATTGTGGATTACAATACATACATTTGCGGTTACCCTGGGTATCTTTTTGCTTGTATTTAGTGCTCAGTTCTAGGTTGGTATTAGCACTTTTAACAATTATTAGCACACTGTTCCATTCTATGTCTTACCTAGCCTCTGACTCCCACACATTTGTGATAATTTCCATCTTTTACAAGACCTCCTGATCCATGTTTTGCCTGAATTTGGATATTGGTATCATAATATGTATATAAATGTATATATGTGTGTATATATGTGTGTGTGTGTGTGTGTGTGTATGTCATGCAAATAAACACAGACATTCTATATCTGTTTTTTTCTTCTGGCTAATTTCACTCAACATGATCCTCTCAATGTTCATCCATTTATAGGCAAATTTCATAACTTCACTTTTCCTAACAGCTGCATAGTATTCCATTGTATAGATGTGCCAAAGTTTCTTTTTCCAGTCATCAGTTCTCGGGCACACTGGTTGTTTCCAGATTCTGGCTATTGTGAATTGTGCTGCTATGAAAATAAAAGTGCAGATGTTGTTTTCTCTATGTGTTTTTGGCTTCCCAGGGGATATCCCCAGGAGTGGTATGGCTGGGTCAAATGGGAGCTCAATTTCTAGTCTTTGGAGGAATGTCCATATTGTTTCCAGAAAGTCTGTACCAGTCAACATTCCCACCAACAATGGATGAGTGTCCCTTTTTCCCCATGTCCACGCCAACACTTGTTGTTCTTGCTCTTTTGGATAGGTACCAGTCTCTGTGGTGTAAAATGATATCTCACTGTAGTTTTGAGTTGCATCTCTCTGATGATTAATGCTGAAGAGCATTTTTTCATATGTCTCTTGGCCGTTCGAATTTCTTCGTGTTAAAGTTTCTGTTCATTTCTTCTCTCCCCATTTTTGGATGGGGTTGGTTGTTTTCTTCTTGTAAAGTTCTACCAGTGCCTGATATATCCTGGATATGAACTCCTTATCAGATGGGTATCACTGTATCACTGTCTTCCCATTCATCATCGATTTGCTCGAGCGGGCACCAGTAACATCTCCACATGTCCTATTTCATTCTAGTAGAGCTCAAGGGCATCTGCTTGCTCCAGGAACATAAAGAGCCTCCAAACCATTCCATCAGGTCATGGGAATGAGGTCTATAATTGTTACTGGTATTTGGCATAGCAAATATGACACGGGAAGCTTGCCAGGCTCTGCTGTGCGGGTGGCATACTCTTGCAGTCACCTCTAAATCCAGCATTTACTGATGAGCCATGCAGCTGCGAGAACCGGGCTGTAATAGGCTCTTCTGCTGAGTGGAGTTCTGATGAGAGGAAAATCCGGATGTGGAAAGTGTTGGCCCCTCATGGAGTGGGGGTCATCTGGCTTGATGTAATGCTCTGCTGGGGTGGCAGGCCAGGGCTAGAACCTGCCATCCCCTCCCGGGTGCCTCGTGAATTACTGGGCACAGGGAGAGCCGGGAGCAGCTCTGCCCATGTCTGTGAGTCTCTGGAAAAGCATTCCTGGGCCGGATTTGAAAAAAGATGTTGCAGGGGTGGGTACGATGAGCTGGGCTGTAATAGGCTCTTCTTGGTGGAGTTCTGATGAGAGGGAATCCGGATGTGGAAATGGCAGCCCATTTTCAGATGGGAATTACTTATCAGATGGCTATTGGGTGAATGGGGCTATTGGGTGACATGGGGCAGAGCTGCTACTGGCTCTGCCTGTGCCCAGCCGCTCAGGAGGCGCCCAGGAGTGATGGCGGGTTCTAGCCCTGGCCTGCCACCCCAAAAGAGCCTTGCAACAAGCCAGATGACGCCCCACTCCATGAGGGCCTCCATTTTCCACATCCAGACTTCTCTCTCCGTCAGAACTCCACCCAGCAGACCAGCCTATCACAGCCCGGCTCGCATGATTCATCAATAAATGCTGGACTTAGAGATGACTACAAGAGTATGCTACCTGCACTGCAGAGCCTGGCAAGCTACCCGTGTTGTATTTGATATGCCAAATACCAGTAACAATTATAGACCTCATTCGGATCGGATTGAGGCTCTTTATGTTCCTGGAGCAAGCAGATGCCCTTGTCTCATACTAGCATGAGACTGGACATATGGAGATGTTACTGGGGGCCCGCTCGAGCAAATCGATGATGAACGGGAAGACAGTGATACAGTGATAGGGTGAATATTCTTTCCCATTCTGTGGACTGTCTTTGCATCTTGGTCACTGTTTCTTTTGAGGTACAGAACTTTTTTAGTTTCATGTAGTCCCATATATTTATCTTTTCTTCTAGTTGCTTTGTTAGTGGTGTTTTACCTTTGAAGATGCCTTTAGCTTAAGTGTTGTGGAGGGTTTTTCCTATATTTTCTTCAATTTCTTAATGGATTCAGGTCTGATATTGAGATCTTTAATCCATTTTGATCTGATTTTTGTGCGTGGTTTTAGACAGAGATCCAAATTCATTTTTTTACATGTCGCTGCCCAGTTTTCCCAGGACCACTTGTTGAAGAGGATTTCCTAACTCTATTTCTGACTCTTTGCACCTTCATCAAAGATTAAATGATCATGCGTTTGTGGTTGGGTGTCAGGTTACTCAATTCTATTCCATAAACCCACAAGTCTGTTTTTATTCCAATAGCAGACTGATTTAATTACTACTGACTTGTAGTACAGTTTGAAGTTGGGAAAGGTGATGCCTCCCATCTTCTTTTTCCCGAGGATTGCTTTAGTTATCTGTGGGGGTTTATTGTTCCATACAAATTTCAGAAGTGTTTGGTCAATTTCTTTGAAGAATGTCATAGCTATCCTTATAGGGAGTGCATTGAATATGTACAAAGCTCTAGGGAATATTACCATTTTTACAATGTTAATTCTCTCCATCCATGAGCAGTGAATGTGTTTCCATTTCCTCTTGTCCTTTTTTCTTGGAGCAGTGTCTTGAATTTTCTTTGTACAGGTCCTTTACACACTTGTTTAAGCTGATTACTAGGTATTTGATTTTTTGTGGCACAATTGTGAATGGAGTAGTTTCCTTAATATCCCCTTCTTCCCTTTCGTTATTTGTATATAGGAAATCCACCGTCTTTTGGGTGTTGATTTTGTATCCTTCACTCTACTATATGTGTCTATTGTTTCTAGGAGGTTTTTGGTAGAGAGTTTAGTGTTCTCTAGGTATAATAAAATGTTATCTGTGAATAATGATAGCTTGACTTCTTCCTTGCCTGTCTGGATGCCCTTAATGTCCTTTTTCTTCTCTGATTGCTATGGTAAGTACTTCCAGTATTATAGTGAATAAAAGAGTTGAGAGGGGGCAACCTTGTCTTGTCCCTGATCTCAGGGGGAAGGCTTTCAGTTTTTCCCCTATTGAGAATGATGCTCATTGTGGACTTTTGATAGGTGGCTTTGACTATATTGAGGAAGGTTCCTTCAATTCCCATTTTCTGGAGTTTTAATCATGAACGGGTGTTGGATCTTGTCAAATGCTTTCTCTGTGTCTATTATTATAACCATATGGATTTTTTATTTTTCTCTTATTTATATGATGCATTATGTTGATTGACTTGCAAATGTTGAACCATCCTTGCATTCCCAGGATGAATCCTACTTAATCATATGTATAATCTTCTTGATGAGTCATTTGATTCTGTTTGATAGTATTTTGTTGAAGATCTTAGATGCAGGGGGCCCACCCAGGGACGCCAAATGTCGGGCGCCCGGGTCCCTAACAGTGCCGGGAAGCGAAGTTCCCTTCTACCTCCGGCCGGCGAGGAATGGATGAACACTCAGGGATCCGATGAGGTTTTAAAAGACTTTACTTATCACAGGTTCAGGCATACAAATCAGCAAAAGGAAAAACCCGATGCTTAGGATTCCAGGCTAGAACCCCAGCCACGTGTAGGCCAAGATGGCGACCACCACGTGTATATCTTCCAAGGGGAAAAACGCTTACAAGGCGAGATTCCACCGGGAAGAAGAAGCCTGGGAGAGCGGGAACCGGCTAGTTTATACCCCCCGCAACTCAGACCTTCCTCCCATTGTTATGGGAAGCAGGGAGGGTCCAATGCCCTCTGGTAGTCCCTCCCTGCATCTCACCTAGGGCCTTTACTGTGCTAATGTTTTGAGCCGGAATGCCTTTGAAATGTAGAGAAGGGGGTTTCTGAGATGGCAGGTCACTGTACCAAAGATCAACACCAATGCCAGTTAAATATTTCTCCAAGTCTTCACAAGTCTCCTCTACTTCATTGTAGTTTTATATTTTATCAGGGAGCCATGCTTGTTTGTTTGGAAGCAAACAGCATTTCTCTCTGGTCTAATTACTTAGGTGTCCTTACGTGGCCAGGCTAATATGCTGGTAAGATCTAGCTAGTCCCACGATGATTGTGATAGCATGGGAGAATATTTATACCAGCTAGTACAGCATACATGGTCAGATAAACTGCCACATTTAGACTACCCCCTTATCTACGGAGTGATTTGCGGGGAGGCAATCCAGAGCAGATGCAGCGGCCCTTAGGAGTCCTGCAACAGTACAGGTCCTTTACACACTTGTTTAAGCTGATTACTAGGTATTTGATTTTTTGTGGCACAATTGTGAATGGAGTAGTTTCCTTAATATCCCCTTCTTCCCTTTCGTTATTTGTATATAGGAAATCCACCGTCTTTTGGGTGTTGATTTTGTATCCTTCACTCTACTATATGTGTCTATTGTTTCTAGGAGTTTTTTGGTAGAGAGTTTAGTGTTCTCTAGGTATAATATAATGTTATCTGTGAATAATGATAGCTTGACTTCTTCCTTGTCTGTCTGGATGCCCTTAATGTCCTTTTCTTCTCTGATTGCTATGGTAAGTACTTCCAGTATTATAGTGAATAAAAGAGTTGAGAGGGGGCAACCTTGTCTTGTCCCTGATCTCAGGGGAAGGCTTTCAGTTTTTCCCTATTGAGAATGATGCTCATTGTGGACTTTTGATAGGTGGCTTTGACTATATTGAGGAAGGTTCCTTCAATTCCCATTTTCTGGAGTTTTAATCATGAACGGGTGTTGGATCTTGTCAAATGCTTTCTCTGTGTCTATTATTATAACCATATGGATTTTTTACTTTTCTCTTATTTATATGATGCATTATGTTGATTGACTTGCGAATGTTGAACCATCCTTGCATTCCCAGGATGAATCCTACTTAATCATATGTATAATCTTCTTGATGAGTCATTTGATTCTGTTTGATAGTATTTTGTTGAAGATCTTAGCATCCGTGTTCATCAGGGAGATTGGTCTGTAGTTTTCTTTCTTCGTGTTGTCTCTCCCTGCTTTGGGTATCAGGGTGATATGTGCCTCATAGAAGATGTTTGGGGATGTTTCTGTTTCTTCTACTTCTTGGAAGAGCTTGAAAAGGATTGGCAGTAGGTCCTCCTTAAAGGTTTGGTTGAATTCATCAGTGAATCCATCTGGATTTGGGCTTTTGTGTTTGGGCAGACTTTTAATTACTGTTTCAATTTCCTCAATGGTTTTAGGCTTATTCAGGTGTTGCAGGTCTTCTTATTTTAGCCAGGGATGTTATAGGACTTCAGGAATTTATCCATTTCTTCTAGGTTCTCATGTTTCGTGGCATACAGACTTTCAAAGTAATCTCTGATGTACTTTAGGATTTCTTTGGTTTCTGTTGTGATGCCACCATTTTTATTTCTTATTCTGTTTATTTTGTTCTATCTTTCCCTGTCCTTTCAAGTCTTGCCAGTGGTTTGTAGATCTTGTTTTTTTTTTTCTAAGAACCAGCTCTTGGTTTCATTAATCTTTTGGATTGTTTTTTGGGGTTTCCAACTCATTGATTTCCTCTAAAGTGTTATTATTTCCTTCATTCTGCCTGGGTTGGGTTCCTTTTGTAGGTCTTTTTTTCTAATGTTTTCAGCTGTGTAGTCAGGTTTTTTATGTGGGACCTTTTTTTCTTTCCTGTGAAATCTTTCAGAGCTATAAACTTTCCTCTTAACACATTTTTTGCTGTGTCCCACAAGTTATTATATTTGGTGTCTTCGTTTTCATTTGTTTCCAGCAATCTTTGGATTTCCTGTTTGATTTCTTCTATGACCCATTGGATGTTCAGCAGTGAGCTGTTCACTTTCCAGGTGTATCGTTTGACTCCATGTTTCTGTGTAGGGTTAACTTCCATTGTAAGTGAATGTGGTCTAAAAAAGATTGTTGACACAATTTATATCTTTTTATTTTATTGAGGTATGCTTTGTGACTCAGCTTGTGGTCTATCTTGGAAAATGTTACATGCGCACCAGAGAAAAATGTGTATTCAACTTTTTTGGCATGAAAAGCCCTGTATATATACACGAGTCTCTTCCATTTCTTCCTTCAAGGCCAATATTTCCTTGGTGAGTTTCAGTTTTGTTGATCTATCCATAGTTGATAGAGCAATGTTGAAGTCTCCAACTATTATTGTGCACTGTTAGTGTAGTACATTAACAGTAGGCCTTTCAGCAGCTGTTTTAAGTATTTTGCTGGCCCCTCATTGGGTGCATATATATTTAGTAGTGTAACTTCTTCCTGGAATACATACCCCTTAATTAATAAGAAACGGCCTTCATTGTCCCTTCTAACCTTTTTCAGCCTGAAGTCTGTATTGTCAGATACTATTATGGCCAGACCGGCCTTTTTGGAGTTGTTTGCATGGAGAATTGTCTTCCAACCTTTGACTTTGAGTCTGTGTTTGCTCCGATTATTTATATGTGTTTCTTGTAAACAGCAGAATTTTGGGTTCAATTTTTTAATCCATTTTGCCACACTGTGTCTCTTAATTGCTGCATTTAGACCGTTGACATTGAGAGAGATTATTGTCATCAGATTTTGTGTCATCTTTCTGTTTTCCCTTGTTGTGCTTTTTGGGTTTTGTCTTATTTTACAGTAGACACTTCAGTCCTTCGTTGAAAGTTGATTTTGAGTCCTTGAAGTTCCTGAGTTGTTGCTTATCCATGAGTTGTGTATCTTTCCTTCATATCTGAATGTGAGTCTGGCCATCTAAAGAATTCTTGGTGAGGCCTGCAGTTCATTGAGCCTTTTTTAAAATATCCCTCCATTGTTTTCAGGCTTGGATTGTTTCATCGGAGAAGTCTGCTGTAAATCTTAGGGATGTTCTTTTGGATGTGATTTCCTTCTTTGATTTTGCTGCTTTGAGTATTCTATCTCTATCTATAGTTTTTGTCATTCTAATTAAGATGTGTCTTGGAATATTCTTATTGGGATTTCTTTTTATCTGGTACCCTACGGGCATCCTGAATCTGGAGACTAGCATTCTTTATTTCTGGAAAATTCTAAGCAATGATGGCTTTCACAGTTTCATTATCAGGGTTTTCTTCTTGCCCTTCTGGACCCCAATGATCTGTATGTTATTCCTTTTGGCTTCATCCCAACTATCTCTTGTTGTTTTTTCATTAATTGTGTCTTTTTTCCATCCTCCGCTGTTGTGTAGAGAATCTTTGGAACTCGTCTTGAAGATCACCAGTTCTTTATTCAGCAGTTGTTACTCTGCTATGGAGGCCTTCCAATGTGTTTTTCATTTCATTTACCACATTGTTAATATCAGTCATTTCCGATTGTATTTTGTATTCCCCATTTCTTCTTTCATGTCCTCTTCTATTTTATTGATTTTGCATTCATTGCTTCTTTGAGTTCCTTATGTATCCTTAACAATTCTTTCCGAAATTCCTTATCAGAGAGGTTATACAACTCATTGTTATTGCTTGGCTCCTCTGGGCTAGTGACTTCACTCACTGAGCTTGATGGAATTTTGCGTTGCTTTACCATTATGACTATTGTCGGTTGCAAATGTGAGTTCTTGGGTGGCTAGATAGTACAGTTAGTAGGTGTCTGGGCTGTTTACAGAATTTGGGTGGTTGGCAAGGAGTTTAGGGACAAATGCGCTCTGGTACCTCATGCAAGATAGATAGTAAGTAGATTGCCGGATACGCTAGTGCATCTGCTTGGTTTTGAGTTTGGGGATGTGGGTGGCTGGTTCTGGCTTGTTCGCTGGGTCTGGTTAGTTCTGTGGAGATGCAAGGATCACACCCACACACACCTGTAGGAGGGACAGGAGTCGTTCCTGGAATCGCAGGGCAGAAGTGGTCTGGGGCGTATCCAAGGCTGTGTGCCTTGGGTTCTGTTGGTGAAAGTTCTGGCCTTCTCTCAGCTGGTTACTTCTGCTGAGATGCAAGGATCTCACACGCACACACACACACACACACACACACACACACACACCTATAGGAAGCACGGGGGTCTTTCCCAGAAGGTCAGGGCAGAGGGTGCTCCTGAGGCGGATCCAAGGCTGTGTGCCTCGGGTCCTGTTGGTGAAAGTTCTGGCCTTCCCTGGGGCTGGTTAGTTCAGCGGAGATGCCAGGATCAAGACACACAGAGTTTTTAATTTGAGATTTTTTATACTCTGTTTTATGTTATTAATTTATAATATTTACTTTAAATATATAATCTTTAGCTGAATATAATCTTTGATTAATGGATGAAAAGTTTTATATCTTTGAGAAAGTTTCATCTTGTGATGAGTGACTTATCTTTGTAGACGTCCCTCAAATTTTTCTTTTATTGGGTGTCCCAAAAACCTATCTCTCTAGAAGTTTGAACTATAAGTACCTATGTACAAAACCCAGCAAATGTTTTTTTTTTGGGTTTTTTAGGTTATTTACTTAAAAAACTGAGTGATTTTTTTGTTTTTTTTACTTAAAAAACTGAGTGTTTTTTAATGACATGTAAAATAGGAGTTGTTTCCTTGTTTTAAGTCACATGTAGAATTCAGGGTAAATGTATCATGTAATACATATTTTCAATTCTACTACATGTTTTTAATTCTACTATTGGTTTTTATGATGAATTTTTATCAGAACTAGATTGAACAGTGGTACTTACTTTTAATCAGAGCAAAATATAAGCAAATGACAATCTCATTTTTAGTCAAAACAACAGAAAGGAAATTAGCTCTTCACCTAAGACTCTAGGAAATGAAGCCAAGTAATTACTTTAGAAATAAGGATGAAGTAAGTCACTATGTTGTCCAATCTCCCTTCTCTCTAATTATTCCCACTTAGAATATTCATTGAGTTGCAGATGCACATCATTCTTGAAGATAGCAAGAAGGTTGTTTTATTTGGGATTTTTTGCCTTATTGGTATCTCTATGCTTCAAAAATAAACATGGCAATTTTAATTTAAAAACTTCTAATAAAACCTATTTTATACAAATTTTCCTCAAGATAGATTTCTGTTCTTTAAAATTTTCTTCTTTTCTATATGATTGGCAAAAGAATTGTCTTAGGTTCAGTCAGCAAATTATAAATTAAATTTATATTCTAGTAGGAAAAATAATACTGCAAAAGATTTGCAATAGTGCATTTTTCTTTAATTGAAAGGATTGTATAAAATGTACTTAGATCATGAAAACTTATTGCACATTAATTATATTATTTGGTAACTCTTGGCAATGATTTGATTTCCCTTGTTTTTTGACTGGGCCATACCAATCAATGCTCAAGGGGTACCCAGTTCTGCACTCAGGAATTGCTCCTGGTGGTACGTGGGAGGCCATTAGGCATACCCGTGATCAAAATTGGGTTAGCAAGGCCAGTGCCCTATACACTAGTTTTCCTGCCCCTACAGTCTTTAAACTACTTTGAGTTTGTTTTCTCATTGAAGAATAAAAAGGTCCAAGAAAAAAAAGCTTTACTACCCTGAATGTTTTGAAATGTTGCACTACGCATTGTTTAGAATTGTTAAGTATAATATACCTATCATTGTTCTAGATTTCTTTCTAGTATTTCACACACTAAAATTTCTCCATGTGCTAGAGATCCAAACTGTTTCTTATCCATTACCTGATCTATATGTTCCCTAGTCCTGAAAATTCCATGATTTACTTCATATCTATGGGTATATCTAGATTCAGGTAAAGCAAATCCCAAAGATTTACCTCAAATCTATGGGAACTTTTATAGCTCTACAGCTAGAGTTATAAAGAATGCATAAATCCTTAAATTAATCAAATACTTTCTATATAATGAATGACTTAATTGTATGCACCTTCATTTTTAAAATAGATCTAGATTTTCCTATTTTTAAATATATAAAATAATTTTACTGTCCACTAATTAAAAACGACTTAATAGTGAATGGTTTTGTATTTTTATGATAAATAATATCTAAAGCTTAATTGCTCTTTATTGAAGCAAATGTTTTTCAATTCAATCCAAAAAACTTATTTGTAAGTAGTTATTCATATGTATTGAATTTCTTCTTAATTACTTGATCACTTGACATCCCTTTATTCATCGATTTACTTAAGTGGGAGCCGGTAACGTTTCCATTTGTCCCTTTTACATGCCAGTGTAGCCCAATGGCATCTGCTTGCTCCAGGAATATGAAGAGCCTCAAACCGTTCATTCAGGGTCTTGACAAAGAAGTCTGACCATCTTGTAGGTGGCCGGCCACATGATCTTTTGATGTCCCGTGGGGATCCAGTTGGTAATGGCTCTAGTCCAACAGTCATCTCCAAATTGCATTGCATGTCCAGCCCTTCTGATTTTCGTTGCCTTGTCAAACAAGACAGTGTCCCTGTGTTTTTGTCTACAAGAAACACATCTGAATAATCAGAGCAAACATAGACTCAAAGTCAAAGGTTGGAAGCAGCAGCAGCAGCAGCAGCAGCAGCAGCAGCAGCAGCATTAGTAGTAGTAGTAGTAGTAGTAGTAGTAGCACCACCAGCAGCAGCAGCAGCAGCAGCAGCAGCAGCAGTAGTAGTAGTAGTAATAGTAGTAGTAGTAGTAGTAGTAGTAGTAGCAGTAGCAGTAAAGATAATTTACTCGATCATCAATGGAGGTCTGAACTCCGGATTCCTTCTCTCACTTGAGTGAGGTGTGATATTCCTAGTATAGCTCTTTTAATTCCTCTTTGGGAGACCCGAATAGCATTCTCATCCTGCTTTTGTAGGGCCGAGGTCTCTGAGGCATATGCTAATGCAGGGAGAATGGTGGAGTCGAAGAGATGTGCCTGGAGCTGGCATTGAATTTATAATTGTGATATTGTGACACATTTTTTAAGACCATGATATCTGTTTCCTAGTAAAACTCATGTCCTACTGAAGAATGTTGGCTTACTTTTATAGGAATTCTATTGTAGTATAACAAATTTAATAAAGTCATTTCATTTTATTTAATTTTCACAAGAACCTAGAGCA
The DNA here is from genome assembly GCA_021461705.1 of Cryptotis parvus. Classification (NCBI taxonomy): domain Eukaryota; kingdom Metazoa; phylum Chordata; class Mammalia; order Eulipotyphla; family Soricidae; genus Cryptotis; species Cryptotis parvus. The sequence goes on from JAJIBD010030559.1 coordinate 219,495, forward strand.
GGGCGAATATTGTTCCAGTATTGGTTGAGTAAGCTGAGAGTCTGAGAAGTCAATTTTTCTCTGGAATAAGTAGAATTAGAGATGGGACTTGAACTTGTTTCACACGGAAGCAAACGCTCTTTCATCTGTACCAAATGGTGTTCTTGACATGTAATTTGTTTCTTACAAAGGTGCGGACTTAAAGAAATGTGTTTAGCTGTTCCAAACTAATAACTCTTCTTAGTTATACATGCACACATGTACACTGCATTTGAAATTTTCATCTTTATTAATATTTATTCTTTAGGCATACAGTGTTACCACATTACATCCATCACTCTCCTTTTCCCCCTTCTTTTCCTTATCCTTCCTACTTACCTCCTTCTGTCTCCACTTCCACTACTTGGTAAACTCATTAGCATCGAGTCTGAAGTTTAAGTGATACCTATTAACAAAACTGAGTTGAAAAGAAATGTAAAAGCAATTATCTGAGCTTCTCTCAGTGGAGGAGATTCTGCTCTGGCTTTTCATTTCCTATGAAGTGTGAAAAATATGAGAAAATTACAATTTATACATAGGAGGAAATGACACTTTGGCCATTAAGTCAACTAGCCACTCTGTAAACAGTGCTTGGTCAAATTATGAGATTTTATAAATTGTTAAATATATTCTCTGCAATTTCTCCTTGATTAACATAATCTCACACACTCTGGTTCTTAACAATAAAGGAGCACCCATCCATTACGAGATTGTAGCAGGCCAATGATTATTTAATTCAAGTAGTATTTTCTTCTTATATATCAAATGAGAATGATAAAAAAACCTTAGTAGTAGTAGTAGCAGCAGCAGCAGCAGCAGCAGCAGTAGTAGTAGTAGTAGTAGTAGCAGCAGCAACAGCAGCAGCAGCAGCAGCAGCAGCAGCAGTAGTAGTAGTAGTAGTAGTAGTAGTAGTAGTAGTAGTAGTAGTAGTAGCAGCAGCAGTAGTAGTAGTAGCAGTAAAGATAAATAGTAAAAATTCTTCTTACTTTCTCAGATCCCATAGTAACTCATAACTTTTCAAAATTCCACAAAGCAGGGGTCAAATGCTATATTATAGCTGGTAGGGCATTTGATCCCTGACATCCCATATGGTTCTCTGTTGCAGTACACTGCTGCCCAAAGCCTCTGCATTTAGCCTGGAGTTGCCTCCTGCAGGCCACTTTGTAGATGAGGCAGGACAGCTTGTAGCCAGCAGTTTATCTTACCATGTATTCTGTGCTACTTGGTAAAAATATTTTCTCTTATGCTGCCACAATCATTGTGGGACTAGCTAGATCTTACCAGAATATTCACCTGGCCACATTGTATCTCTAAGAAATTAGACCAGAGAGAAATGCTGTTTGCCTCCACAAGCAAGCAAGCAAGCATGGCTCTTAATAATTCTAAAGTCCAATATACAAAACAACTATGAAGTAAAGATGAAACTTGGAGAAATTTATACCTAATTGTAAGATATTCATTGGTAAAGATAAATGCCCCTCCTCCACACTACCCTGCAGGGGCGCTACCAAGGCAGGTTTTGGCTGGGCAGCATTAAACTCTCAAAGGACTTAGGTGAGGTCCTGGGGAAAATTACCTGAGGGAATTGACCCTGACTGCTTTCCGTTAGAGTGGGGAGTCTGTGTTGCAGGGATATAAAACTGTAGCCTGCTTTCTTTCTCTCTATTTTTTTTTGTCCCTTTGCCCTTGCATTCTTGCTCTCTCCTCTCTGTACTCTCCCTTGTTGGGCCTTAATATGTGCTGTTGGCCATCTTGGCATACACTGGCTGGAGCCCAGCCGGGAACCTAAGTCCTTATTATACAAATCAGCAATAGGAAAAGAATCTTTTCCTATTGCTGATTTGTATAACTAGAACAAGTGTCAGTAAAACCTCTTGAAACTTTTCTGGATTATTGCGTCTTTCTCTGCTGACCCCCTGATCTCCTGGGGCAGAAGGGGATTCCTACACCCTGCTCCCAGAGTTTGTTGGGGTGCACAGCTGTACTCTGACAGTTCTCCAAGTACATGGGAGTAATTCTTGAGTACTGAGTCAGGAATAACTCCTGAGCACTGCTCCCAAAGTAAATTTTCCAAAGTACAATCACTAACACTATCTTACCGTTCATCATTAATTTGCTCGAGTGGGCTCCAAAACATCTCCATATGTCCTGTCTCATGCTAGTAGAGCCAAAGGGCATCTGCTCGCTCCAGGAACATAAAGAGCCTCAAACCCTTATATTAGGTCATGGGAATGACCTAACATAATTGTTACCGGTAGTTGGCATATCAAATATGACACAGGCAGCTTGCCAGGCTTGCCGTCTGTATTACAAACTACAATATTGTAAGATATTACAGCACTACTACGAACCGTTATACAGTGGCTAATTAATTCTCTGGGTCTCTTTACTTGGCTTTCAAACCAAACTCTGAGTCTACCATTGCCATTAACAGCCTTGTGAATTATCACTGGCCATTTTAACTTCCATTGGATGCATCAGATGTAACAAACTGCATTCATTCAATCAAATACTTCCTTTGAAGTGCCAGTCTTTGTTCCAGTAGAGATAAGTGGAAAAATAGTAGAGGTAAGCAGGAACTAATATTTATTTTACATCATGACAGGTTAGGTGATAAGGAAGATGAATTAACTAAAGCATTTTTTAGTCTGTTTTGTCACCATTACAGGTTTGCCACACAACAGAATACCAGAATAATCAGTACATTATTACAAAGTTGTGTGAGGTAGACTACACAAACTGGACTTTAATATATAAATTTTGATATGTAAACTTACAGTTAGCAGTTGCAAATTGATATTAGTATATTAGTGATTTTAATGACATGGAAATGGATGACATCTCCAGGAGATGTGAATGACATCACCAGTATTGAGGATGGAGCAGAAAGAGTAAAAATTTAATGGTACAGTGTAGTCAGTAAGTCCATATTGTAATATAGGAGTAATCAATTGTAAAATTAAAAATGCGCTGTGTTGTAAACACCAAGCAAACAGGTGTTTCAAAGCAAAAAAGCATTATTGTGACAAAGTTATGAAGAAATCAGATTGGGAGGCTGAAAACAGAGTGAATAAAACTCTAAGCTTGGAAAATGGGGTGGACTTAGCACAACATTTAAGGTACTTACCCTGTATGCAACTGACCTAGTTTTGATATCCTTCACCTTATATGGCTTTCCACACACCATCAGCAGTGACCCATGAGCACAGAATTAGGAGTATCCCCTGTGCATTGCCAGATGTGACTAAAAACTAAAACATAATAAAATAACAAACCAGTTTGCTAGAGTAAAGGAAAGTCTGGAAGGAGGTTAAAGACATTTGGTTTTATAAGGTATACTTAACATGTTAAAAGCTAACTGAAAGATCCACTTGAGTCAAGAATACCAGACAGGAGTAAAAGTGAAGGTTGCTGAGAAGATGGAGAGGAGACCCACAGTACACATGAGGTTAAGTTTCATGTTGTAACAGAACTGACGGAATACTGATAGTTCAATATAGAGAGGTTTGCATACAGGAACAATCAAATTAATGTTGTTCTATCCAGATGGCTTCTCTTTGTTTCCCAAACTAAGAAGTGCTCTCCTCAGTTAAGAACATGTGAAGAAAGAAAGAATTATAAATATGAGGAGGGATGGATAGGAAGGCAGTGGGGAAATGGGGCGCTCAAATGAACAGACCGATACAGGTAGTTTATCAGGCAGCTCAAATGTCATAACATTAATGAGAATTTTCTTTCATCTTCCCAGCAGCCGTCACCCGTTACCTCTCTCACCCTGAGGTAGAACTAGTCTATAATATCTTCTTCCCTTGAAATATCACGGTGCATTTTTCATACCATAATAGAGATAATCTCACTGCATTACAACCATCTGTTAGCATTTCTTTTTCCTTCAATAGGCTGTGAACTGCATAAGATTATTTCTTGTATCCTAATTTAACATTTTCTCTAATAGTTTAGAAAATAATAAAAACAAACATTATTGAGGTGTCTAGTGTTTAAATAAATATAATTTAAAGGTTATATGTTAACTTTTATTGAGCTCTAACCTCTACTGACACTTGTCTAAGAATATTTTCATTTTTCTTATTTATAATTCAATATTGTTCTCACAGTCATCCTAATTTGTCTAATAGATTAGGAGATTTAGTGTTAGGGAGATTAAATATCTTAATGGAAATATTTCTTTTCTATAAATACTGTTTTAGGGAACTCGTGCAGTGAAGTATAGACACAGACAAAGCACAATTTAGGAATAGAAGAAGACTCAGATGTGAATGCTTCGTGGGCTCACCATACTATAACTATCCTCTGGGTTTTTTTTTTTTTGGCCAAGTTATTTATTTGCAACAAAGAATATGAGATGAAGGAACCAAAAGTGATATAGCAAATCTTCACAATTTGCCATAATTAAAGGAGAAAAAAGCTATTATGGTGCTTAAAAAATCAGTGAATATGAATTTTTTCATGAAACTTACATTTTTTAATATACATGTCCTCAAATTTAGATAATTCAACTCCAAATACTTATCAGTATACCTATTATTATCCTTCTGAAGTATATTTGTTATTGATATTAAAAATAACTGAATTATAATTGAATACATACACTGGAATATTTAAATTTAAATATAAAATATACTGTAAAATTTAAAAAAATTGACATTCATGATATGCTTATTTGCATGTTTTTAAATTAAATATTGAATAGTCACTTAAAGACAATTTCATATTTATACAATTTAAGGATTTTAGTTAAGTTCTTTATTTTAAAAGAGCATTATTAGCAATAAATTTGAAAATGATATGTCTTACTGATAAAAAATTAGTATGTGTTAATGTTTAGCTATATTAATTGTATAAAAGTAAATAGATAATTTTATAACCCAATTGATATGCATGAGTTTCATGCACAAAATATTATACAAGATAATCTGCATCAAGTTTGCAAATTGTTTTTAATGAGATGTATCACTGAAAATTCTTTGAAAGCAAATAATAGGAAAAATCATATTTGTTTAAAGAAAAGGTATTTATTTCCTTGCATAATTGTAAATTAAGTGGAAAAACACAATTAGCTATTGATACAGTAATTCCTGTTTCAATTTTTACAGATTTGCTTTTGAGAGGTATCTATATCTGTATGCAATAAAGCAGAGCCATTTTATTATTATTTTTGTTTGGTGAGAAATAGACCATTTCATTGTTCTATTCAATGAGTTTAATAAGTGTATATAATAAAAAATAAAATGGAACATTTTCTTTCCCAAAATTCCATTGTGGAGTTTGCAATGAACTCTTTTCAATTGTTTCCTCCTTTACACAATCTTTATCTTCCTTTTAACATTATAGGCTAGTTTAACTTTTGTAAAAGTTCATAGACTACCAGGTGACAGGACTCTTCTCTCTTCAGGATAATGGTTTTGAAATTAATTTATGTTGCACATGTAATATGAAATTTATACTTTTTAATTTCTAAGTTTTAACACAATAAGAACATACTACAATTTGTACGCCTTTTTTACTTGTTGATAGGCACTTTGTATTAATACCAATTCAGGCTGTTATGAATAAAGCTGTGAATAATGAGGTATATATCTTTGTATTGGCTTGTATTTTGAATTTTATTGGGAAAATATAATGACAATTAGTGAGTTTTATGGTAAGCATACATTTAATTTTATTGCAAAGTGGCTGTGTCATTTTACAATTCCACGGCCACTCACGTGAGACTTTATATTGTTCTGATATTCAAGCCAACAGTCTGTATTGTCAGTCTTTAAAGTTCTGCCTTATTTTATTAATATCTTGGAGCTTTAGTTTGGAAAACTCTTTATGTTTTAACTTGCATTGCCTTGCATTTCCTTACACTAAGAACATTTTTGAAGGTGGTAATTCACCATCTGTATAACTTTCTTTTTGCTAATTTATTTGTTCTTTTCAAGCTTGTCCAGAGGGAACCAGTGTTCATTCCAGGAACATAGGCCAGTCCGTCCAGAAGAGTCAATGCTAGCACTTGATGAGGTGCTGCTGGTTGGGGTCCATGAGAGCAGGAACCATCAGAACCACCAAAGTGGTGCTCAAGGATCTCCAAGACTATATCAACAATGCTTTAGGGATCATTAGGTTCTGAAGATTGAACCAGATTTACTGCCTACCTAACTCCTTAGTAATTTATCTGGCTTAGCTTTATTTTACTGTATTCTGGATGCAAATTGTGTGGGAGAGAGTTAATACAGCATACCTGAACTGTAGTAAGATTCCATATTTTATTTTTTTAATTTTTAGAATTTTATTTCATTTTTTGGTTGTGTGTTTGCTTTTTTTAAGAAAATTTTTTAATATAACACCATGAGATAGACATTTCCAAAGCTATTGATGATTGGGTTTCAGTCACACAATGTTGCAGTACCCATCCCTCCACCAGTGCACAAAAAATAAATTTGATTTAAGAAAAAGAAAGGAAAAGAAAGCATTCAGTTCACTTTTTGTTTCACATTTCCCACCACAGTAGTGGTCAATGAAGGATCTGTTAACCAAAAGGTTGGTGGTTCGGGCCCACCCAGGGACACCAGATGTCAGGGAGCTCCGCCGGGGTCCCCAACAGTGCCGGGAAGCAAGTTCCCTTCTACCTCCGAAGCCGGCGAGGAATGGATGAAAAACTCAGGAATCCGATGCAGTTTTAAAAGGGCTTTACTATTATAGGTTCCAATATACAATCCAAGAGCAGGAAAAATCTCCGGAATCTGCATTCCAAGCTAGGCCCCACAGAGGTGCAGGCCAAGATGTCTGCTGCTTCATTTCCTCGAACCATCAGCCCGGGGAGTCGGCTGTGAGAACGGATGTGGGAGATGTATATAGGGGAATGTTCTTTTCGGAGGAGATCTTGTAGTTTATGGAGTAGCTCCTGAATTATAGGATTATGGACATTTAAAGAAGCAGTGACAATTCCAGGAAATAAACCAACTACATATGCAGAATCACTCACCACATTACATGGGCCAGATACATGGGATAGTAAATGTATCAGGGTGGAGAGTTCCACTTGTTGGGCAGATTTATAATTTGTATGCACAGTAGTGGTCAATGAAGGACCTGTAATTCCCTGCCAGTGCTCGGGGGACTAAAAAAAAAAAGAATCACTTTAGGAATGATTTTTTGATTTTGTTTAATACCATAAAATCAATAGAAACTTGTAAGATATCTAAAATATGTATATGTTTACTCTGGTCTCTTAGAAGTTTTTGTGAGAGAAATTAAATTAGGCATATTAAATAATTTTTTAATGCAACTTAAAAATCAATGAACTAATCCAATGCATTGAAATAAATTCTCTAAGGCCTACCTTCATTCTTTATAGTATGTGTATCTTAATAATATTTACTCTAGAGAATTGTGAAAATTAGTTTTAGTAACACCTGTTAATCTTTAAATATTAGATACTATAAAAGAAACTCATTATTTTCTACTAGTTATTAACATGCATATTTAATACATTTCCATATTATCGATATATGATATGATACTATTATATGAACCTGTCTAAAACTGGCAATCTTAGGCTGTTCTAGTTCTCCACATATCTGTAGCAGAATCTAAAGATTCCGATTATTTTTTTTGCTTTTTGGGGTCACACCCGGCAATACTCAGTGCTTACTCCTGGGACTCCTGGCTCTGCTCTTAGGAATTACACCTGGTGGTGCTCGAGGGACCATATGGTATGCTCAGGTGGAATCTGGGCCGGCAGTGTGCAAGGCAAACACCCTACCCACTGAACTATCGCTCCGGCCCCAAATATTTTTCTTTATTCAGATTAGGAGACAGATGAAGAGATGGGGTATATTTCAGAGGTAATAGCAAATTAGTCTATGTAATCATCTTGAATTATTTATTTGTTGACAGAACAATTCTGAGGTCCTATTCTGTGATGGGAAGACAAAATACACACGTTTTATGACAACCAGTTTTGAAGACACTTAAAAAAACAGGCTATCGGTTACTTAATGATCTCCCTACTAGGAAATTTTGAGGCTATTTGCTTTTCCCATATGGTTTATAAAATTATACACTGACCACAATACTGAGCAACTTTAGTTTTTCCCTCACATTGCAAATGGAATTATTCTGCATGTATAGAGGTATGTTTCTGTTGTGTGCCATTTTTCTACTTTATTTAACTTTCCAGTTACTCTTCTGGAAAGAATTGTTCATAGAACAGAAATGCTCAAAGGAATCCATTCAAATTGATAAACTGCTTTCTGTTCTTACATGAAACTGTATAAGAGATTAGATTTTCCTTCTGATTAACTTTAAGTTAACTAGAAATGAGATCATGTGAAAGATGAAGGTAAAAGAAGTTGGGTATATTTTGGAGAGTGTCAGTTACTCTCAATGATTTCTTCAAGGCTGAAGAAAATGCTTTCTTGATGGGAATATATATCTATTAAACAGGATAAATAGCCTTTTCACATATTTGTTCCACTGTAAGTTTTGAATTAAATGATCATTGTCTTCCATGCATTTGTCCATAATTATCTTAGAAGATTGAATACAAAGAAGGTGGCTTTACAGCCTTTAAAGTAGAAGACAAGAAAACGATGGCTTTCTTAACTCTTTCTTCTTTCTTAATTTCAGTTTGAGCTACTGAGGTTTGACTTTAACACACTCAGTCTCACGTATAAGTTTATAGGACCTCCTCAGAGGTGCTTAGGGGTTTGGGACCACTCAGAGTGACACTCCCTTCAATGGTACATACTTGTTTTAGGTGTCTGGCTGGCAAAAGTTCAACTATACTGGAGCCATCAGGCTATATTATCATAGAACTGAGGAATTTGAGACCTTGTCCATGCTAAGCTTGTATTCCATTTTATTGAACTATTCCCTGGGCCCATATAGTAATGGTTTTCTTGCATGACTTAGCACTATTTTCCTTTGGAATTTTCTACTTTCAGTAGATCTGTCTTCAAAAATGCACATACATTTTACTTTTCCATATCACAGCTCAGTCTTTTTGCTGTGCCTCCAGATCATCATCGCTGCTTGGAAGTCAGAAGATAAAGGGAAGGCACATAAATATAGTTTCCTATGATACTAAAAGAATCAGAAATGGCAGAAATACTGAAGGAATCAGAAATGCACAATGAACAGTCTCTAATATATTCAATAAGGTGTCTTGATATATTCAGAAAGCAGTACTTTACGGCAAAGAAACAAAGGATGTCGTGGAATATCCACTCTATCAATTTAACAAAAGACATCAGAATACAGCAGATACATTCACGTCTTAGTTTTGTTGAAATACAGGGAAGGAGAATAAAACTGTCCCAACTTTAATTTTTATAATGAAAGCTCTTTATGAGTACCACCGCTTTGCTTTCACTATAAATCTAATGACTACCAATATTTGTACAGGTAATAACTATGTTCCTGGATTTACTATGGGTATGAATAGGTTGCCTTTAATTATTGCCATTGTACCAATGGAGCATATGTTAGATGAGTGATAATAGTGGCAATAAGTTATGCATGTCAATAAGACTCCCATTGTTTTAGCTGAAACTATTGCGGAGATTTCCTTTATTTACTAGAGCAAAAAATATAAGTCTTTGGGGGCATTGATTAAGCCCCAAAGACTTAATCAAACAGTAACTTTTTTATTGTTGTCTATGTGGTTATAGATTTGTTGGATATTTAGGAGGAATAAGAGAAATCCTAGCCCAGGATTTAAGAGGCAGTGATAACTGGTGTCTAAAGGAAAATGCTTTTATCATGAATGGGTGTTGAATCTTGTCAAATGCTTTCTCTGAATCTATTGATATGATCATATGATTTTTTTTCTTTTATTGATATGATATATTGAATGACTTGCGAATGTTGAACTATCCCTTGTGTCTCTAGAATGATCTTATTTGGTTATGGTGTATAATCTTTTGATGAGTCTTTGGATTCTATTTGCTAGTATTTTTTTTGAAGATCTTAGCATCGGTGTTCATCAGGGATATTGATCTGTAGTTTTCTTTTTTTGTGATGTCTCTCTCTGCTTTGGGTATCAGGTTGATATGTGCCCTGTTGAAGCTATTTGGGAATGTTTCTGTTTTTTCTTTCTTTGAAGAGCTTGGAAAGGACTGAAGGTAGTTCTCTTTAAAGGTTTGGAAAAATTCACTAGTGAATCCATCTGGATCTGGGCTTTTGTGTTTGGGCAGACTTTTAATTACTGTTTTAATTTCCTCCATGGTATTTGAGGTCTTCTTTTCAGCCTTGAGAGGTTGTAGGAATTAGGAATTTGCCAATTCTTCCAGCTTCTATTGTTTCGTAGTATACAGGCACTAAGTAACCTCTGATGATCTTTTGGATTTCTTTGGCTTCTGTTGTAATGTCCCCCCCCCACACACACACACACTTTCATTCCTGATTCTATCTGTTTGGGTTCTCTCTTTCCCTTTCCTTGCAAGTCTTGCAAGTGGTTTGTCTATCTTGTTTAATTTTTCAAAGAACCAGATCTTGGTTTCATTGATATTTTGGATTTTTTTTTTTCTGGAATCCAGCTCATTGATTTCTGCTCTGAGTTTTATTATTTCCTTGTCTCTGCCTGGGTTGGACTCCTTTTGTTGGTCTTTTTCTAAGATCTAAAGCTGTGACGCCAGATTGTTTGTGTGGGCCCTTTCTTCTTTTGTGATGATATCCTTTAATTTACAATAATTTGATTATGCTGAGAGTAAATTTATTTGCGTTTATGTCATTTTTTCTGATTTGCTAGAATTTTATTTTGCTGTGCTGATGTCTGCTACATTTTTGAAAGTGTCCAGTTAGTATCTAAAGTCTTTTGTTGCCTCTTCTTCTTCCTCTCTACGACTATAGTTACAGATAATTGTCTTTCTGTGTTCACATTTAAAAAAGCTTTGACTTCCTCCTCAGCTAATCTTCCTCCTTATCTGGGAGTGTTCCTTGAGCACAGAGTCAGAAGTAAGCTCTGAAGTAGCTGGGTGTGGGTCAAATAAGGTTTTTTTTTCATTTTGGACATTGTATTTTTATTGTGACTATTTCTGTTTAGATTTTATTGTGACTTTCATAACTCTGATGAATTTCATTCACCTGTTCATATAAATTATTTTATAGTTAATATCACATTTTAATATTGTTATATTGAAAAAATTTTAACCACTTATTTGTCTGACATTTTCAGTGGTGCTTAGGACCTACACTTGTTCTGTGCTATGGGTCACTCCCCAGGTTGGTGGAGTGATCCATAGCACAGAACAAGGTGTAGGTCCCTTGTTCCTCAAGCCATCATGCTATGCGGGGAACTTACCCAGGGTTTCAGCATGCAAAAGTATTTTCTCCATTCTTTTGAACTACTTTCCTGGCCACTAATCACAATTATTTTCAAGTTCCTGTTAATTTCATAATCTTGGAAGTTTCGATACAGTCTATTTCTCCTCTTGAAATAAAATGGTTTCATCTTTCTTTTCCATGAATCTTATGCATTTTTGCTATGTTCCTACATTAAAATAAATGTTTTAGAGATTTTTTAATTATGAAATATATTTATCATAATAAAATTATTCATAATAAAAATAAATTGATATATTCGACTACAATAAAATGAAACTTTTTGTCCTCAAAGTAAATAGTCAAAGAAAATGGACAAAAGCCACTATAGAAACTATGAGAGAAGATATGGACAAAACATGCAACAGAGAGCAGAACTAATTTAAAAACATATATTTGGCAGTCTTATATATTTAAAATAATAAAATGTATCTGTCCATGAAAATAAGTGTAAGATCTTCAGGTATTGGCAATAAGCAAGATGTCACAATACCTTACTTCAACTAATCACATTTTTAATGTAAAAATCAGAAAATGTAAAAGTTAGGCTGTTGACCTGGTGGCACTGTGGGTGTGTGAGTGTAATTGCCCCATGGACTCTGCCTTTTCCCCTTCTGAGTTTTCAGTGCGTGTCCATGAATTTTGGTGGCTAGTTGATCTCTTCTGAAATTCAATCATGAGTCTGTAAAGCTGGGTCCATAGAAGACTCAGTGTGTTTATGGGAGCAGCTTGCTTTGGCCCTTAGTTAGCCCTTTTGATGTCTGGCAAAACACATGCTCCCAAGAGCACTGCCAGGGGTCATATCTGAGTACAGAGTTAGGAGTAGCCACTGTGCAGTTTGGTGGAACACCCACCCATAACAGCAACAAAAAAAGCACTGGAATAGGAGCTATGGGCTTTTTCTTTTCTTTTTTTCCAGCTTAATCCAGCTGTTTTACACCCACAACCATACCAAACCTGTGAGTCTTCTTTTTCTTATCAGTACAAGGATCATAATCTCTACCACAAAGTATTCTGATGATCAGTCAGATAATGCATGTACATCCTGAAGCAGTCCTGGTACATGGGTAGCCATCGACCTCCTCTGGCCTCTCTGGTTCCCTGCTGTCACTCATAGCATCCATCATGCTTAGGTGGTTCTGCTTGTGACATTTGTGTTTGCTATCCCTCTGTCGCATGGATCCTCACATCCTTGGGCAAGATCCTTGGGTCATGTGGTGCTTGCCAGTGAGCTAATTTTAGGATCCACCTTACTTTAAAGTTGGGGAAACTGAGGCTGTCAAGTGGAAACTTAAGACTTGCTCCTGCCACTGTCACACTTACTCCTCTCTCCACTGTCATCTTTCCATGACTGTGTGCAGACTGGATCTAGCAAAAGGAGTGGATATGGGGTGGATGGGGGTGGGGAGGGTGGTGGTGGGAGGAAAACTGGGGACATTGGTGGTGGGAAATGTGCACTGGTGGAGGGATGGGTGCTGGAACACTATGACTGAAACCCAATCAGAAACAGCGTTGTAATGTCTATTTCATGATGATTCAATAAAAAAAAAGAGTTGTCACTTACGTAGGGTTTGTGAGCCAAAATGGGTACTGTGTCCTACAAGTTAGTTTTTGTATTTCCACATCCAGACTTCTCTCTTGTCAGAACTCCACCCAGCAGACCAGCCGCGGCCGCGGTTCATCATTAAATGCTGGACTTAGAGATGACTGCAAGAGTATGCTACCTGCACAGCAGAGCCTGGCAAGCTACCCGTGTTGTATTTGATATGCCAAATACCAGTAACAATTATAGACCTCATTCTGGAATGGATTGTGGCTCTTTATGTTCCTGGAGCACGCAGATGCCCTTGGGCTCTACTAGCATGATACAGGACATATGGAGGTGTTACTGGGGCCCGCTCGAGCAAATCGATGAACAACGGGAAGACAGTGATACAGTGATACAGTGATTTTCAGATCAAAATGCTTGTATTTGCAAGTATTCTTTTTGTATTTTCAGATCATACCTGATAAGAGACTCAGACACATGGGACACACACACATGGACTCAGACACATGGGGTAAAGCTGCTACCGGCTCTCCGTCTGCTCAGCTGATCATGAGGCAGCTGGGAGGGAAGGAGAGTTCTAGCCCTGTCCCATCATCCCAATAGAACCTCACAAGAAGCCAGAGGAACACCCACACCATGAGGGGCCACCATTTTCAACATCTGGACTCAATGGCTTGTCAGAGCTCCACTCAAGAGTAAAGCTGATCTCTCCCCGTTGGTTCATCAGTAAATGCACAAGATGAGAGCCTACTACTGAGAGTATACCACCAGCACGGCAGAGCCTGGCAAGCTATCCGTGTCGTATTTGATACGCTAAAAACTAGTAACAATTATAGACCTCATTCCCATGATCTGAAGGAATGGTCTGAGGCTCTTCATGTTCCTGGATGAAGCAGTTGCCCTTGGGCTACATTAGCATGTGACAGGACATATGACATATGGAGATGTTACTGGTATCACTCGAGCAAATTGATGAACAATGGGAAGACAAGTGATACAAGTGAAGTGATACAAGTTACTTGCACATCTTATTGCCATGATTTCTTGTTGCACAGAATTAATGACTTCACTCTTTGCCTTTGTGCTGGTTAGTAAGATTTCTTTGTCTAATTTAATGTAAGTGTATACGACATATGCATGATTTAACTTAGATTTCTACAATGTAAATTTATCCCTAACTTTCCTGTAGCTCACTATAAACCCCTATCCATGTAGCATAAGACATCAACAGTACGTAGAACTCTCATTTTGATTTTTGGCTTTACAATAGAGAAATAATTCTTAATTAAGACATAGAAACCTGAATGAAGAAAGTATTATTAAATATATATCTTTTGTCCTATGCACATTGCTTCCACTTTTGTTTTCAACATTGGTCATGATTACCCAATTACTCTTTTCTTGGAAAAATGAGAGTCTTTTATGTTCATCTTCAGTGATACATCTTTCTTCAACAGCATTTTCTACCTCTTACCTTCCGAAAGACAACAAATTTAGTTTCAGAGGTATTTATTTAGTAGAGAACATTTTTATTCAAAAACTTTGTAGAAGTTATAATGGCTTCTGTTACTATCTCTTTTCCCCCCAGGTATACAATAAGCCCAGTGTTTTGTGTTCAAAGGCTATGGTAGATGCTACATCATTTTCTGCTTTTTTTCCCCTCATTGTCCTTACTATAGGTCTCCAGACAATTTCGTAGGCAAATGTATTCCAATGGCTATTGAACCCCCAAAAATATAGAATTTCTATATTCTGGAATTTGAGGGTGTACCAGCAAATATCTAAGTCCCAGTATCTTTCAACTTTCATTCTATTTAGAAAAATGTAAGTAACACTGTAATATCAAATCATCAACTAACAGATTTCACTAAAACCTAAAATCTTATAACTCCCTTTTTAAAGATATGCCAGACAGTAGTATGTGGTAAGGGCTCTTCCTTGGTTCAGACAATTACCTTCCTGCAGTATGTTTACATTTCTTTTCCTTTGTTAGTACAAAAGAGAGGGATGAGAAGAAGAATGAAGAGAAGTGAGGAAGGGGAGGAGAGAGAGAGAGAGAAGGGGAGAGAGAAAAGAAAGCATAACTATCTTATAAAGATTCTAATTCTCTTTCATGAAGGCCCTGCTCAATGATTAATTAAACCTTAATTAATTCCTTACTCCAAATATACTCACATTGAGGGTTAGGGTTTCCAACATTTGAATTTGAAGAGGGGTATCTCAGACACTTATATGTAACACTTGTTGGCTTAGTTCCTTTCCCTTTTGGACTCAGATATTCCATTCTTGGGATCCTCATCTCCACTGTTTTTTTTTTTTTTTTTTTAGTTTGGCGCTACAACAGCCGTCCTCATGGTTCACTCCATACTCTGCATTCAGAGACTGCTCCAGGTAGTGCTTATGAAACTGTATGAGGTGCCAGGGATCCAATCCAGGTCCACATCATCAAGACAAGTGTCTATCTGCTGTACCATCTTTCTGGCCTCAAGAAACCTTCACTGTCAATCATATAACTTGATATAATAATTCTGATTACACTTCCTAGCTTAGACTCTTGATTGCTTGTGTCTTTAAAAGGTATATCACAAGCAACTAACAATGAGTGTGGTTCTCCATTTTGAGTTTCCTTTTTTCAGAGTCTGACTTCTAGTAAAAATCTGAAAATCAAACCGTAATTCCTTCCTCTTTCCTTATCTCCCTTATCTGATGTTTCAGTATGTCTGCCACCATTTTCACACATGCTTTCTGATGCTACTTATTCCTCACTGTTTGAAAAATGGGCTGTCATATCTAGAAATGCTGACTAGTAACTTTGTATCACACACAATTACCGAGCAGGCTTGGGTGGGTCCACCTGTGACCTCGCCTGGTATTAATCCTATCTTATGACAAATGTTGCAGTGTAATTGTTTCTGAAGAACTGTATCAAAATTTAAGCAAACTCAAGAAATCAAATAGATGAGTTACTTGCTGTTTATCTCAATAGTGTCTAACAAACATGCAGTTAGGTAATTCTCTTTCTTTCTTTCTCCTTTCTTTCTTTCTTTCTTTCTTTCTTTCTTTCTTTCTTTCTTTCTTTCTTTCTTTCTTTCTTTCTTTCTTTCTTTCTTTCTTTCTTTCTTTCTTTCTTTCTTTCTTTCTTTCTTTCTTTCTTTCTTTCTTTCTTTCTTTCTTTCTCTTTCTTTCTTTTTCTTTCTTTCTTCTCTCTCTTTCTCTTCCTTTACTTTTCTTATAAAGGAGTATAAATCCATTTGGACAAGAAAATGACTCATAATGAAAGAGAAATTATGAAACTGGATTATTGTGCCTATTGTGTCCTCTAAGATGGGTTTGGTATTAACAGAGTTGATTTTTTTTTTTGTAAGTTCACATGCTTCACAACTGGGCTATTGGGTCATAATTGTCATTACAAGATAAACAAGACCTCATGAAATCTTCTCTGCTTGAACTGAATGGATTATTCTACTGACAAGGAAGATTTAGAATATTTCATCAGATAAACTAACATTTTGCTATCTATAATAAGCCTTTCTGACAAAAAGTCTTTTAAAGTGGATCCTATCAGAAATAGTTTATTTATTTAAAGGTAGTTCAAGATTTCACTCACGTCATCAGTCATTTACAAAGGATCCTATGTGCTTAGGGACATTGAAAATTGTTATGTTTTACTGAAAATACCCCTCAACACAAAGAAAATCATTAAAATACTTTCTTTCTATGGAGTCATTAAATTATAAGCATACTGCAAATAATTTAGAACCCAAGTCTAGAGATTCTATGGGGAGCTATCATTCTGTACTCAGCGAGGATAATGAAGTATGTTGTCTTTCAGAAACATATTATTCAGGTTTTATATTATTCAAACTACTCTGGTATAAAATGATTTTCTCTTAGTCCCTGCCCTCATGATATTAAGCTAACCAAGAAAATGCTAAAGTGATAATTCATACAATAGTAATGTTGATTATTAAAATTTATTTTTTTATAAAATTTCATGTCAGTAAAGATAAATTATTTTTATTTATTAATTGAGTTGGGAAAACAAAACTCAATTTTTGAAAAGTAAAATTTAGTAGGAAATAATTCAATGTTATATAAAATATCAAAGACGAGTTCTTTCCTCTATCATTTTATGTTGTAATTTATTATGTTAATATGTTCTCATTTCCCTGACTTAAATAATGGCAACTAAAACCAAGTCTTTCTCTTTTTTTTTTATAAACAAGCATTTAGCGTAAGCTTATCGATTATTGTGCACACAAGGTAAGTGACTTTTCACATTCTAAGAATAAAACCAATATGTTAAGAAACAGAGCTTGCTTTCTTTGTTAGCTTCACTTGTAACAGGAAGTAAATCAAACATTTATATGTCAGTCATAAAGGTTTATGGAGATCTGTGTTCTCTTATTCTACCAAATATCTTCTTCTAAGAAGATGACATTTTAATTCTGCATACTTTCTTCTTAAAAGGAAATAATAATGATAGACTTGCCTCTCCAAAAAGCACGTTTATGAGTGTGAACAAAATAACAATATGTGAAAGTATTTAAAAAAGTATAAAGTACTTAGCAACTCTAAGGAAGTATTGAAACACAAACAGAAAAATATGATATAAGAGCTTGCGTTTATTCATACCTCTTAGACTTGGCCCAATTTTTAAGGTCTTAAAAGAGTGTTAGTGGTTGGGGATGGCCACTGCTACCTTCCAACTCTGTAAATGAGACACCTTGACTTTTAACCTTTCTGACTGATAGTGATCCACCTCTGATCTTTCTAAATTCTTTACACCCCGGCCCCAGGCATATTATCCTTGTAGACTACTTCCTACAGTGAGTAAGGTGTCTTCCTTATTTTGCTTGTTTGTTTTTGTTTTGGGACCAGACCAGCTTTTTGGGCTACACCCTGTGCTCTGGACTTACTCCTGGTTTTGCACTCAAGGATCACTCCTGGCAGGGCTTGGGACCTGGGTTGAACCCAGGTCAGCTGCATGCAAGGCAAACAGCCTACCTGCTATAGTATCACTCAGTTAGGTCATTATAAGAGAGGCATAGGAGGAAGGTACTTGTCAGAAAGGTGCTCATTGACATTGAAGCAGAGGTTAGATTTATGAGTAATGGTTATACAGAGGAATGGATTTGATAGAGGAATAGATTATAGGTTAAGGAATAAATAAGTTTTAGGTACTTGGAAAAAAAATTTTCCCTATATATTCCACAAGGAGCGTAGCACTATTGACAACTTTATCTTATTGTGGAAACTTATTTAAGATTTCTGTTGCTGTTGCTATGAGAGAATAAATTTTGTTTTCTTAAGCTTTTGATATTTTTAGTACTCTGTTAGTTTAGTTATGGCAAATTAATGACCCTTGTGTTTTAGGAGGAGCGGGGACCGGAGACAGCTTGTTGGTGATCAGGTCTTGCTCCTATCTTTGTGTTTAGGGATCACAAACACAAAGTTTGTGATAATAATATTATTATTAATAATATTACTATTAGTAATATTCAGCAACCATATACACTGGCAGGGATTGAACTGGGCCTACTGTATGCAAGGCAAGCACCATAGCCTCTGAATATGTTTTTTTGCAATATGTATATATTTCTATTTAAATTTTTAAGGTGAAGGTTTTATTTTAACAAAATTCTGGGGGGGAATACCAAAAAAATGGTGTTGAGAAAGATATATTTAGATAGGAACAGAATTTAGAACACCAGATGTATTAAACAATAAGACTGAAATGGAAGGAAACAATAATATTTTAGATCTGTGGGAATCAAGAGGTTGGAAAAACTTGCAAAGCCCAAAAAAAAAAAACAAGACTATATCCAGTGCTAACCATGAACTTCAATGGTTCTTATGAATTTTACTGGGTGATTCACAGATAGTTTTGTAATTTTTTTAATCATAGAGTCTATTTCTTTTTTCCTTCATTTTTATTTTACGCCACGAGATGTATAATTACAAGGATGTTCATAGTTGGGTCTCTGTCATACGGTGTTCCAGCACCCAGCCCTCCACCAGTGCCCAATTCCCACCACCAATGTCCCAACACTCCCTCCCACCCAACCCTAGCCTGCCCCTATAGCAGGCACCTTTTCTTTCTCTTTCTCTCTGTCTCTGTCTCTTTGTTTCTCTCTCTTCTCTTACACTTTGTGGCTTCCTCTACAGATATTAATGGTTTATGATGTCTCTATGTGTATATTCAATAGTGAATTCTAGTGTGACATTATAATTTCGCATTACCCATCAACCTCCCCAGTTTGTTGCAACTAGAATGAACATTACAGTGTATAAATGTGAAAGATCCTGGGAAGGGCCTGGTCCTAACTTCCATTATTGTCTAAGTCGCAGCTGTGTCTAAGTCGCAGCCGGAGCAGCTGTGGGTCTGGGGTGTCTCCTTTCTGGTGTTGCTGGCTGTGGAGGCTGGGAGCTCACAACCCACCCAAATGGAGGTGCAGGAATGGGAGGAGGAACCCAAATCCCGCCTCCAAGTTCGGCCAGTGTGGCCCCCATCTCCCCCTGCACATGTGTGCAAACCCTAGGAACTCATAGATCCTATTTCAATATCAAATTTGTTTATTATATCTCTTCCCTTAGATCATGTAAACCTATGTGGTAAAGATAATCTTTTTTATGTATTGATACATAGGACCTGGTATTTAATCAGCATTAAATCAATATGTTTTTGAATGAATTAATTAAAAATCTCAACTATAGTTGCTGATTCTCTTACTATCAACTCTACCTCCAGGTGATGGGACTGAGAAAGATTATAGGCTCTATGTTGTTTCTGAATGGATAAATGTTGCTTATTTACTCTTCAGTCACGTTCAGGAAGTAAACCTAAAGTTCCCAAAAGAAGTTTGAAAACTTCTTGCAGAAAGTCACTACCTGAGCTGGTCAGGCCCAATACTGAGAAAAGCGCTAAATTCTTCTAGGAAAATAGTTCACTGAAATAAATGGGAAATACTTAAAACTTTTCTGGTATGCAAATTGGTGGCAATCAGATTTTTGTGAAAGTGCATTATGGAAGAAGCAGCAGGTATTTTAATCTCTGAGTCTACCTGGAAACATTCTAGAATGGATTTTGAAAATAAGAAATTCTTCTCCTTACATCACTTTCACTAGAGCAAATTGCTGAGAAAGAGTTCTAAATAAAACTCATGGAAAGGGAAAGGTCAGGAAGGGACTTTCAGTCTTTATAATGTAACCAAAAGTAAGAACTAACAAAGCAACTTAGTCTGTTCCTTTTTAACTGTCTTGACTTAAGCTAATTCACAGTCATTTGCTCTTTTTTCAGGGCCACTTGATGTCTATAAAACATGAGAGCCTTTTCCAGTTGAAAATAATTATGAGTCAGATTCATATTTTGTATATTGTTTTTGTGACACATGTCAATTACCCAGTAGCAGTAAGGTAGCACTTTTTATTCACCATATAGTTTCCTATTATGATTTGAAGTGTTCTAACAGCCTCCTGTAGTTATTTATAAATGAACAAATAAAGGTGATTACTCTGTTCAATGGACTTGCACATGGGTGCATTAGTGTGACCTAATTAGCCTAGAAATTAGGCTATAGTTTCAGTTATTTTGCACGTTAAACTTTGCTACTCTTCTACCCAATCATTGCTAGGATCAATTGTTTCATTGCTGGAAACATCCAGAATATTAGCCTCAAAGATGGTAAACAGGGCATCACTGTATAAGTGAATGTCAAAGCCAAAAATCATTAATGACTGAATACACCAAACTTCTTCATTAAACACTGTGTCTAGGATTCAGGAAAATATTAGTAATTTGCTTTAAAGTAAGAAAAAATGGAGTAATAAATATATAACATTGAAGTCAGGTTCAATAAAATTTTTCTTTCTACAATTAAGTTAAAATACCATTTTCATTTTTTTAAATGAAAGATTCTATATTCTGAAACAAGGATAGTTAGAGCCATCTGGAACAGAAATAAAACCCAAACTTTATTAGAAATATTTCTCTTTTTAATATTATTGCTAGTGATAATTTTGTTCATCAAAAATGATGTAGAAGTCAGTCAGAAGAGCAGTCTATGCTGTAAAAGAAAATGACTTTTTATTCAGGAATAGTTTGTTATACAATTTTTTTAATTAAACATTTTTTATACCACTGTGAGATATACAATTACAACGTTGTTCATGTTTGGAGGTTTTGGTCACATAGTGTTCCAGCACCCGCCCTCCACCAGTGCCCATTTCCCACCACCAATGTCCCCAATTCCCTCCCCCTACCAAGGCCTGCCTAAATGGCAGGTTCTTTATCTCTTTTCTCTCTCCCTCTCTCTCCCTTCCTTCTCCTACACATTGTGGGTTGCACTACATACACTTGGAAGCCATCATGTGTATTTTTTTTGCCTGTATTTAATGCTCAGTTCTATGTTGGTATCAGCCCTTTCGACATTTATTCACACATGTTCCCTTCTAGGTCTTACCTAACCTCTGACTCCCTCACGTTTGCGGTAATTTCCACTTTTGGTAAGACCACCTGATATATTTATGTCATGCAAATAAATGCAGTCATTCTATGTCTCTCTCTCTTTCCTTCTGACTAATTTCACTCAACATGATCCTTTCCATGTACATCCATTTATAGGCAAATTTCATAACTTCATTTTTCCTAACAGCTGCATAGTATTCCATTGTGTAGATGTACCACAGTTTCTTTATCCAGTCATCAGTTCTTGGACATACTGTTGTTTCCAGGTTCTGGCTATTGTGAATAGTGCTGCTATGAAAATAAAAGTGCAGATTGTGTTTCTACTGTGTGTTTTTGGCTTCCCAGGGTATATTCCCAGGAGTGGTATGACTGGGTCAAAAGGGAGCTCAATTTCTAGTCTTTGGAGGAATGTCCATATTGTTTTCCAGAAAGGTTGTACAAGTCAACATTCCCACCAACAATGTATGAGAGTCCCCTTTTCCCTGCATCCACGCCAGCACTTGTTGCTTTTACCCTTTTGGATATGGGCCAGTCTCTGTGGTGTGAGGTGATATCTCATTGTTGTTTTGATTTGCATCTCTCTGATGATTAGTGATGATGAGCATTTTTTCATATGCCTTTTGGGTATTAGAATTTCTTCCTTGTCAAAGTTTCTGTTCATCTCTTCTCCCCCATTTTTTTATGGGGTTGGCTGTTTTCTTCTTATATAGCTGTACCAGTGCCTGATATATCCTGGATATGAACCCCTTATCAGATGGGTATTGGGTGAATATTCTTTCCCATTCTGTGGATTGTCTTTTCTATCTTGGTCACTGGTTCTTTCGAGGTACAAAAAGCTCTTTAGTTTCTGTTATACAATTTTAAACTTGTAGTTTAGTGTGGGAAGTATTTGAGTGTAGGAAGTTAGTTGAATCTTAGGCAGAAGTAAGAGCTGAGCTCTCTATCCAGCACATAGAGTTAAAATCAAGTCTCGAAAATTTTCTACCTTGTCATTTAGATGTTCAGGGAGGGTTTCTTGAAGGCATGACCTTAGTGTCATCCAAGTATATTAATCAAATGTCAGTATTCACAAAAATACTTTTGTGAGTCCCATGACTTGGAGGAAAAATTGAAAAAATACTGTCCAAATAGGATTGAGTTTCTTATTCTGTAAAACAAGCATGAGACAAATGTTTACGTAGCTCTAATTCATCTTAATTCACCAAGCATTTAGTGAAATCACATTAATTTTTAGATTCAAAGATGAACAGAATGGTCTTTATCAGAATTCACATATTTAACAGAATTTATACCCATATAGGAAAGAAAGGTGTGAAATTATCTTCCACGATGCAATTTATATTGTGACAATATGTAAATGGATTATATTCAAAGTAGCGTTGAGTTTCCCACAGTTCTAATTGTGGAAAAGCAGGGAATTTCAGAACACTTATCCTGGCAGCACAATGTGAATATGCATATTATATCCAGGAAAATTGACTGGAATTCAATAACTAATGCAAGAGAAGGAGCACATAAGACCTGTATCATTTTGGACACAATCTGGTAAGGGGATGGTCAGATAATGACTTCTTCAGAATAATATTAGATATTGTTGACAGAACTGAGAAATAAGCTAGCTTTACAAAAATGTCCCCTGTTGCAGCTTGGGAAATGGATGTAAACTCACGTTCATAATTTTTCTTTTAGAAAAAAGGCATGGAATAGTTAAGGCATATAACCACACAGGGAACTATTTGTCAATCACTGAAATGATAGTAAGAAGGACACTTGAAAACAATTGAAAAAACTTGCCCAGCACTGAAAAAGAACAGCCAATATCCAAGACACCAGTAATCTCAAAGTTTATTGAGCTAGAGTGTTGGAATGTGGAGATATATGAAAATCAGGCATTTGGCTCATTTAAAATTGAAGAGAAAATTAAATTGAAAGTGACTCTCTAGGCTTATTAAACTTGATGAATTACTAAGCTAGAAAATATTGGAAAGTTTAGGTGAACATAATTATTGGTTTAAAATTAATGTAGGGTAGTTGGACAGATTATACAGTTGCTAGGTCAACCTAGATTTGATCCCCAGTATCCTATATGTCCCCCTGTCCCCCAGTACAGACAGGAGTAACTCCTGAATGTAGAGCCACCTATAGTGGTGTGTTGTTGGGTGACATGCCCTATTGAGCTCTTGCTAATTTAGCATGTTAAGAGCTGTTTCCTGCCTTGAGGGAATCCCTAAGCAGATACAATGGGAGCATGGACAGAATTGGATTGATCTCATAATTTTATATGGTGAAATATTCTTGTCATGAATCTTGTTAGCTCCAATACAACACTGTTTTTATGCCCATGGGTCTCCACGGGGGACACACATGAGACATTCCAAGAGATATTTGGTGAGGTTAGATCAACCATAATGTAATCCAGTTCTGCTAGTTCAAAGAGACATGCCAGTAAGCCTCCAGGCAAACTATCATGTCTCTGTAAGGTAAAAGGCTAAGTCAAGTATTCTGATGGATTATAAACCTTAGTGGTGGTTTAGGGTTTGCTGGAATTTGTCAGAGATGCCGCTGGGGTCCCCAACTGTACTGGGAAGCGAGTTCCCTTCTACCTCCAAGCCGGTAGGGAATGAATGAAAACTCAGGAATCTGGCACAGGTTTTAAAATGTTTTACTTATCACAGGTTCAGGCATATAAATCAGCAATAGGAAAAACCCTGTGCTTAGGATTCCTGGCTAAACCCCCAGCCACATGTAGGCCAAGATGGCGGCCACCACGTGTTAAGGCCCTGTAAAGAGGAGACAAAGACGAGACTCCCAAGAAGAGTGCGAGCCCACAAAGAGAGCCCAAAAAGAGCAAGAGAGGAAGCAAGAGAGGTCCCCAAGCTGCAACAGGGGGACCCTGCAACTCCCACTTGCAAGAGAGGAAGCAGGCTAGTTTTACACCCCTGCACTCCAACCCCAGACCTCCCACTTTTATGGGAAGCAGGCAGGGTCAAATGCCCTCAGGTAATTTCTCCCAGCACCTCACCTAGGCCCTTTTAGATGCTAATGTCTTGAGCCAAGAACTGCCTGGAAAAGCCTTTGTAGGGTAGAGAAGGGGGTTTCTAAGATGGTCTGCCTCTGTACCAAAGACTATACTAATGCCAGTTAAATATTTCTCCAAGCCTTCACAAGAGTCTCGTCTCTACTTCACGGTAGTTTTGTATTTTTAGTTGCCTTTGAGTTATCAGGGAGCCATGCTTGCTTGCTTGGAGGCAGACAGCATTTCTCTCTGGTCTAATTACTTAGAGATCCAACGTGGCCAGGCAAATATGTTGGTAAGATCTAGCTAGTCCCATAATGATTGTGGTAGCATAAGAGAATATTTATACCAGCCAGTACAGAATACATGGTCAGATAAACTGCCACATTTAAACTACCCCCTATCTAAGAAGTGACCTGTAGGAGGCAACCCAGGGTAGATGCAGAGGCTCTTAGAAGAGTTCTGCAACAGGAATTGGCTGGCTATATATTCATGATAAGAAGTATTAATGACATTCTCTATAAATTATTTTGAACTGCTTTCTGATTTAGAGAGGTCAACCCTCTCCTCTGCTAGGGAAATTCATATCTCAGGAAGTCTTCTCTGGCAAATTAGCATTTCAATGGCCTGGGCCAGATGAGTTCACTTGGGGAAGCAAACTTGAATGTGATAGAATTGCCCCTTGACCATGACGGTTCTTGTGGGCTAAGTTGGAGACTAAAGAGGTACAAAAGAGCTTCCTTACTTTTGCTCTCTTCTCTCTTTGCTGGCTAGGCTCTCTGCCCATTTGGATTCCTTTTATGCCTGGACCCCAGCACATGGCGCCAGGTGCGGTGGCTATCTTAGCCAAGAGTTCCTAACCTAAACACGTGGTCTGAGTTTAGATAGGAATTAGAAGTCTCCTGATATTGGATTGCAATGCCAGAATGTATGTAAGTAAAAGCCTTATAGGACTTTGCTGGATTCACTAGTCTTTGTCCTTCTTCCAGTCTCCAGACCCCTTGGGGCAGAAGGGGATCATGTCCTGCTCCCTGATATTGCCAGAGAACAGAGGTGTTTCCAACAGGGTGTGGCCAAACATCTCTGAATGCAGCAGTTATGTGTACCTAGGTCGAGAACTCAGCATGATGAACGACTTAAAACCTGAGCTGCACAGGAGGAAGAGAGCAGCATGGAACACTTTCAAGAGTATTGAAGAAATAGGTAAAAGGACAAAGAACCTCTGGCTCTGGGCACATCTCTTCGACTCCACCATTCTCCCTGCATTGACATACACCTCAGAGACCTGGGCCCTACGAAAGCAAGGCCCTATGAAAGCAAGGCCCAAAGAGAAATCAAAAGAGCTATGCTTAGAATATCATGCCTCACTCAAGTGAGAGAAGGAATTCGGAGTTCCGACCTCCATCAATGATCAGAGTCAAGGGCGCTGTCTCATTTGCCAAGGCATCGAAAATCAGAGACCACAGCTGGACTAGAGCCAATACCGACTGGATCCCACAGGACGTCAAAAGATCATGTGGCCGCCCACCTACAAGATGGTCAGATTCTTCGTCAAGACCCTGAATAAACGGTTTGAGACTCTTGGTATTCCTGAAGCAAGCAATGCTATTGAGCTACACTGGTGCGTGATAGGGTCAAATGGAAAAGTTACAGGCGCCTGCTCGAGCAAATTGATGAATAATGGAATGTCAAGTGATCAAGTGATAAAGTTGGAACTTAGATATGAGTGGCATTTGCTAAATACCATACCAACCAGTCAGACTACATGAGAAGGTGCACAAAATCAAACTATCATTTATGTTCTTTCTAGATTTTCCTTCTTTTGTCTGTTTTTGTGTTACATCCAGCAGTGCTCAGGGCTTGCTTCTAGCAGTCGCTGTAGACCAAAAAGTGTAAGGAATGGAACCTAAGGTAGCTGCTTGCAAGAGCTTTACCAGCTGAACTATTGCTCAGGCCATGATATAACTTTTTTTCTGAAAACTTTTAAACATAATTAAAGACAAATGGATTTTCGTTTTGTTTTAGGGCTTCATCTGGCAGTTCTCATGTTAGAGGCGGGATGCATATCACCCACCAAGGAGGACTCCAAGAGACGGGCTTATGCAAAAGCAAGGCATTTATAGAAATGAGCATGCACGGGCTCACAGCATAACCTCAAACATGTTAAAGGCTGAGAGCCCCGAGTAAAGTTTCAACAGGATTTTTATAAAACTCTGGGACAAAGGAACTTCACAATTCAGTTTTTCCATGAAATGGGGTACAGAGGTGCAGTAAATGACATTTCTTAGAATTTCATAATGTTCCATACCATGTCCACCCAAGAGCAGGGAGCAGGATGGTGGTTTATAACCTGGTTACCTCCCTGGGACTATCTGCCAGTTCCTCTCAAGTGGGACTGCAAGGGTCACCTTGTTTTTCTATAGCTTAATTTTTCTGTTAGCCTTATTCTTTCTGGAAGGGCCCAGTTTTTGGTTTCTTTCACTCAGGCCTACTCCTGCCTCCCTGCTCAGAGATCACTCCTGATGAGGCTCTGGGAACCATATGGTATGTCATGGATAGAACTGTACTATCTGTAGCCCCAGAAATTCATTTTAATTGATGATCTTTTGTTTTGCCCATTATTTGACTTTAATGCTATTAGTGTTTTAATACAAAAAGTTTATTATATTTGTTCTTATGTGTATTGGCCATAATTATGTGGTTTTTTTTGTGAAATGTTGTTATTCCACTTTCTCAATGGGATTTTAGTTTTCTGGTCATTGAAGTTGTTTAAAAAATAATTAGAGTTTAGGTTGTGTTTTATAATAGTTTTGATATTTGTGGTTTTGGTATATATATTTATCTTACCTCACCCAGACCCTTTGTCACCTCTTACTTGCTCCCCCAATTTGATATTTTGCAGTTTGTATTCCAATACCCAGTATTGTTGGGGAGCAGCTGGGGTCCCTAAGGATATCAAGGAATGAGTTCCCTTCTACCTCTGTAGCTGGCAGAGAATGGATGAAAACTTAGGAGTCCAGCACAGTATTAAAAGGCTCTATTCTCACAAGTTATGGTATACAATCCAGTAACAGGAAAACCCCAGACTCTAGGTTCCTAGCTGGGCCCCAGCCATGCATAGGTTTAGAATCCCAGGCCAAGATCACCACTACCACTCGCTAAGGCCTAACATGGAAGAGAACAGAGAGGCAGAGAGCAAAGAGAAGCCAAAATGGCCAAAAAGCCCTTACTCCTAGCTTATTTTATAGATAGAAGCCTGCCAAAACCTTCCAGTCCAGCCCACCATGGCTGGGCTATCTAGAGATGTAGCCAGGTAAATGACCCTATTGAAATGCAGATCTTCAGGTGGGTCCTATGGCTCAAGCTTCATAAATGCCAGAACTGACTCCCGGAGATAAAATCTCCCTAGCAGAGTGAGGAGGGGCTGCATCTCTGAACCAGAAAGCAGTTCAGAATGTAATTTGTAGAGAATGGCATTAATACTTCTTACCATGAATATATAGCCAAATGATTCCAGACTCTAGATCCCACTAAGGTCCAAAATCCGTCATGATAGTTCATTTTGGCATTATCTTTAGAATCAGAGACATGTCAGTTTGCCCAGAGGTGTACTGGAATGTCTCTTTGAACTAGGAGAACTTATTACATTATGGTTGATCCAATGTGACCAAGTTTTCTTGGAATATCTACATGTATGTCCTTGTGGGGACCCATGGGAACAGAAAGAATATTGAACTGGGGAAAGCAAGATTCATAATATTCATGATAAAATATTTATGCTATATAAAATTATTAAATCAATCCAATTGTGCCCAATCTCCCATTGTGTCTACTCCAGAGATTCCCCCAAAGGCAGGGAGTAGCTCAGCAAATAAGCTAAGTGTAGCCGGAGCCTAAGGCTCAGCAGGGTGTGTCCCCAACACAGTATTTATTAATATTTGATATTGCCTATATTCTTGCTTTGTTTCTATATGTACCACAGATGAGTGAGACTATCCATGAAAAAAAAATTCTTATGACTGAGTCAGAGAGAGAGAGAGAGAGAGAGAGAGAGAGAGAGAGAGAGAGAGAGAGAGAGAGAGAGAGTCCAGTAGATAATGCTCTCACCTTGCATGTGACTTACCGTAATTCAATCTCTGGTACCTCATATGGTACTCCAAACTCTGCCAGAAGTGATCACTAAGTATAGAGCCAGGAGTAAACCTACTCTGAGCACAGCTGGGTGTATTCCTCCAACTCCTGCATATTTATTTAATTACTTTGGTACTTCCTAGCATCCATTAGCTTCTTTGGACGTGTAAAGTACAATGTTTGTATATCTACAAAGAACTTGGACTTCTTCATAAACCAGTAAGGGGGTGGGGGTGTGGAACTTCTCTGGTGAAATGCAAGGAGCAACACTGTTTGAAATCAACCCTAACTAACTTGTCTGGCAGAATAGGAGATTTTTCTTCTTGCAGCAGAGGAATAATCTGAAAATGTAAGAAATTAGCATTCTTACATGATAACAGTCTTATTTGATTCTTGCCTATAACTAAATTAATCCAGATTGACTGAGAAGGTTACTTATTTGCTGGTTCCACAGAAAAGAGAGCAATAAATATCCAGGGGACAGTTTTTCTCTAATTCTGATTTGAGTGCCCTCTATAGCTTCATTTGCATCTCTATATAGTAAAGATGAATTGGTTAAATATAATGCTCTTAGTTTTTTAAAGTTCTCTTTTTAATACTATGGTCTGTTTCTTAACCAATATATAAACCTTAAACAAATGTATTCTAAAGATCTATGCATAGTAAGTAGAGTTAAGATTAGAACTGGCTAACACAACAGTGGTGTTCTTTAAAAGGGGTAAACTTGCATGACATATAGCTAACTAATGCCCCCAATTGGTATTCACTAGGACTTGCTAGGAATAATCAGAAAGTAAATCTAGTATCTATGACCCACTTCTAATATTTTGTTTTCTAGTTCCTTAAACTTTTATCATGTCTCTTATTTATGACATTTACTGGGTCACTGAAAGCGCTTTCAGTTTTCGCATTGGAAACAATACAGAAAATAGAGAATGCATAAACTTCTTGGGAATTTTATAAATCTTCAGTTCATCATGAATGAAAGTATAACTTGTAAAACAAATTAGATAGGACAATCTTTACTTATTTATATTTTAAAAGAGAGATTCAGCAGCCAGAGAGAACTCGAATCTGGAGCTCTTGCTTTGCATGCAGGAGCTCCAACTTCAAACCTACAACTGCCTAACCTAAGGCAACAAACAGCACTCACAGTAGTGACCTTGAAAACAATAGGCTGGGAGTAGTCCCCAGGCACTGTCTGGTATAGCTACAAACCAAATAAACCAAAACAAAAAACTGAAATCAAGTAGTTAGAGTGAGTGCAACTGAATGAATAATCACAAACCAGGAAAGAGAGGAGATACAGTTATCAAGAAAGAATCAGAAAGTAGATCCTTGAAATAATTAAGTGATCACAGACTAAATCAGACCAAATACATGTCAAGAGCTCAATTTAATTAATTAAACTTTTATCATGCTGAATTTAATAATAAGATTATGGTGATCAGTTTTGTATCTAATTTGTTTCTAAGAATAGCCTCAATGTAGTAAAAATAGTCCATGTAACTGGTTTTTATTGTTTGCAAACATTGAAAGAAAACTATTTCAGAAGGGCATATGGAATTTTTTACTGGTAAGTACTTAGAAATAGAAACTCTCACCCTTATTCTTTTTCAAAAAATGGCAGAAAATCCCACAATGATGAAACTAATGAAGAAAATTCTTTAGAGGTCACACTGAGGCCATTATATCAAAACCTGGTGCCTTTTTTTGCAGTGCCCAGGGGTTGTATACTGAACAGCAGGCCTCACACATTTTCTCGGGATTCCCACTTGCTCCGGTACTGGGAATCATACAAGCAGTGCCAGGTATTATATCTTGCACTATGTTATAATGCCAGTGCCAGAACTCATTACCTCATGCATGCAATTCTGAGACTCTCCCACATACTCAAACATCTGTAATTTTCAAAAAAGACTTGTAAAACATTACTGTGGTTTTTTGAACTCTGATTTTTTCCCTCCTCTGACTTCATAAGAGTGTTTTAGAAAAGAGTATCAGAATTTGTTTTTTAAGGAGAGAGTGGGATATTATTATTTTGGAGGACAAATATAAATTTGGTTCTGAAGTCATGGTGACCTCAATGTTCATATGAAGAAAATCTTGCACATACATCTATTGCCATTCTATAACCCTCCGATTGCTATTGCACCATCTAACTTCCCATCTGTCTTATTCTTACTTCATCTTAAAATAGAGGATGTACCACTCTTTCATTGTGACTAAAACTATTGTTTATGCCCCTAACTTTCACACTTACTCTTTCTGTCCCTGGAACATTAAACTGTGTAAAACCTCTCCTTTCTACCATACCTTCAGATAATCCTTCTGCACAGGGTTTCTCATAAATATTAATCACTTGTATCACTTGTATCACTCATCTTCCCATTGTTCATGGATATGCTCTTGTGGGCACCAGTAACATCTTCATATATCCTGTTGCAAGCAAGTGTAGCCTTAGGTCATCTGTTTGCTCCAGGAACAGGAAGAGCCTCAAACCATTCCTTCAGAACATGGGAATGACTTCCATAATTGTTACTGTTTTTTGACATATCAAATAAAACATGGGTAGTTTGCCAGGCTCTGCTGTGTAGGTGGTATACTCTCAGTAGAAGGCTCTCATTATGAGCATTTGCTGATGAAACTCAAGGGGAAAGATCAGGTTTTCTCTTGGGTGGATCTCTAAGGAGCTGTGAAGTCTGGATGTTGAGATTGACTGACCTATTGGTGTGGAGGTTCCTTTGGTTTCTTGCTAGGCTCACTGGGATGACAGGTCATGGCTAGAACCTGCCTAGAACTTATAGAGTGTATAAATGTGAAAGATCCTAGGAAGGACCTGATCCTAACATCCAGTACTATCTAAGATAGTCAGTGCGCCAACGGAGCTGTGGGTCTGGTGTGTCTCTCTTTCAGGGTTGGAGGTGGAAGAATGGGAGGAGGGGCCCAAATCTCCGCCTCCAAGTCCGGCCAGCATGGCCCCTCCCCTCACATGTGAGTGAGCCCTTGGAGCTATGGTGGACTTGGCCAGGGGCTGACCCAGCCCCTTACTGCCACCGGAGCTCCATGGGTTGCTTCCATGGGTCTGAGCAGCGCAGCAGTGGGTCTGGAGTGGTTGGGTCTGGATCGCTCTCTCTTCCGGGGTTGCCGACAGAGCTGTGGGTCTGGCGGTGTCTCTCATTTCCCTCCACATTAATATTTGTAGTGTGTAGGGGAAATAAACATTAATATGCCTATGTTTTTATCTGAAAAAGCAAAGCAGCCTCCCTGAATTCTTTACTTCCCTATGACTTCACCTTTGTGTTCCCCAGAACAAATTCCTTACAAGTCACACAATTGTCAATTCGAATCTAATTTTTATCACCATACTTAGTTCCAAAGAATTCCCTCTGATTTATATTAAAATCTAAAATTTTATTTTAACTTACCTCAGCAGCATTTGATACTTTTAACCTGGTACTCTTTCAAAAACATTTTTTCTTGCCTTCCATATACTGCTTAACTCTGGTCTCTTTATGAGTTCTCTTTCCATGACTTAAGAACTTCACCACAACTACAGGCTTCTTTTCATTCATTTGATGCCTTAATTCTAAAGATCACAAGTCTGAATTGTAGAGTTTTTTTAGTGCAATTCTTTTCTCTTCAAGTATCACTGTATCACTGTATCACTGTCTTCCCGTTCATCATCGATTTGCTCGAGCAGGCACCAGTAACATCTTCATATGTCCAGTCTCATGCTAGTAGAGCCCAAGGGCATCTGCTTGCTCCAGGAACATAAAGAGTCTTAAACCATTCCATCAGGTCATGGGAATGAGGTCTATAATTGTTACTGGTATTTAGCATATCAAATAAGACACGGGAGGCTTGCCAGGCTCTGCCGTGTGGGTGACATACTCTTGTAGTCACCTCTAAATCCAGTATTTATTGTTGAACCAAGCTAGCGCCAGCCGGGCTGTAATAGGCTCTTCTGCTGGGTGGAGCCTATTACAGCCAGGCTCATTGGACCCACCCTGCAGCAGTCTTTTTCAAATGTGGCCCATGTATGCTGATCCAGAGACTCACAGACATGGGGCAGTGCTGCTACCGGCTCTCCCTGTGCCCAGCTGCTCACCAGGCACCCGGGAGGAATGGCAGGTTCTAGCCCTGACCAGCCACCCCTGCAGAGCCTCACAACAAGCCAGACGACCCCCCCACTCCATGAGGGCCGCCATTTTCCACATCTGGACTTCCCTTTCATCAGAACTCCACCCAGCAGAAGAGCCTATTATAGCCCAGCTCACACGGCCGTGAGAAAATAACTGAAATTACCATTATACATCAGTGACTAGAAAAGTTATACCTTTATGTAAGAGTTCTTAACATTTAAGGCATATATGTATTTACTGTGTGCTCACCCCTACTGAACACCTCAACTGTACAGTCTACTAAACTTTCTTCAAACTGAATTCATATTCTCCATTCATTCCATTTAGGCCTGATCCTTGTACAAAATTCCTTCAATCAGGAAATAACACATGGCTCTGATTCTGTAAAGAGCCAATTAAGAATTATCTATGATCTCCATTATTTTTTTGTTTTTGTATTCTGGCCGAACTGGATTGTGTTCAGAGCTTACTCATGGCTCCGTTCAGGGAACTATACATGGTAGAGGGATAAATCTGAGTCTTCAGAGTGCAAGTAGAGCGTTAATACCATACTATCCATCCAGAATGATCTCCCCGCTTCTGTTCATCATATGACCATTCAATAGTGCCCTATTACTTTTTTCTTAAATGTACTTTATCTTTATCCTCACCAGCCCATAATCCGTTAATATCATTGGATGGTTCTAATGGCCACTCTTTGGAGTACATGCATACATTTCTTACTTGACAAATGATGCCCCGAATAATATTAAAAATGCAAATTTCTTGTACTCCACTTCTCAACCTGATTTTAATTGGTTTAAACTCATCACTATCTATCACTATCTTCCCGTTGATCATCTATTTGCTAGAGCGGGCACCAATAATATCTCCATATGTCCTGTCTCATGCTACTAGAACCCAAAGGCATCCACTTGCTCAAGGAACATAAAGAGCCTCAAACCATTATATTAGGTCATGGGAATAACCTAATGTAAATGTTACTGGTATTTGGCATATCAAATACGACATGAGCAGCTTGCCAGGCTTGCTGTGCGGGTGGCATACTCTTGTAGTCACCTCTAAATAAAGCAATTATTGATGAACCACGCATCCACTAGGAGGCCGCGCAAGCCGGGCTGTGATAGTCTGGTCTGCTGGGTGGAGTTGTGACGAGAAAGAAGTCCGGATGTGGAAAACGGCAGCCCCTATGGAGTCGGGAGGTCGTCTGGCTTGTTGTGAGGCTCTGCTGGGGTGGCAGGCCTAGGCTAGAACCCGCCATGCCTCCCAGGTACCTCATGAGCGACTGGGCACAGGGAGACCAAGTAGCAGCTCTGCCCCATGTCTGAGAGTCTCTGGTTCAGCATACCTGGGCCGGATTGAAAATAAAACTGCTGCAGGGTGGGATGATCCGGACTGTGATAGTCTTGTCTGCTGGGAGGAGTTGTGATGTCATTATCACAGTAAAGTTAGGAATAGTTGATACATTGCTAGATTACTAGTATATTACTATGCATTCTAGTGGTCTTAAATGATGTGGCTCTTATTTGTCTGTCTAGTCGAATTTTTCTTTATCTTCCATCTAAGTCACTTTCACTAGACTTTTCAGTACTTTAAAATGTACTCAGATGTAACTCCCATTTGACCCAGCCATACCACTCCTGGGAATCTACTCTGGGAAACCAAAAATACGCAGCGGAAACACCATCCCTACTTTTATGTTCATAGCAGCATTATTCACAATAGCCAGAATCTGGAAGCAACCCAGAGTGCCCGAAAATAGATGACTGGATAAAAAGCTTTGGTACATCTACACAATGGAATACTATGCAGCTGTTAGGAAAAATGAAGTTATAAAATTTGCCTATAAATGGATGGACATGGAGAAGATTATGTTGAGCGAAATTAGCCAGAAGGAGAGAGACAGTTACAGAATGACTGCATTTATCTGCATAACATAAATATATAGGTACATATTATGATACCAATATCCAAGGTCAAGTGAAACATACATCAGGAGGTCCTGTCAAAGGTGGAAATTATCACAAACGTGTGGGAGTCAGAGGCTAGGTAAGACAGAAAATGGGACAGTGTGCTAACAATTGTGAGGGTACTAATGCCAACCTAGAACTGAGCATTAAATAGAGGCAAAAGGATACACATGACAACCCTTTAATGTATGTTCTGTAATCCATAGTCTGGAGAGGAAGGAAAAGAGAAAGATAGAGAAATGGAAAGAAATAAAGAACCTGCCATGGAGGAGGGCTAGGGGAGGGGGAGGGAACCGGGGACGTTGGTGGTGGGAGATGGGCACTGGTGGCGGGATGGGTGCTGCTACACTGTATGACCAAAACCCAAATATGAACTTTTTAACTGTATATCTTTGTAATTGTAAAAATAAAAAAATTTAAAAAAAAAATAAACCTAAAAAAAAAATGTACTCAGATGTTTCTAACCTTTCTTTTCTTATGCTGAAAATTCTTCCTGAATATCTTTACTTTTTGTCTAACTCTTATTTCTGTTAAATTTTTGCATCTTTTTCATCTCAGCTCCAAAATTAGGACTCTTGGGCCAGGGAATGAATAGGGGTTAAGGCACTGGTGTTGAATACAACCCTAGCTTGCATCTCTAGCACTGCATGTGATTCCCCTAAACACTACCAGGATCCCTGAGCATAGAGTTTGTTGTTATTTATTTATTTATTTATTTATTGCTTTTTTTGGGTCACACCGGCGATTCTCAGGGGTTTCTCCTGGCTCTGTGCTCAAGATTTACTCCTGGCGGTGCTCAGGGACCATATGGGATGCCGGGATCAAACCTGGGCCGGCATGGCTGGCCAAGTGCAAGCCAAACGCCACCCACTGAACTATCATTCCAGCCCCAGAGTTAATATTTTAAATGTTATTCAATGTTAATTATCATATCACTGTATCACTGTCTTTCCGTTCATCATCCATTTGCTCGAGTGGGCACCAGTAACATCTCCATATGTCCTGTCTCATGCTAGTATTGTCCAAGAGCATCTGCTTGCTCCAGGAACATAAAGAGCCTCAAACCATTCCATTTCAGGTATTTGGCATATCAAATACCACACGGGAGGCTTGCCAGGTTCTGCCATGTGGGTGACATACTCTTGTAGTCACCTCTAAATCCAGCATTTATTGATGAACCACTTGCGACCACATGAGCCGGGCTGCAATAGGCTCTTCTGCTGGGTGGAGTTCTGACTAGAGGGAAGTCCAGATGTAGAAAATGGCAGCCCCTCCATGGAGTGGGGTGTCGCCTGGCTTGTTGTGAGGCTCTGCTGGGGTGGCTGGTCAGGGCTAGAAACCGCCATCCCTCCCGGGTGCCTGGTGAGCAGCTGGGCACAGGGAGAGCCAGTAGCAGCCTG
Source organism: Cryptotis parvus (assembly GCA_021461705.1). Lineage (NCBI taxonomy): Eukaryota > Metazoa > Chordata > Mammalia > Eulipotyphla > Soricidae > Cryptotis > Cryptotis parvus. The sequence goes on from JAJIBD010030559.1 coordinate 255,519, forward strand.
CCCCATGTCTGTGAGTCTCAGACATTATCATTTATTATGTAGATTATAGACCTCATAAGGAAAGGTATGTTATCTAGGAAGATACTTGTAATTAAATAAAATCTTGATGTTGGTATTTGCAATGTATCTTAAATACAGTAGAATGGGTGGCAATTATTGGTAGATCAAAGATATAGGCAATTGAAAACACAGACATGACAGTGATGAACTGAAAGGAACAAAAGGTTTTGGGCTATAAAGTATCATAACAAAAATTTATCAGGAACTGTCAGTAGTATCTACCATATTTTAGTTCATAATTATCTATGTATTCTAGCAATGATGTGTGTAGAATAATTCTGCATTGGAAATTAGAAGGAAAAGAAATGTCATCAATTAATGATATCTTTCCTAGATTAGGAGGCTAAAGTACAGCTGTCAGTAGGGCACTATCACCAAGAACCTGTTTCAGCTGGAGTACATGGTTTATGCAGTAGACGCCCAGGCTTGATATCAGTACCATATGGTCCTCAGAGCACTGTTGGGCCCATCCTTGATCATCAATTTGATCAGGATAGCTCAGAACACTATCAACCTGGAATGATCTTCCTCAAACCCCCAAATCTCTGGCCTTGTTGTTTGGATTCATGACCTAAATTTCCAAGGAGATGCAAGAGAAGCAGCTGAAATGAAATTATTGGACACAGTGGTCCCCCTGACTGAAAACTCTGGGATGTCTTCAGGAGGGGTTGGAGGACAGCCAAGTGCTTACCCCATTGGAGTCCATAACAACTCCCACAGGCCTCTGCTGCTGTACCACCAATGGCCTACGGCTTAACTCTATACAACTTTTTAGGAAGATCTTTAAATATCTAAAAAGACAGATGTGTAAATAAAGTACACTGCCCACTAAGAAAAAAAAATCTACTAATGTTTTTCTTGAAATACCAAAATCCATAATTTTGTAGTCCTATAAGGACAGATGAAAGTAGTTTACTAGGATACTTCTTATCCCAGAGAATTATATTAGAATGTAATTAAAAATGCTTAATTGCTGGTTTGATTAGTTATTTTTTAAGCATCCAAGTAAAATTAATCACTATATTTCAAGACTTACCACTTCCCAATTTTTGAGAAAAAAGGGAACTAAGCTGACTTTTTCAATCTTAAAACGGGTTTATACTTCTATATAAATTCTTGAAAATGGTAACTGACAGCAAAAATAAAAGAAATGAAAACAAATTAAATTAAGGGCCCTTAAATTGTTGAAGGGTCCTTGACTCAATTTGAATTGAGTCAAGATCTCTTAAGGAAATATCTTTATAATGAGGTCTGCCTTGAGAAGTGACTGTACTTGATATAAATGTGTCATAGCAACAAAAAGTAGCTTTCGAAAAGAAAGCTCTTTAATAGTAAGACCTCCCTAGTCTCGGTCAAGATGATCTGTTTTCTAAAATAAAAATAGTATAGTTTCCAGAACTACTGGTCTTGTATTTTTCATAACCATGAAAATTATTGTAAAATGACATGAGAAAATCACAAGCTAGGTAAGATTAATGTACTTGATACATACTTTATAATAGTAGAAAGGATTTCTTTTTCTATATCATCTGATGTTCTGGCATTCTCTCTCTCTCTCTCTCTCTCTTGCTTGCTCACTCTCTCTCCCCTATATTCATTTTTCCTCCCTTCCTTCTCACTTAAAAATTCTTATACAATACTCTGTCACCCTAAGATACCTTATGTTGCATAACCCAGCATTATTCAACCACTGATCTGCAGATATAGAAAGGTTTAAAACTACTGCTTACCACCTTCATTAAGGCTGTAGAGTGTGGGTCAGTGTGTGGAGTATATGCTGGTCTGAAGATATAAAATGTTGAAGATGCCCTAATTCATCCCACTATACCAAGGACTAAGCTTGAAAGAGAACAGAGGACAGAGGTTCCATTGCTTCATTCTGCCCTCAGGATATAGTCTTTATTGGGAACTTCCTGCTGTCCTCTTGAGCTCCAGCCCTTTATGTAACGAATTGTCTAAAGTAATTGTAAAAAAAAAAAATTAAAAAAAGAAAAAAAAAAGTGCTGTAAAAGAGCAAATAGTAAATTTTTAGACATATGGGCCATCTACATCACAACTCTGTTGTTGCAATAAAAAAGAGGCTAGTAAAAGAGACAACAAATAAGTGAATATTAAAGTGTGTTTGACATAATTTATTTTAAAACAGACAGATGCCAGTGTGTTCTTTCAGAAATTTCTGCATCATACTCTTACTAAAGCTGAAGTTAAGATTGTAGAAGTTAAGATTGCAGTCACTTCCTTCCACGTGACTGCATTTTCCAACATTACTAAATTTTGCAGTCTTTCTTTGGGGATTTGAGAATAGACCTTGAAGTATCGAATGATAAATGAATTTTTCCTCCTTCCCTCCCTTCCTCCTTCCCTCCTTCCCTCCTTCCCTCTTTCCTTCCTTCCTTTCTTCCCTCCTTCCTTTCTTTCCTTCCCTCCTTCCTTCCTTCCTTCCCTTCCCTCCCTCCCTCCTTCCTCCTTTCCTTCCTTCCTTCCTTCCTTCCTTCCTTCCTTCCTTCCTTCCTTCCTTCCTTCCTTCCTTCCTTCCTTCCTTCCTTCCTTCCTTCCTTCCTTCCTTCTTTCCTTCCTTCCTTCCTTCCCTCCCCTCCCTCCTTCCTTCCTTCCTTCCTCCTTCCTTCCCTATCTCCTCCCTCCCTTCTTCCTTCCTTCCTTCCTTCCTTCCTTCCTTCCTTCCTTCCTTCCTTCCTTCCTTCCTTCCTTCCTTCCTTCCTTCCTTCCCTCCCTCTTCCTTCTTCCTTCCTTCCTTCCTTGCTTCCTTCCTTCCTTCCCTCCCTCCCTCCCTCCCTCCCTTCTTCCTTCCTTCCTTCCTTCCTTTCTTGCTTCCTTCCTTCCTTCCCTCCTCCCTCCCCTCCCTCCCTCTCTCCCTCCTTCCTTCCTTCCTTCCTCCTTCCTTCCTTCCTTCCTTCCTTCCTTCCTTCCTTCCTTCCTTCCTTCCTTTCTTCCTTCCATCCTTCCATCCTTCCTTCTTGAAAATGTCTGGTTTGGAGACTTCTGCTCAGGTCTTCTTGTGATTTATTTTATGAGTTTGATTGATTTATGTTGCTTTTGTATTTTTACTCCTTTATAATGTTTGGTGTATTAGCCCTTCCCAGAAGTGTGGTGTGAAATTTTCTTTTCTATTCAGTAGATAACTTAATTTAAGCTAAGGTTTATTTTTCAAGGCAAGTGCTTTTTAGTTTGATGAACTTCATTTAATTACTTTCACTCTTACTTTCTTTGCAAATGAAGTTAAGTCAATGAATAAATCTTGAAGTCAATAAACGAGATTTTTGCTTGTGCTTTCCTGGTTATATTTTAGGATTAATTTCTGAATTTCACCTGTATTTCATTTTTTTGTACAATAATCACAGTATAATATAGTTTATATTTATTCCTATTTATATTTCTTCAATATATAACTGTTCATCTCAGAACTTTTCAACCAAAATTAAGTCCTATAATTCCATTATTATCTGCATCTGAGTATAGTATCAGTTCAGCTTCTGTCGGTTTTGTCTCTACACTATGATTATTCTTTATTTTAGGCCTTCTTTAAAGATGTGTTTTTATTATGATCACTTGGTCACTTGACATTCTGTTATTCGTCGATTTGCTCGAGCGGGTGCCAGTAACATTTCCATTTGACCCATCATGTGCCAGTGTAGCCCAATGGCATCTGCTTGCTTCAGGAATATGAGGAGCTTCAAACTGTTTTTTTAGGGTCTTGACAAAGAAGTCTGACCATCTTGTAGGCGGGCGGCCACATGATCTTTTGAAGTCCTGTGGGATCCAGTCAGAATCAGCTCTAGTTCAGCGGTCATCTCCAAATCGCATTACATGTCCAGCCCTTCTGATTTTCGATGCCTTGGCAAGCGAGACAGTGTCCCTGACTCTGGAACAGTGATGGAGGTCGGAGCTCCAGATTCCTTCTTTCACTTGAGTGAGGCGTGATATTCCAAGCATAACTCTTTCAATTCCTCTTTGGGAGACCTGAATAGCATTCTGATCCTGCTTTCGTAGGGCCCAGGTCTCTGAGGCGTATGATAATGCAGGGAGAATGGTGGAGTTGAAGAGATGTGCCTGGAGCCAGAGGTTCTTTGTCTTTTTAGCTATTTCTTTGATGCTTTTTGAAGGCATTCCATGCCACTCTCTTCCTCCTGTGAAGCTCAGGTTTTAGGTCGTTCATCATGTTGACTTCTCGACGTAGGTACACATAACTGCTCAATCAGAGATGTTTGTTCCATTAAGAGTGAATGGGGCCTCTGGAACTAGTTCATTTTTCATGAACATAGTTTTGCTGAGATTCAGCTGTAGACCTGTCTTTCCACATTCTCGGTCGAAGACAGCCAGCATTTGTGCCGCTTGGCTAATGTTTGGTGTTTTTAGTAGGATGTCATCGGTGAAGTGGAAATGGTGTAATTGCCGACCGTGTATCTTCACTCCCATTCCTTCCCATTCTAATTGTCGCATGATGTTCTCGAGGGTGGTGCTGAAGAGTTTCGTGATTTTATTTCTAGGTATCATAGACTCCCTATAGCTTTTATTATAATAGAAAATGTTGGTGGCCAGAATGATAGCACAATGGGTAGGGCATTTGCCTTCCGTGTGGCCAACCCGGTTTGATCCCTGGCATCCCATACAGTCCCCAAGCTCTGCCAGGAGTAATTTCTGAGCAAAGAGACAGGAGTAATCCCTGAGCGTTGCTGGGTGTAACCCCAAAAAGCAAGATAATAATAATAATAATGATAATAATGATAGAAATTGTTGGTTTTTGTTTATATTTTATAATACCTTATGTTGGTCTTAAACTGTAATTGTTTTGTGTATTAATTTTATGTTTGGTATTTCTACTAAACTTTTTACTAGTTCTAGTAATTTTTCTATTAATTTTCTATATAGGTAATTCATATCTGCAGATAATTTAATTTTGCTTCCTTACTACATATTTTTAAGCCTATCTTTTCTTGTATTTTATGTTTTCTATTGCCTTAAATACAATGTAAGATTAATATATATAATGTATTTACTTAGCTCGTTTTATTTTATTATTATTATTTTATTATTGTTGGTTGGGTGTTTTGGTACACACCAGAGGTGCTCTCAGATCACTGTTGGCAGATCTTGCAGGAAGGTGCAGGAGATGTAAAATGGGTAACCCACAGGGAACTTGAGCTCTATGACTTTTTTTGCTATCTCTGTGGCCTTTTGGTCTTTACTTTAAAAGCTACTTTTAAGTCATTGCAATGTGGAAATAGTTATCACCTTAAGCAAAAATAATCCAGAGGCAGAACTAATACTGGTTAATCTCACTCTTCTGTGTAGAATACGGAGAGACAGAAAAGGAACAGACATTATCAAACAATGACAGATTCTAATTTAAAATTTGCTAACATTTGCAGGGGAATGAAATTGGATCAGAGGTGACATGAGGACAGTGGTGGAAGGTGGTTTAGTAGTGGAAGGAAGTAACTTAGTAGATTAATAATAAAAGCTTTATAATATTGCTCCAAGTTCAAATGGAAAATATTTTGGGGTAATATATAAATAATATATTTGGGGCAAGATATTATTTAGGGGGGCAATAAATAATATCTAAGTTATACTAGTACATAATATGGTCCCCTGCACACCACCAGGAGTAATTCCTGAGTGCAGAGCCAGGAGTAATCCCTGAGAATTGATGGGTGTGGCCCCAAAAAGGCAAAAAAACAACAATAACAACAACAAAGATAATAATATAGGGCCAGAACTATAGTCCAGGGGGTAGGGCGTTTGCACTACACGTGACCGACCAGGCGATCCCGGAATCCCATATGGTTCCCTGAGCACCGCCAAGAGTAATTCCTGAGTGGAGCACCAGGAGTAACCCCTCAGTATTGCCAAGTGTGACCCGAAAAACAACAAAAAAAAAGATATAATATAATGTTTTGATGGGTGATATATTGTCAAAATTATCTATCAAAGAATCATATTATGCTAGTAGTGAAATATTTAATTCTTACCATTTATGTTTCACTTTCCGGGTGGTAAAACGACACTCTGAGATATTACCCTCAGAAAATGTTTGATATACATAGGCAAAGGGATATATATACATGATAACCCTAAATGTATGTATTTTTTAATTTTTTTTATTATACCACCATGCGATATACAATTCAAAAGATATTCATGATTGGATTTCAGTCATACATTTTTCCAGCACCCGTTTCTCCACCAGTGCCCAATTCCCACCACCAATATCCCCAAGTTTCCTCCCCCCTCCTCCAGCCTGCCTCTATAACAGGCACTATTTCTCTTATTTCTTTCTCTGTCTCTGTCTCTCTCTCTCTCTCTTTCTCTCTTACACATTGTGGCTTGCCCTACAGACATTTAGGGATTATATGTAAATCCCTTTGTGTACTTTCAATGTTCAGTTCTAGTGTGGCACTAACTTGTCCTGTTGCAGGACTCCTCTAAGGGCCGCTGCATCTGCTCTGAATTGCCACCTGCAAATCACTTTGTAGATAAGGGGGTAGTCTAAATGTGGCAGTTTATCTGACCATGTATTCTGTACTAGCTGGTATAAACATTCTCCCATGCTACCACAATCATCATGGGACTAGCTAGATCTTACCAGCATATTCGCCTGGCCATGTAGGATCCCTAAGTAATTAGACCAGAGAGAAATGCTGTTTGCCTCCAAGCAAACAAGCATGGCTCCCTGATATACTCAAAGGCAACTAAAATACAAAACTACCGTGAAGTAGAAGAGACTTGTGAAGGCTTGGAGAAATATTTAACTGGCATTACTATTAGTCTTTGGTACAGAGACATGCCATCTCAGAAACCCCCTTCTCTACCTTAGAAAGGTTTTTCCAGGCAGATCTTGGCTCAAGACATTAGCATATAAAAGGGCCTAGGTGAGGTGCTGGGAGAGATTACCTCAGGGCATTTGACCCTCCCTGCTTTACATAACAGTGGGAGGGAGGTCTGAGTTGCAGCTGTATAAAACCAGCCTGCTTCCTCTCTCACACTGCACTTTTTGGGCTCTCTCTTTGTGAGCTCGCACTCTTCTTGGGAGTCTTGTCTTTGTCTCCTCTTTACAGGGCCTTTACACGTGGTGGCCGCCATCTTGGCCTACACGTGGCTGGGGTTCCTAGCCGGGAATCCTAAGCACCGGGATTTTCCTTTTGCTGATTTGTATGCCTGAACCTGTGATAAGTAAAGCCTTTTAAAACTGCATCAGATTCCTGAGTCTTCATCCATTCCTCGCCGGCTTCAGAGGTAGAAGGGAATTCGCTTCCTGGCACTGTTGGGGACCCCGGCGGTGCTCCCAGACAATGTCCCATAATTAGTAGAGCACTAGTATATATTTATATACCACTAATGAATGCAGTTATTCTATATCTGTATTTTTACCTTCTGACTAAATTCAGTCAGCATGATGCTCTCCATGTCCATGCATTTACATGTAAATTTCATGACTTCATCTTTTCTGACAGCTGCATAGAATTCCATCATGTAGATGTACCACAGATTCTTTAGCCAGTCTTCTGTTTTGGGCATTCGGGTTGTTTCCAGATTCTGGCTATTGTGAATAGTGCTGCAATGAACATAGAAGTGCAGATAGTGTTTCTTCTGTGTGTTTTTTGGTCTCCAGGTTATATTCCCAGGAATGGTATTTCTGGGTCAAATGGGAGCTTAATATCTAGCTTTTGAAGGAATGTCCACATTGTTTTCCAAAAAGGGTTGACCAGTCAGCACTCCCACCACTGCATCCACACCAGCACGGTTGTTCTTACTTTTTGGATGTGTGCCTGTCTCTGTGGCGTGAGATGATACCTCATTGTTGTTTTGATTTGCATCTCTCTGATGATTAGTGATAAGAGCACCTTTTCATATGCCTTTTGCCCGTTCAAATTTCTCCTTTTTGGAAGTTTCTGTTCATTTTTCTCACCATTTTTTGATGGGGTTGACTGTTTTCTTCTTGTAAATTTTTACCAATACCCGATATATCCTGGATATTAACCCCTTATCAGATGAATATAAGTGAATATACTTTTTTAATTTTTTTGCTTTTTTTGGGTCACACCCAGCAATGCTCAGGGGTTACTCCTGGTTCTGCACTCAGGAATTACTCCTGGCGATGCTCAGGGGACCATATGGGAAGCCAGAGATAAAACCCCAATCGGCTGCATGAAAAGCAAATGCCCTACCCGCTGAACTATTGCTCAGGCCCCAGAATATTCTTTCCCAGTCTGTGAGCTGTCTCTGTATTTTGGTCATTGTTTCTTTTGAGGTGCAGAAGCTTTTCAGTTTTATATAACCCCATTTGTCTATCTTTGCTTCCATTTGCTTTGTCAGTGCTGTTTTGTCTTTTTGTTTGTTTGTTTGTTTTGCTTTTTGGGTCACACCTGGCAATGCACAGGGGGTTATTCCTGGCTCTGCACTCAGGAATTACTGCTGGAAGTGCTCAGGGGAGCATATGGGATGCCGAGTATTGAACCCAGGTTGGCAGCGCAAGACAAATGCCCTACCCGCTGTGCTATCACTCCGGCCCCAGCTGTTTCACATTTGAAGATGCCTTTAGATTCGATGTTGTAAAGCATTTTTCCTATGTTTTCTTCTGTGTACCTTATGAATTCATGTCTGATGTTGAGATCTTTGATCCATTTTGATCTGACCTTTGTGCACGGTGTTGGAAGAAGATCTAAGTTCATTTTTTCACATGTACCTGCCCAGTTTTCCCAACACCACCTGTTGAAAAGGCTTTCTTTGCTCTACTTAATATTTTTGCTCCTTTATCAAAGATTAAACGACCATATATTGGGAGTGTGTTTCAAGATATTCAGTTCTATTCAATAGGTCTACTGGTCTGTCTCTATACCAATACCATGCTGTTTTGATTATGACTGCTTTGTAGTAGAGTTTGAAGTTGGGGGAAAGTGATACCTCCCATCTTCTTTTTCCCAAGAATCACTTTAGCTATTCATGGAATTTTATTATTCCATACAAATTTCAGGAGTGTTTGGTCAATTTCTTTGAAGAATGTTATGAGTATCCTTATAGGGACCACTTTGAATTTGTATAAAGCTCTAGGGAGAATGTTAATTCTCCCAATCCATGAGCAAGGAATGTGCCTCTATTTCCTCAGGTCCTCTTTTATTTCTTGAAGCAATATTTTATAGTTTTCTTTATACAAATCCCTTATATTTTTAGTGAAACTGATTCCTAGGTATTTGATTTTCTTTTGCACAGTTGTGGGGGATCATTTCCTTAATATCACTTTCTTCCCCTTCATTATTTTCATATAGGAAAGCCACTGACTTTTGGGTATTGATTTTGTACCCTGCCACTATACTATAAGAATGTATTGTTTCTAGCAGGTTTTTGGTAGAGCACTTAGGGTTCTCTAGGTATAATATCATGTAATCTGCAATAGTGGCAGCTTTAGTTTTTCCTTTCCTATCTGGATGCCCTTAATATCCTTTTCTTCCCTGATTGCTGTGGCTAGTACTTCCAGTACTATATTGAATAGAAGTTGTGAGAGTTGGCAGCCTTGTCTTTTCTCTAATCTTAGGGGTAAGTCTTTCAGTTTTTCTTGGTTGAGAATGATGCTGTGGGCTTGGAATACATGGTTTTGACTATATTGAAGAAGGTTCCATCAATTCCCATTTTATGGAGAGTTTTTTTTTATCATGAATGGGTGTTGGATCCTGTCAAGTAGTTTCTATGCATCTATTGTTATGTCATATGATTATTATTTTTCCTCTCTGATGTGATGTATTATGCTGATTGACTTGAGGATGTTGAACCATCTTTGCATTCCTGGGATGAAGCCTAATTCATGGTGTATAATGTCATGGTGTATAATCTTTTGATGACTCTTTGGATTCTGTTTGCTAGTACTTTGTTGATGATCTTAGCCAACAGATCTTAGCCACACAGATCTTAGCATCTGTATTCATCGGGGAAATTTGTCTGTAGTTTTCCTTTTTTTGTGACCTCTGTGTCTGCTTTGAGTATCAGGGTGATATGTGCCTCATAGAAGCTATTTCGGAATGTATCTGTTTCTTCAATTTCCTTGAAGAGCTTGAAAAGAACTAGAAATAGGTCCTCTTTAAAGGCTTAGAAAAACTAACTGGTGAATCCATCTTGATTTGGGCTTTTGTGTTTGGGTAGACTTTTGAGTACTGATTCAATTTCCTCAATGGTGGTAGGTTTGTTGAGGTATTCCAAATCTTCTTGATACAGTTTTGGAAGACTGCGTGGGTCATAAAATAAATCCAAAATTTCCTGGAAATGAATGAAACTGAAGACATGAACTATCAGAACTTGTGGGACACAGCGAAAGCAGTGTTAAGAAGAAAGTTCATAGCTTTGCAAGCATTCATCAGGAAAGAAGAAAGGGCCATCATAAACAGTCTGACCTCACAGCTTAAGTTCTTAGAAAGCAACTAACAAAAGGAGCCCAGGCAGGAAGAAAGATATTATAAAATTTAGAGCAGAAGTCAGTGAGATGGAATCCCCCCCAAAAAATCTGAAAGATCAATGAAACCAAGAGCTGGTTCTTTGAAAAAAAGTCAAGAAGATTGACAAACCACTTGCAAGGCTCGTAAAGAAAGGAAAAGAGAGAAACCAAATAATTAGAATCAGAAATGAAAAGCGGGATATCACAACATAAAAAAAATTCAAGAGATCATCAGAGATTACTTTGAGAGTCTCTATGCCACAAAAAAGAGAACCTAGAAGAAATGGACAAACTCCTGAATTCCTGCAGTCTAAATGTATGTAAGCTACAATGTGTAAGAGAAGGGAGAAAGAGAAAAAGAGAGAAAGAGAGAAAGAAGCAAGAGGAGGAAAAGGAAGAGGAGGAGAAGGAGAAGGCGGAGACAGAAGAGGAGGAGGAGGAAAGAGAAATATAGGAGGAGAAGGAGGAGGAGGAGGAGAAGGAGGAGGAAAAAGACAAGGAGGATGGAAGGAGGATTGGAAGGAGGAGGAGGAGGAGGAGGAGGAGGAAAAGAAGGTGGAGTTAATCATGAAGGTACTAAAAAATTTAATCAAACTAGAAAATATTTTACCATGGGGCCAGAGCAATAGCACAGTGGGTAGGGCATTTTCACACAGCTGACCCTGGTTCGATCCCAGGAATCCCATATGGTTCCTGAGCATCACCAAGAGTAATTCCTGAACAAAGAACCAGGAAAGAAAAGAAAATTTGTTGCCATAATATTTTATTTGCTTCTAGAAAAATCATGTGAACTGGTACAAAATAAAGAAACTAAGAATCTGACTGGAGAAATATAGGGTTAAATCACTTGATTTGTACATAGTTGACCGTGGTTTGATCCCCAGCACTGCATGATTCCAGATTACCACCAGGAATGATCCCTGAGCTCAGAGTCAGAAGTTAGCCCTGAGTATGTCTGATGTTGTCCCAAAACTAAGAGGGAAAGAGAGAGAGGGAGGGAGAGAGAGAGAGATAGAGAGAGAGAAGGAAAGCAAGTAAGTAAGAAAAGAAACTAGAAACTTATACATATATTAGATACAATTACATTTAAGTCTGTCTTAATCTTGTCCTGAAAAAGGAAAGAAAATAAATCAGATAGGAGTAAAGTATATTATGAGAATTTAGTTAAAAAAACACAGAGAAATTAAAACTGACATCAGTTACTTTTGATGTGTTTCTAAGATTGATCTTATACCTGAATAATACAATCTTATTTCCATACTCACCCACACAAGCTTGTATGTGATGTGATCAAGTTTATTTTTATTACCAAGCACAATAAGTACCTCCTGAAAATAGTGAACAAGGGTAGAGAAAATAGTTGTGTTATATGTATCATTTGCTGTTGATTTTTAAATAATATATTACTTTTCAGTATCAAAATAGTGAATTCTGTTTCTATGTTTATTAATCATCCAAGAGTTTCATTGACTTATTGTGTTAGACAATTCTTCATATAACTGAAAAGATAGCAGACACAGAATAACCATACTTGTAGAAGTAAAAATTTACCAAAAATCTTTCATTTCTGTCTCTATTTCTTTAACAGAATATTTTAGTGACACTGCTGACTACACTGATGTTTTTACAATAGGAAAACAAGAATTATTACTTTTCTGTGGTTTGATGAAACATTAGAATATTTAAGGTTAAACATTGTAAATATTTGTCTCTTTTTTCAGCAAAAGTTATATATATTAATACTCAGTTTTCAGGTTTAACTAGAAATTTGAGTTGTTTTATTTTTCTTTTTGGATTACACCCAGTGACACTCAGGGGTTACTCCGAATTACTCCTGGCAGTGCTCGGGGGATGCCAGGGATCGAACCTGGGTTGGCCACGTGCAAGGCAAATGCCCTCCCCCTATGCTATCGCCTCCTGCGCTTAAGTTGTTCTAATAGCCTGATAGTGAGTTTAATTTGGGGTGAGGGTTGAGTTTTTAAGTCACAGCCAGGAGAGTTCAGGGTTTACTTCTGGCTATGTGCTAGGGGACCACTCTTAGTGGGATTTTGAGGACCATATGGGGTGCAGTGATCAAACTGGGTTGATCATATGCAAGACATGCACTTTAACCCCTATATAATCTTCTGCAGCGCTGTATTTTTTAATTTGCATTTCCATATTGAGAAACAATTTGATTACCAGTTTATTATCTTATTTATCATCTGTATACATTTTTCAGGGTGGGAGCACCCAAACACTACTCTAAGGCCTGAGGGCCATTCCCCTTAGTGCTCAGCTGAGTTTATTGGTCCAATGCTAGGGTCTGAGAAGTAATGCTTGGTACCCAGCATCTGGGGACTGCCTGCGTCACCAGAGTCAGGGATGTCTGAGACTCCCCAGGACTACAGTTGGTGTAGCCGGGAACCTTGTGCTAGGGATAAATGTGAGACTGTGCATGCAAACAATCTGTTCCAATCCTGGTCCCTTAAGACATTATCTTATTTTTTGTTACAGTTAATCTTTTTTTTAAAAGTTCAATCTTGCAATTCTGTCTTTAATAGATGTTTCCAATATTTGCAAAGATTTCAATATTTATATATTTATATTAAATAACATTTATTAATTTAATATTTTTCTCCTTTGGTGGACAGAGAGATAGTACAGGAATTATGTGTTTGCCTTGCATTCTGATAATCTTGTTTTAAATTCCCAGCACTATATTTGGTCTTCTGAGCATAGCCCAGGTCACTGACCTCAGAGCTAGGAAAAGGCCCAGATACTTTTGACTGTGCCTTCCCCCCCATAAAAGTCAACCATGTTTTTCTCCTCTGATATTTTACCTCTGTTTCCTTCTCAAATTTTCATTTTGATGCTTAAATTTCTAAAAATCTATTAGTTTTAATTCTTATGTTGGCATTTGACTAATACTTTCTACTGTTGTTCTTTTACTTGGTATTAAAATATACTTACGAATTTTTTCATGATTCTCTCAGAATACATATTTTATCACTTCCAATAAAATATAAAACTATATTCAACTAGTATTATTAACAAGTAGAGAAAGGATTTGAATACTACTTTATCAGATGTGAATTGCAGAAATATACAGAAATATTTTGCCCAATAGCAACAAGATACATAATATTCTCAAGTACCTGTGGAACTTTCTCCAAGATAGACTATATTTTACGTCATAGAACATAGTTAAGAAGATTAAAATTAAAGTATCTCTCAAACTAAAATTAAAGAAAATCGCAAATAATGACAAAAGGGAAACATACAAAGTTAATAAAGATGTGGAAATTATATGGATATGAAACATGTTAAAAAACAATAAACAAAAATACTTGAATAATATATGAAGACAAATAAAGACAAATATACACACTTAATATTGTGGAATACAGCAAAAGCTGTGAAACTATTGATATTAATGAGAAAGGTGAGATGAGTTACAGTAAAACCTAACCTTACACCTGAAGACATTATGATGGGGAAAAATACCCCAACTAAACCAAAAAGTAGCAAAAGGAAATATATAATCAATCTTAAAACAGAAATAATTAAAGGATGTTGGGAATTCTTTGACTGGTATATGTATATGTTAATCATCACATTATACACTTTAAGCATTTTTAATTTTGTCTAGCATATCTCAAAGGAGTGAAAAAATGATGATCCATGACGATCAGAGAAAGTTTTGCTGAAATGGTTGTGTTTGTGGGAAGGTAGTAAGGATGGAGGAAAAATAATTCAGATGACTTTTCTGGACAGAATATTTTAGGCAAAAAATAATACAAATGTTCTGTGGTGTGTTTCAGAGGGAAACACACCCGTGTGCGGGAGTACAGGATTGAGATTGATGTACAAAGTCTAATGAAGGACTTAAAAGCAAATACACAAAGCCAAATTACAGAAAGGCTTTTGGTTTATTTTAGATTAAATGGAGGCAATTTAAAGGAATTAACACCCCAAATTGACACCTCTGTTCTAAAACACTATCACTGACTATTATGCTGAAAAAAGACTATCTAGGCAAGTCAGAAACAGCAAGTCAGAATCAGGAGGAATAAGTCTAAACCCCTGAAATAATAAAGTAGAAAGGGAAGCTTCCTAAGGCTTTTTTATTTGTTAGCCATTCAGCCTCTCAAATTTTAGGAAGTGATGTCTAGAGAGACTGTTCCCCAGGTGGCCGCTAGGGGGTTCCTGTGATCTAGGAAGTCCGTGGAGGAAGAAGGGGCAGTCTCAATAGAAAAAGAGAAGGGGATAGTTTTAACTATATCTTTCTGGCATAGTTCTCTATCATGGAATAATGAGTGTTAAATATCAAAATGAGCTGATGTGCTTTTAAAAAATAAATTATATGAAATCCAAAGAGGTTAGAGGGGCTTATCTCAAGTTGCATGGCTTGTGAGGCACACAGTGGTGATACTCCAAATCTAATTGGTGCTTTCCCAAATATTATATAATCTCATAGGAAGCTGATATTAATTGGAGTGTTGAAAGAAAGATGTCCACAGATAGCTTGAGGATCCGTGTTCTCTCTATACTACAGTCCAACTTGCCTACACAAAATAGATGTTAGGAGTTCTGTATCCATCTTCAATACATCTCTGACTGAACAGAAGCTTCTAATGGATTCTCTCATCTAAGAAGAAAGGAAGAGGCTTTAGTCTGAATGGTTCAAATTAGAACTCAGTTGAGGAGATATACTGTCAGAAATACATCCTGTCATTTCCAACCCAACATTAAAATAAAAGAGCAAACTGTAACAATTAAAGAACACTTTGTAAAAGTTGGTCACACTGGAGTAATCACTCAAGAGATAATGACCAACAGTGATTCAGGATTCTTCTAATCTATTAAGTAAAGATTCTGGTTAATTGAACCATTTTTTGTATAATAAAAACATCAATACAATGGCAACCAACCAGTTCAAGCTAGGTGCAGCAAGAAGTTCTGTAGTGTCAAGTTAAAGAATTGTGATCAGAATTTTAAGGCTTTATAATCACTGTTGATGGAGGTCAAAATGACCTTCTAATGGAAGTCTGTGGGAAAGCATAAGAGTAAGGAAGAAATGGTTGGTATGTAATTCCCTTTGAAACTTAAAGATGAAAAGTATTAAACCCCAAAACATGTTCTTGACCTTTGAAAACAGCTTAGTATATTCCAGACAGCAGCTCTCTTCTTTGGAGAATAGTTGATACACCTCCAAGCATGTGTTCATCTAGTCCTGAAGCATTCCCAACTATTCAAGGCACCAAATAGAGCTTCATAATAAATCAGAGAAACACTGTGCAATGAAATTGCACAAAAGTTTACCAATGGACAAATTGTACTACATTTAATATTTAAAAATACATTTTAAATCACAAAGTATCAGAGAAACAAAGACAGATGGAATCACTTACACTGGAGCATTAGCATGGTCCTTTAAACATAAGAGATAGAAAAGGTGATTAAAAATCAGAATAGATATAGGACCTCTATAAGAAGTTGGCGTTTGTTTGCTTTCAGGGGTGACAACATGCTCAGGGTTATTCCTTCCTCTATTCTCAGGAATCACTTGATAGTGCTCAGGGGACCATATATGTTGCTGGGGTTAAACTGGGCTTGCTTACGCTCAAGGTGAGCACCTTAATTTGTGTGCTATCTTTCTAGCCAAGCAGCTATTGTTGCTGTTTACTTTTCCTGGAAAACAGTCACTACATTTTCTGCCAAAAAAGGAATCATTTCCCTTTATTCATAAGTTCTACCATATCCAGTTTCCTTAGCTAGAGCAACTTGTTTAAAGTAAATTACTATGAAGTAGCATGGCTATATAGACATCCCATGGCCATTTTCAGATGTAGTAAGAATAATTTTATTACATGTCCGAGGTAAACAAAAGTGCAACTCCAAGCTGTCAAGAAAAGTGTTATATTGGGAAGAGGAGAGTGATATTAAAATATTTAGGATCATTCTGAGGAAAGGGGATCCAAATACGTGAAAGTAAGATACATTGGGAAGGACTTATTAATGATATCTGTGTGCCTCCAAGGAAAGTAAATGAACAAGTTTTCTCAGAAGGGAAGGACAGTGAATGAATCAAGAGCCATTCGAAGATCCAGATGTATTTGGAATAGATAATCAGTCGATTATAATGTTGATTTTTAAAGCCTGTTAACAGTATCATGCATGATCTGTAGCCCTTGAGGATTTTATATCAGTCCTCTGTTGCTGTGTAATAAATTCTCCATGGGTACGGGAGCTTGTGAGGCACATGGCCATCCCAGTTTTGATCTCTGGCATGCTGTATGGTCCCCTGAGCCTCCCTGTAGTGATTCCTGGATACAGAGCAGAAATAAACCTGCACACCAACAGATGTGGCCCAAAACCAATCAACAATCAGAAAATCACCTCATAATTTAAGAACTTATTACAAAAAGAAGCAGTTATTATATGTGAAAATCTGAGGATTAGATATCCTGGAATATTTAACTGGGTCTTTGCCATTCTGTTTTTTGCAGCATAGGCAGCTATTATCAGGGTATCCTCAGAGCCAGACAGCTATTATCAAGGAAAACCTCAGCACTTGGCCATGGCGTATGCATTTCTAAGCTCCTGCTTGTGGTTAAGTTTGTTTCTTGCTGGCTCTTGTTGACTGGAGATACAGCAATAAACAATTCTTTGCCTTGGGAATTCTCTCTACGGTTTTAAACATATCTATTGGGTTATTCCAGAGAAAGTAAGCTCAGTCGGTAGAGCAAGTCAGAGTGAGATAAAAAGTTTTTAAAAGCCACAGACTGTTACAAATCTAATTGCTAAATTATATGCCAATACTTCGGTCACACTTTCTTCCTTAGAAGTGAGTCATTCAGTAAAGCTTAAATTTAAGAGTTGAGGATTACACAAGGCTATGAATACCAGGAATTTACCCACTACGTAGACTATTACTAATATTTAGTGTATATTGGCAGGAAGTATGTATTTTGTGCGTTCTTTTCATTATAATGCCCTGAAAATTAAGTAGTAGGTAATAGTGTATGATGTCTGAAAGACCAATCTACTGAAGTTCTGCAGTTCTGTTCCAATTTGAATATTTCCCGAATGCTTCAGTTCAAGGTTGTAGGAGAAATCCCTAGCACTCAAGTCTAGTGGTTTTAAATGATCCCATTGGAAACATCTTAAATGATAAGGAAAGCTTCATAGTTTTATCCTCTATACTGGGGACTGGGAATGTGTGTATTAATGAAATAAGTGTTCCACTAAAAAAACTATTTTTTGTGTGTATTGCAAAGCAACGTCTTGGAGTAATATAGATTGTCCCAACCATATAATATAGGGTCCTATATTACATATTAAAATTCCTATATAACATATTACAATTAAATGTTACCATTAAATCAAATGATACTCTGTGAAGATCAGATTGCTGTTATATTATCACTTTACTGCCCAAATTTTCCAATGGTATGTTGAAAAATTGACTATCAAAGCAAAAAAGAAATATAGAAAAGAAGGGCCATAAGAGGGAGAAAGAAAAAGAACTTTAGTTTATAGTAGTTACTGATTATCCTGTTGTAAATGTTTTCACCAAGTCCAGTTTATTAAACTAGCAATACAGTCAGCTCTTGAGAACAAGTATGAGGTGGCTTTTATGGCTTGTCTATCACTTTACATTATTGAGTTTTATTTACTCATTTGTTAAATGAGGTTAGCATTTTTGTCCTACTATTTCAAAAAAATAATTGACTAATCATTTATAGGTAAAACTATTTAGCCAACTAAATTATACACCTTGTAACAAAATTCAACTCAGCCTACATTAAATCTTAAAATATGGAGAATAAAAAAATAAGATAATTTGTACAAAATTTTTTGTAACATTTGATGATTGATGATTTGATAATTTCTTAAGCATGATGAGTACAAGGTTGAGGCATTTAATGGAATATTAGTTTTACTTTATGTAAAAACAATTATTGTATTTATTTCTACAAAATTAAGAAAACAAGAAAACAGTATTAATAATTTTTATGCTGTATTATTCAAAAAGATTTCCTGGAATAGCTTTGCATGCATGATTATCATTTCATTTTTAAAAACTTGGGATAAGCGATCATTATGATCACCAGCTGCAAAATGCACATTCTGAGTTCAAGACTGAGTTTCCTAGCTTCTAAGTATTAGTTTTAGGAAGAATAGTAAGTAGTTATGCTTTCTGGCTTAATGAAAGTTGTTAGGCCCACATATTTGCAACACAGCAGTTGCAAATATGGGTCAATTTATTTTTCTCCTCAATTTGCATTTTGTGTGAAGAACTTAATACCTTGAAAGAGGTTCCATACTAAAGGAGAATTATACTGATGAGGAAATTTGTTTGCTGGCCAGGAGTCAATAATCAGTGTTCAGAAAACATTTATAGACAACTCATTGGTTAGTTTATTTTTTATGCTGAATTTTCTTTGCTGAATCTTTAATAATGCTATTGGTATGAATTAATTTGACCAATAAAGGAATTTCTGTAATACATTATGGCTATATATTCAAAGGATTTAGTATTTGCATTTTTTGTAATTTTTCCTAATATGTCTAGGTATACAGGGGTATTCAATTAATCAATATGTGATAGAATGACACATTTCTGAAACAAATGCAACAGAGAGCAAACAAACGAATTAGTCCTCAAGTCAGGTTATATAATAAAAATGAACTTTACCATATACTTGACTATGGAACAAAACAAATAAAACAAAAAACTCTGGAGCATAGTAAGAGACCTAACAAAATGCATATAATACTGGAGCTTTATCTTGAAATAATATGTATTTTCTTCTTTACAGTAATCTGGAGCTAATTAGAAGGGTAAGAAAAGCAAACTGCCAAAAGGATCTCTGACTGCCTTAGTGACTTTTTCCACCTCTCATTCTTTTTTTCTTTTTTTTTTTTTGGGGGAGGTCACACCTGGCAATGCTCAGGGGTTTCTCCTGGCTCTGCACTCAGGAATTACTCCTGGCTGTGCTCGGGAGACCATATGGGATGCCGGGGATTGAACCCGGCCTGCATGGGCCAGCCGCATGCAAGGCGAACGCCCTACCCGCTAGGCTATCACTCCGGCCCCTCCACCTCTCGTTCTTCACACCAACCTTTGTCTTCTGCCTTCTGATTTTTCTTTCTGTTCATTATGAAGTTTATCATCTTCATGTAGATATGAAATGGATGTTGTAGTAATTTTTAGTCTACCGATAATTGTAGTCACTTATTGTTTCTAGTAGCTTTTGATTGGAATTTTTGGAATTTTATGTGTATATTACGGTATTGTCAAGGAATAGAGAGTTTTTTTGTTCCTGTCTACTTTGGGTTGCTTTTATAGCCTTTTGCTGCCTAATTTGTTTTTGCCAAGACTTCCAACAATATTAATTTGAAGACTAGCAATAAGTGGATTTTTTATTTTTTGCCTTATTCTAGATCTTAGAGGAAAGGCAATTTTTTTTTTGTTTTTGTTTTTTTGTTTTGGTTTGGGGTTGTACTTGGCAATGAAACTGACTCTGTACTCAGGAATTATTCCTAGTGGTACTGGGGGCACCATGAAGGATGCCAGAGAATAAACCTATGTTGGGAACTTACTAGTCAAATCCTTACCAAACTGTAGCATCTCTCCAGTACCCAGCAATCAGTGCCAATCAGTTTTACGCACTGGGTCTTATACTGACTGTGGATTTTCCATAGATGTTGTTTATTATGAAGCCTGTTCTTTCTATACATATATTGTTGAGGGATTTTTATTTTAAAAATATGCAAATATTTTTCTGTTTCTATTACAATTATCACTTAATATATGACCTTTCTTTTAGCCTATATGGTATCACACATTTATTTATTTATTTATTTATTTATTTATCTATTTGTTTGCATAAACACATTTATTTACTTGCATATTGTCAAATTTGTGTTCCTGGAATACATTTGTGTTCCTGGAATACATTTGATAACTACATGATTCTTTAAATAAATTGTTGAATTTTGTTTGTAAGCATTATACTTAGAGTTTTTAATGATTGTTCAACACATATATTGGTATTTAGTTTTTTGGGTTTTTTTTGTAATGTCCTTATCAGGTTAGGGGATTGGAGTTACACTTGTTTAAACACTCCTGGCCGAATTCAGAAACTTTAACTTCTCTTTTGTTCATGCTATTAATTTTATTTTCTCTCCTCCTATTTTTTGAGTCTGGTTAATGTTTGTCTACTTTGCAAACCTTTTCAAAGGACACCTTTTGTTTATCTTTTTAATAAACTTTTTTATTATTTCTTTATTTCTCTTAATTTATTATTTCTTTCATCTATGGTTTTTTACTTTGAATTAAAAAAAATTTTTTTTTTGGTGTAAACAGATTCCTCTACTTTTGATTTATCTTATCTAATGAAGGAGACCTATATTGGATAAGTTTCTGTATGAACTTCTCAGTGCTGAACTTGTATTCCATAGATTCACTCACCCCACATTTTTGGAAAGGTACCGTGTTTTACAATACTGTCAATGAAAGGCTCATGAGTATATCATTTTGAATATCAGAGTGGGGCGGGAGCGATAGCCCAGAGGGTAGGGCGTTTGCCTTGCAGCGCGCGGCCTGTGCCGGCCGGGGTTCGATCCCGGGCGTCCCATATGGTCCCCAGCGCACCGCCAGGAGTAGTTCCTGAGTGCAGAGCCAGGAGTAACCCCTGAGCATTGCCGGGTGTGACCCAAAAAGCAAAAAAAAAAAAAAAAAAAAGAATATCAGAGTGCCCGATTCCCTTTCCCATTGCCCAAGGATCTTCCTACTCACCCTCTCCTCCCATCACGTAAACTTTCTCCAGGTCTTGTGTGCTGGGCCATTCATTTCTCTCTTACTATGGTTTTTAGTATTCAGCATATGATAGAGATCATTCGAATTTGTCCCTCTTTTTCTGACTGATTTAAGCATGATATTCTCTAGTTCCTCTCACGTAGTGACAAACTGCATGACTTTTTTCTTCAGTAGCATTTCATTTGTATTTATACAATTTCTTAATTAAGCCATCTGCTTTTTGAGCATTTAATTGTATTTTTTTTAAATCTTGGCTATTGTGAACAGTGTTGCAATGAACATAAAGGATCATAAAAATCTTTTTTTTAATTGAATCATCATGAGATTCACAGTTGTCATGATCAGTTTTCAGTCTTACAATGCTCCAATACCATCCCTCCACCAGTGTAGATTTCCCATCACCAATGTCTCCCTTTTTTCCTCTGCTGCCTCCATCCCACATAGCCTGTGTCTATGGCAGGCACTTTCCTTCTCCCCTCAGTCCCTCTCTTTTGGCATCATGATTTGAAATACAGATATTAAGTAGTTATCATGTCTGTTCCTTTGCCAACTTTCAGCATGTGGTTCTTATCCAGAGAAGTTATTGACAACTATGTTTGTCATAGCTGTCTCTTCCCTATCCCAATTGCCTTTTCCCCTTACAGTTGAAGCAGGCTTCCAACATGGAACAATCCTCCTGGCCCTTGTTTCTACTATTCCTGGGTATTGGTTTCATATTATGTTTTTTTTAAATCCCACAAATGAGTGCGGTCATTCTATGCCTGTCTCCTCGTGACTCATTTCACTCAGCATGATGCTCTCCTTGCTCATCCATTTATAAGCAAATTTCATGACTTCTTTTTTTCCTAACAGCTGCTTAGTATTCCATTGTGTAGATGTAACATAGTTTCTTTAACAGTCATCTGTTCTCAGGCACTCGGATTGTTCCCAGATTCTAGCTGTAGTGCTGCAATAAAGTGCAGATGACATTTCTGTTGTAATCCTTTTTATACCCCGGAATATATTCTTAGAAGTGATATTGCTGGAGTCATGTGGACGATCAATTTCTAGCCTTTTGAGGAATGCCAGAATTGTTTTTCATAAAGGCTGGACTAGTTGCCATTCCCACCAAGAATGAGAGTCCCCTTTTCCCTGCAGCCACACCAGGACTGATTGTTCATATTCTTTCGGATATGTGCCAGTCTCTGTGGTGTAAGATGATAGCTCACTGTAGTTTTGATTTGCATCTCCCTGGTGATTAGCAGTGTAGAACATTTTTCATGTGTCTTGTGGCCATTTTATTTCTTCTCTGAGGAAGTGTCTGTTTATTTCTTGTCCCCAATTTTTTTGATGGAGTTAGATGTTTGTTTCTTCTAAAGTTCTATCAGTGCCTTATACATCTTGGTCTTAACTCCTTATCAGATGCTATTGTAAATTAAATTTTCCCAATCTGTGAGCTGTCTTTGTACCTTGGGCACTATTTCTTTTGAAGTGCAAAAGCTTCTTCGTTTAATATGGACCTATTTGTTTATCTTTGCTTTGCTTCCATTTGCTTGGTCAATGGTGTTTCATCTTTGAAGATGCCTTTAGCTTTTGTGTTATGGAGAATTTTGTCCACATTTTCCCCTATGTACCTTATGGACTCAGGCCTGATATTGAGGTTTTTAATCCATTTCGATCCAATTTGTGTGCTTGGCATTAGAGAGAGGTCTGAGTTCATTCTTTTTATTTTTATTCTTTTTTTTTTTGCATGTAGCTGTCCAGTTTTCCCAGCACTAACACATATGTTTTTTTTTTTTTCTTTTTGGGTCACACCCGGCGATGCTCAGGGGTTTCTCCTGGCTCTGCACTCAGGAATTACTCCTGGCGGTGCTCGGGGGACCATATGGGATGCTGGGGATCGAACCCGGCCGGCACAGGCCGGCGCGTGCAAGGCAAACGCCCTACCCGCTGGGCTATCGCTCCGGCCCTCTTTTTTAAAATACTGATTTGGGGCCCTTTGGAGAGATGAAGAAGTAAAATTGATGGGTTTATGGAAATGCAATTCTTAAGTCTTGGGGTTTGTTTTGTATTTTGGAGCCACACCCATCTGTGCTCAAGGCTTTCTCCTAGATCAAAACTCAGGATTACGCCTGACTTTCTTGATGAACCTTATCTGGTGCCAGGAATTAATCCTGAATCAGCTATGTGCAATAATCATTTTTGGTTGTTTACTCTACACAAAAGCTCCCATGAACAATGTCACCTGAATTATAATTCATGAATTATAATTCATATTTTAAATTATTCCCTTTCCTCTACATAGATATGCCACTGTCATCTTTTCCTAGACCTAATTATTCTCTTCCCATCAGGATTGTATTTTCACTCTTCCCACTGTTTTCTGGACCAGAACACAGATCTGGAGAATCTGAATAGTAACTGATAACCATAATTGATGATTCTATAAATTGCTTTATTGATGACTAATTATACTATTCTAAAATAAAATGATCCATGATAATAAAATGTGGTGGTTTTACCTTCTCTTATATTTTAAAATACTTAACTTAGTTATAAATCCCTTCATGTTCTTGCTCTGTCCCTTCCTTATATACAGATTTTCATTTCTGGATTTCTAAATTTGCTTGTTCTCAGTTGAGTCTTTATGTAAGTCATTTATTCTTTGGGGAAAAAGTTTTCCAGGTTAGTAATCTGGATAATTTTTATTTCATGCTCATGGTTTTCTCGGTGTTAATTTTTTATGCTACCTGGTTTTAGTTAAGATTATTTATAACTTGGGGCCAGAGCAATAGCATAAAGGGTAGGGCATTTGTCTTGCGCGGCTGACCCGGGTTCAATCCCGGCGTCCCATATGGTCCCCCAAGCACCTCCAGGAGTAATTCCAGAGCGAAGAACCAGGAGTAACCCTTGAGCATTGCTGGGTGTGAACTAAAAATGCAATAAAAAATAGATTATTCATTACAAACTCTCATAGACATTTTATTTTCTTCCTAACCTTTGTTATAATTTTATATGCAAGAAACTTGTCAGAAACTATCTTCCTTATTAACACCAGCACTACAATAGCGATACTCAGGAATTATTTCTTTAGGTGAATGTTTGTACTGAAATTGAAAGCAGCTTTTAGTAAATATATATAGTTTTGTGTTCACGTTGACCTGTATCAAGGCTTACTCCTGGCTCCATGATCAGTTATTGCTCCTGGTGGGGCTCAGGGGCCAACCCTATAGGGTGCCAAGGTTTGACCAATCAAGTTGGCTGCATGCAGGGAAAATACTCTATATGCTTCACTTCAAAACAAGTATTTTTATTATAAAGCTATATCTCACTCATATTCTACTAGCAAATAAGTATAATATATATTTCTATACAATATAATTAAGGTTTCTTTATTAAAAATACTAAAGATAATTCTAAATGGTCTTTCATAATTTTAGTTTCAGAAAATATGACTGGAACAAACTCTAGTCTTAGTTCTTGCTTAAATAATACTGTGTAATAAAAGAATATATTAGTAGATATCTCTGGAAAAGTTATATTCTTTTTTGCCTTTTTTGGGTCACATCTGGTGATACTCACGGGTTGCTCCTGGCTCTTCACTGAGGAATTACTCTTGGCGGTGCTTGGGGAACCATATGGGATGCTGGGGATCAAACCCAGGTCAGCCATGCGCAAAGCAAATGCCTTACCTGCTGTGTTATCGCTCCAGCCCTGGAAAAGCTTTTCAATTGACTTTTCATAATGGAATCACTCTGTCGATAACTGGGGTGACCTCTTTTACTTTATGTGGTTTCTTTTTTTTCTCACTTCTTTTTTTCTTATTTTCTAAATAAAGCTATTTCTTAAAAAATTGTAGTGCATCACTAATCATCAGGGAGATGTAAATCGAAACAACAATGAGATACCATCCCACTACATAGAGACTAGTACATATACAAAGGAGCAAAAAACAACCAGTTCTGGTGAGGTAGTGGGGAGAAAGGGACCCTCATCCATTGTTGGTGGGAATGTTGACTGGTACAGCCCTTTTTTGGAAAAAATATAGACATTACTCCTAAAACTAAAAATTCAGTTCCATTTGACCAAGAAATACCACTCCTGGGAGGCCAAAAACACACAGTAGAAACACTATCTGTACTTCTATGTTCATAGCAGCACTATTAACAATAGCCGGAATCTAAAAACAACCTGAATGCCCGAGAACAGACAACTTGATAAAGAAACTTTGGTACATCTACACAATAGAATACTATGCAGCTGTTAGGAAAAATGAAGTTATGAAATTTGTCTATAAATGGATGGACATGGAGAGGATCATGTTGAGTGAAATTAGCTATAGGGTAAAGGACAGATACAGAATGACTGCATTAATTTGTGGGATATAAAAGGGATAGTATGATACTACTTGCTTCTCTCACTTGGAAGTGAGAGAAGGAATCCGGAATTCTAAACTCTGTCAACAACCAAGAATTAAGGATGTTGTCTTATTTGGCAAGACGATGAAAATCAGATGGGCGGGACACATAATGCGATTTAGGGATGACCACTTGACTAGAGCTGTTACCAATGGATTCCATTGGACATAAAAAAAGACCATGTGGCCGCCCTCCTATGAGATGGTCAGACTTGTTTGACAAAAACCTAGATGAATGGTTTGAGGCTCTTCGTGTTCCTGGAATGAGCAGATGTCATTGGGCTGCACTTGCATGTGACAGGGACAAATGGACATATTACTGGTGCCTGATTAAGCAAATAGATGAAAAATGGGAAGATAAGTGATAAGTGATGATAAAAATATCCAAGGCCAGGCAAAACATGGATGAGGAGGACTTAACAGTGGGTGGAATCTACTACAAATGTGTGGGAGTCAGATTAGGGAAGACAGAGAAGGGACCGATGTTCTAATAAGTGTTAGAAATGATAATACCAGCCTAGAACAGAGCATTGAATGTAGGAAAAGGGATGTGCATTGCAACCTCTAAATGTATGTATTGCAAGCCACGATGAGTACAAGAAGAAAGAGAGACAGAGAGACAGAGAGAGACAGAGAGAGACAGAGCGAGAGGAGTCAAAGTGCCTGTCAAAGAGGCAGGCTGGAGGAGGAAGGGAATCAGGGACATTGGTGGTAGGAAATGGGCACTGGTGGAGGGATGGGTGCTGGAATACTGTGTGACTGAAACCTAATCATGAACAGTTTCTAATTGTATCTCATGGGTGGTGTAATAAAATTTTTAAAAATTGCATTGAATACAACAGATACTTTAAAAATTATAGTAGATAGAATTGCTGAATCTTTACCAACTGTGAATTCTAGTAGAACAGTGAATAATAAGCAAACAATAAATATATCAGAATATCTTTCTTAACACTTTCCTGGGATTCTGTTTTGCTAGAGGCACTGGAACTTGTAAGCAATGAAATGCTTTCAAGTAATTGTTCTATTTGATTGACCTCATTTGTTTCAAAAGTAGAAATGTCAGTTTAGACCTTCTCCCAAGGAGTTGTTTGGAATTAAATACAAAATGAAGTCAAACAGTATAACTTGATAGATTATAGATCAAGGGAACTTCTTTTGTCTTACAATTAAAGTTTTAATTCAGAACAGCTTAATACCTCAAAATTTTCACTTTATAATATACTTAATTTACTTTAATTAAAATCATAGTTAACTGATGGCATTTATTAACCTAGACGAAAAACACTATTTTGCTTGTTATGAAATGCACTTCTCAATCTCATTGAAGCTTTCTTGCACATAAATCACTTATTCTTCTTACCCACCTTCCCTTCAACCCAGTCCATTATAACATACACTTACACAAATCAATTCTGCAGTTCCAATACCAAATTTATCATTAGCTCCTGCTTTTTTAAGTATACCAAAATTGCAATACAGATACAGAAAAGCAAAAGTAGCATTGAAACATATGTATGTGCTTTTCCTGTATACATTTCTTGTCCACAATTTTTTCACTATTCTTCATAAAGAGATTAGAACTGTTATTTATTAAGAAAATAAAGAATGAAATCAGGTGGTCAGAGAGATAGTAAAATGGGTCAGGTGTCTGCCTTGCACAGAGCCCATTTAGCTTAATCTCTGGTAAAACAATAGCTATGTAAGAGGAGTCCTTTGAATAAAATTATTCCTTAAAAATATTTAGTTCAGGGCCATGGATGTACTACAGCAGGTCAGGTGCTTGCTTGTTGAAGCCTATCCAGCTTTGATCCTTGGCACCACATATGGTAGCTCCAGGTTTAGTTCAGACCCAGCAATTATCCTTGAGCACCTCCAGACCCCCAAATCAGTATGTTCATATATATATGTAAATGTATAATATAAATAATATATGTAATATATTACATCATGTATAATCTAACATATTTAATATATAATATCCATTATATAACATTATATATAATTATATGATATTGTATATTATATAACATAATATTATATATAATGTTGTAACATTTTATATATATAAAATGTTAAGCAGAGTCAGTTCTTGAAATCTCAAACATAACTTTCCTCCCTTCACTTCTCTCTGGTGAGACTATGGCGATCAAATGTTGTATACATGTTTTGTTGCAGTGTTGCACTTTTGGTCATGGTGCTCACTGGGGTCACATGGTTTGCAGTTTGCAGTCCTCACAAATTCAGCCATAGTGTTTGACAGGACTGTGACCACTAACTTCTTTAATTCTGGGGCTTGCAATGTGCTGGCTGAGGGTCACAGTCTTTAGTTGTGGCTTTTGAATCTATTGCCATGCCTGATATGGGTTACTGTGGTGCTCACATATAGTGCACAAGAGGGCTACAGTCCTGGGCACAAGCAGTTGCCCAGTCCATAATTTTACTTACCATCTTGTGGTATCCCTGACTGAAATCATTTGCAATTCTGTGGGTCACAAACAGAAGAGCTGCCAGGATTGAGCTCTGATAGCTAATTCATGCTTGCTTACTGCAAGGTAGACATATTCTCAGCGTATCCGTTTCCCAGCTCCTAACCATAAAATTTCTCTTTAACCTATATAGAGGTCTCAGGTTATGATGAAAAAAAGAGGAACTTTATCATTCTGACCCATGAGAGTTATGAGAAGAAAAGACAATGTTAAGTCCTTCATATGTCCTTCCTTTATAGCTTTGAGGCAAAAATTCCAGAAGAGAGATTGTTTATTTGAGTCGAAAGTCAAAAGCAAGGGATTCTGGTATGTGGTAATTGTGTTGCAGAACTAGTAGCTAGAACAGAAAACTATATCTCTATAGGTGACTTGAATCCCCTTCCTGACACCTGGTGGCAGATGAACAACAGAGAGAGGACCCAGAAGTGACTGGGGGTGGGGGGATGAAAAACTAAAAGCAACATAAAAATTAATTAACTGTGTTTACAGTCTATTATAGAATATTTTTTCCTAATCCCAATTCTTTTTTTACAATAGTACAATAGTTATCATTTAATGTTCAGCAAGCCGCCAATGTCCAGTAACTGCAGATAGCCATTCTAATCTCCCCACTTTTTCTCCTTATTTATTCACTTATTTATTTACTTATTTACCTATTTATTTATTTTGTCTGTTTATTTATTTTTGTTTTATTTTATTATTTTTTAATATTTTATTATACCATTGCATAATAAAATTACAAAGATGTTCATGCTTGGGTTTCGGTCTTATAGTGTTCCAGCACCCATCCCCCACCAGTGCCCATTTCCCACCACCAACGTCCCCAGTTCCTCCCCCTCCCCTGTCTGCCTCTATGGCAGTTTCTTTATCTCTTCTCTCTCTCTCTCTCTCTCTCTTTCTTTTCTCCCTCTCTTTCTCTCTTCCGACTCTTACACATTGTGGATTGCAATACATACATTTAGAGGTTTTCATGTGTATCTTTTTGCCTATATTCAGTGCTCAGTTCTAGGCTGGTATTATAATATTTGACGATTATTAGTATACTGTTCTCTTCTCTGTCTTACCTAACCTCTGCCTCCCACATGCTTGTGGTAGATTCCACCTTTGACAAGACCTCCTGATTCATGTTTTGCCTGACCTTGGATATTAGTTTCAGCTACACACAAAGGAGATACTATAATTCTCACTTAAAAAACAAGAAAATTAACTAACCATATATTTTAATAATTACCTCAAGGGGGGACAGTTATGAAGTGTTAAAATACTCTACGGAAGGTTTAACTTCATTGAGGCTAAAGACCCATATTAGTCAATGATGAGGACTCTAGGATAGGTTCAGCTACTTATTTCAGCATAAAGGAATGGTGAAAGTCAAACTTTAGGAGTATTCTTGCTGCTAGTAATAAAAGGAAGAAAAATCACTGAATCCTGTAAACTCAAGAAATAATGACACAAAAGATACAGAGTGAAAGCATTTATCAGGCTCCATATACATTAGTAAAGGAGACTCTGGTGTAGCAGAAACCAACAGAAAGGCTCCATGAAACTCCAGTTCCAGTTCTAAGCTTCAGTCTGCAATATTCCCCTACACACAGTTGCCATCTTGAAAAGAAAGAAAGGACGTTAACAGGACTCTGATATGAAGCTGAACATTAAGCTATTAGCTATCTATTAAAGGGGATGAATGGGACGGAGATGGACCTGGGGGACACAGGTGGATGAAAGTGGCACTGAAGAAAGGATTGGGGTATGCTTAGGGCAGGCGTAAGCAGTGGTTGGAGAAATTGGAAATAATTGTGATCAGAAGTTGCAACAGTGGTGGTTTGGGATTGAATATTGAATATTTTTAAGAAATTAACACAAATAACTTTATAAAAAATTAAGTAGATGCCCACTGCATTTAACAAGTTCAATAAGTGAAAGCAATATGACAGATGGTCTAATTCGCATATAACAACACAGTAAGAAATGGTCATGACTTTAGCAATACCATTCTAAGATATATGCTGTAATAAGCAAGATAATTAATGAGCACTAAGGGAGCAGGCATGGGGCAGGGGTGGGAAACTAGGGTCTTTGGTGGAGGTAAGGACATATTGGCGGTGGGATTGGTGTCGGAATATTGAATACTTGAAATAACTGTACTGTGAACAATTTTATGAATCATGATGATTAAATAAAATTTAAATTATTTTTAAAAAGATAGGATTGTTACTGAAACATTTTGTTCCTGAAACTTAATCATGAAAAACTTTGTAATTCGTGGCTACTTAATTAAAAAAAATTAAATAAAATTGTAGAGTCCATCAATGTTGTTCATTGAGAGGGGGAGAGAGAGAGAGAGAGAGAGAGAGAGAGAGGGAGGAGAGAGAGAGAGAGAGAGAGAGAAGAAAGAGAGAGGTAAAGTGCCTGCTGTTAGAGGCAGGCCGGGGAGTGGGAGGGAATCAGGGGACATTGGTGGTGGGAAATGGGCACTGGTGGAGGGATTAGTGCTGGAACACTGTATGATTGAAACCCAAACTTGAACATCTTTGTAACTGTATATTTCATGGTGGCATAATAACAAAATTTAAAAAAATAAGTAAAATAAAATTTTAGAGTTCATTAATGTTGTTCAAAAAAAGCTGACAAAATGACAAATTCCTGTAACTTGTGCAAATTTACTAGCATAATGTGAAAATGAAGAATCTGCATTTAAATATGTGCTTCAGATGAATGACTTAGGTTACATAAAGACCTTGAAAAATGCAAGTTTAAATAGCGATTTTCCTTAGTTATTTAGCCAATTTTCTGCTCTGGCAGCAGTTCAAGCTATCGCTTAATTTATTTCTAGTGTATGTGCTACTACAAAGAGATTTGTCATTAACTTTTACATATACCTAGTTCCATACTTCTATTTTAATACTCAGATGTTCATGTTCTCAATGTTCTATGTTTATGTTCTCAATGACGTTTTCATTTATTATTCATTTAAAAATTAGTCGTGTAAACATCTCATCAACTTTATCATTTAGTTTTTATCCAGTTCATCTATAACACATAGTTTACACAATTTTCTTATTTATACTATTTATTTTCTATCTTCCTCTAATGATGTCCAAAAGGAAAGCAAATCATGTGTTTTCTGTACATATATCTATACATAATCTATCTTTCTTTACATACGTATATCACATATATCTAATGCCCAAACTTGTGTCATTTATAATGTGAGCAAAATTATTGTTGACATTAAAATAAAAGAATAGCCAATTATTGAAAACTACCAGCAGACATAAAAGCCACAAGGAGTACATCTGGTTCTTTTTCTGTTGATTCTTCCTTTTCAGCTTTGTCAGCTATGTACCGGTTCAAAAATAGATCTAGGAATCTTACTGCTGTTTCTTTTTAAAAATCACTAGTAATACAATTTCTTTGAAAATTGCCTATAACAACTGCAATAGCTTGAAAGAGCGTTGTCTTTTCTTAGCCATGATTTCAGAGGCACCGGTACTTCCAGTCAGTTATCTCTCTGCATAACTTTGATTGAAATCTGTTCAGTCTGGATCTCTCCTCAACTATATCAAGTTGAAATTTCCCCTAGCCATCGTATTGCTCTCACAACAACCACTTTACTTATTATAAAGGCCAATGACTGACTTTTGACTCCTGGATGAGGTGATGCTACTTCACTTTCTCATAGACAGCAGAAGAGCTTAGATCTACAATAAAGTTCTAGTCTTTATTCTAATAAAATCCTGTGATACTTTTTAAAATTATGCTAGTAGCAGTTGAATAGCAATTTTACATTGTACTGATTCATTTATGTCACAGCTGCAAAAAAACCTAGCTCAACGCTGAAACATCTTAAAAAGTTACCAGAGAAAATATATATATACCTGCATCTTCTTGAATATATTTAATTTATAATTAAACTATGAACCTGTTTCAAGTGATATGCCTATATATACACACATTAAATATTCAGCTTGTATGTGATGGCATACTAAGTTTTAACTTTATTTTCTCCATTTTATAAATGATATGAAGTATAATATAGAAAATGTATTTATCTTTATATTGACATATATTAATATATATCAAGCAACAGTGCACTTGATACCACTTAACCTTAATAAAATTATCTCCATAAAGCTAAGGATTTGACTACCCAGTAACCTAGTGCTGCCTCATGTGCTCATTGAGGTGTAAGTGGTTGATCAGCATTTCTTTCCTTAATAAAATTTCAAAGGAACAAAAAAAGTAAAAGGAGAATGATGCTGAAAACTGATCTACATCAGACTTTGTCCATAGAAAACCTAAGCTTCAAGAATAAAATAAGGCCAAATGACATCAAATTATTATACTAGGATTCCAAAAGATACTTGTTTTAGGAGAACATCTGCCCCTAAATAAAACCTCAAATACAGTGGCAATTAAGGAAAACTTGGTAACAAAGTATACAAGAAAACTGTAGTACTTCTAATTAAAGTGAAATGTAAAGCAATAAACCATATGATAATTGTAAACTTCTCCCAAAATCTAATGTTCTTAGTTCCCAAAGTTCAAATTTCTCTGAAAAATTGTTGGAGCTCAGACTATAGCCTGAAAGTCTGGTGCTCTACTGAGCAATCACAAAGAAGTTTTTATTCATATCTTTCCAGTGATATAAATAAATCAGATGCTTTAGCTGTTAAACCTTCACAGGTTTATCAAAGATCTGAAGATCAAACAAGGAAAAGACAATATGTGCCTTCTGTTTCCTTTTTCCAGGAAACCATTGCTTCTTCTCATAGCCTGACAGTTCATTGCTGTGTGGAAAATCAAGGCCAACCAAATTAAATTGATAAGCATAATGTATTCGTCGAGGCTTTTAAGAATCAATTTTTATCAAGTATAATGTAGAAAACAAATCTGTGACACAAACAATTCTTGCTAGTCCCATACTATTGTTAAAAATCAAGACATAAGGCAATTATAACAAGGTTATATGCTGAAAGCTATAAAAAGAAACAAAACTACCATTACAATTTTTTCTGGGTTTTCTTAAAACAGTAATCTTTAAATAAACCATGATTTAAAATATTTGTTCGGTCTCGAAGAATTTCTCATCAAATTTACTGAAATTAACCCAGTTAAAGTATAATACATATTAGCTTCCTAATTTAGACAAGGAATAGCTGAAGAATTCCCTGCATCTTTCCTGGTTTCATTAGAAATATATTGTTTACAAAAAATGATGCTAGTGGATATATATAGTATGATATTAATATCCAAGGCTAGACAAAACACGTATTAGGAGGTCTTGTCAATAGTGGAATAACCAGTGGAATCAACTGGAAGTGTGTGGGAGTCAGAGGTTAGGTAATACAGAGAAGGGAACAGTGTGCTAATGATCATTGGAAATGATAATACCAACCTAGAACTGAACATCGAATATATGCAAAGGGATGCACATGATAACCTCTAAATGTATGTATTGCAAGCCATAATGTATAAGAAAAGAAAGAAGAGAAGAGAAGAGAAGAGAAGAGAAGAGAAGAGAAGAGAAGAGAAGAGAAGAGAAGAGAAGAGAAGAGAAGAGAAGAGAAGAGAAGGGAAGGGGAGGGGAGGGGAGGGAGGGAGGGGAGAAGAGGGAGAGGGAAGGGAGGGTAGGGGAGAAGAGGGGAGGAGAGGGGGAGGGAGGGAAGGAGAGGGGAGGAGAGTAGAGGGGAGAGGAGGGAGGGAAGGGGAGGGGAGGGAAGGAGAGGGGAGGAGAGCAGAGGGAAGGGGAGGAGAGGTGAGGGGAAGAGAGGGGAGCGGAGGAGAGGGGAGTGGGGGGAGGGGAGGGAAGGGGAGGGAGGAGAGGGGAGGGAAGGGAAGAAGAGGGGAGGGGAGGAGGAGGGGAGGGGAGGGAGGAGAGGGAAAGGGAGGGAGGGGAGGAGAGGGAAAGGGGAGGGGAGGGGAGGAGAGAAGAGGGAGGAGAGGGAAGGAAGGGGAGGAGAGGGGAGGGGAGGAGAGAGAGAGAGATAAAGAACCTTCCATAGAGGCAGGCTGGGGGGAGGAGAAAATTGGGGACATTGGTGGTGGGAAATGGGCACTGGTGGAGAGATGGGTGCTAGAATCCATGCATGTTGGGTATGACTAAAAACCAAACATGAACATCTTTGTAAATGTATATCTCATGGTGGTATAATAAAATGTTTTAAAAATCGATGCTAGTGGTTTTACCTAAAAAGGATGGAAGTCACCTGTATAAGAATTCTTTTCCAAGAATTGTAAATCAAAAATGGTAAATAAATTCCTTCCAGTATTTTCTGATTCTCCTTGCTACTCTTATCTCTGAACACACCTAACTGGCTATTTGGTTTGTGTGTGTTAACTTCCATTTCCTGAACACTATACTATGTGTCATGTAAAAAGTTGTTTATGTGATTCTGAAGCAATAGATCAATAGGCTGTGCACAAGATCTGAATTCAGGCAACCTGAGTTTCATCCCCAGCACTACATGGTTTCCTGAGCACCACAAGGAGCAAACACTGTAGATATCTGGGAGTGAACCCAAAACATCACTCTGTATGACCCAGAAACCAAAAAAAAGGGAATAAATTTTATATTACTTATTTGATATCAGGAATTTAATTTCTATGAGCTAAGGATTTAAAAATTAGGTAATAAATAGAGTAATGTATTCATTTCATTTGTTACCTGAGCATTTGTGCTGACATCTGAAGAGAGTTGCCTAAAACAAGAGCTTATACTGATTTAAAATCAATCATTGATAAAAAACTTATAATCATGATATAAAATTTTTAATAATGAAGATAGGTCTTTGTGGTCAACTGAATTACTGTTTCTAACATGTGACTGAGCTGTGTGTAAAAGAATTCTTCCATGAGGATTCTTTTTACTATTGAATTCTGGGTGGTCAACTTAAAGCCTAGAGCTAAATCTGGCAGTTTTGCATTCTAAAGCGGGTTAAACTCGACCTCTATCTGCTGAACTGATCATTGTTTTAAACCATTGAATATGAGAGTGATTGCTTAGATGTCATTATTGTGACAATAGCTGAAAACTCCATTGCCTTTGTCACTACCACTCTATATGCCAAAGGTTAACTATGCCAAAGGTTAGATTTGTTGCTCCACTTCAGTTTATAGCTTATAGAAGCAGTATGTTGGTGCCTTGCCTCAAGATCAAATCTTACCTTCTCCATCCTGCCCTGAATCTTCCCTTTTGCTTCATAAGGTGTCTTTGGAATGATCTCTATATCATACAACACTGAGAATAGAAGTGAAGGATGCATGTTTTCTGACTACGGATAGTCAGAGATGGTAACTCTATAACATATCTTCTCTTAAGATAAATATAACAGGGTTGTGAGTCAACCATGCCATAAATGCCAATTCAGTGAGGCATTTAATTTGGTTTGATTTGTTTTTAAAGCTTAAGGACTGAGCCAGAGCTATAGTACAATGGTAGGGGACTTTCCTTGCACATGGCAGAGCCAGGTTGCATTCCCAGCACTCTATATGATCTTCTTAACCCAACTAGGAGGGGTCCCTGAGCACAGAGCTAGGACAGGAAGAAGCCCAGAACATCATTGGATGTGGTAAAACCAAACAAGAACAAAAAAATGCAAAAAGAAAGAAAGTCTAAAAGGCCTTTTGAGGTAGTTTAAGGAGACTTTCCAAATTAAGAATAGGGGAGTATTTTTAAATTCTAAATTCTGGCACTAAAGTATTGTGTTATTGTACTATGTTAAATCATCTAACTGGGTGTGGCACTCAAAATGAACAAGCAAAATAAAGAAATTGTGTTTTAACAATTTAAAATGAGACATTCTGGCAATTGTATTAATGGCAATTTAAAAAATTTTAAACTTATTTAAACACCATGCTTTACAAAATTGTTCACAGTACAGTTGTTTCAAGTTTTTATATTCCAACACCAGTCCCACCACCAATGTACCCTTACCACCACCAAAGACCCAAGTTTCCCACCCACTCCAATGCCTACTCCCTTAGTAATTATCTTGCTTATTACAACATATATCTCAGAATGGTAATGCTAAAGTCATGATCTTTTTTGTGTTATTTCTTTCACTTATTGAACTTGTTAAATGTAGTCAGCTTCTGTTTTTTGTTTTTTTTTTTTTTGCTTTTGGGGTCACATCCAGCGATGCTCAGGGGTTAGTACAGCTCTTGGCTCAGGGAATTACTCCTGGCGGGCGGGGAACCATATGGGATGTGGGGATTGAATCTAGGTTGGCTTCACGCAATGCAAATGCACTACCTGCTGGACTGTCACTCTGGCCCCAAATGTAGTGGGCTTCTACTCAATTTTAACACAGTTGTTCATGTTAATTTCTTACAAATATCTAATATTCAATCCCAAACCCACCACTGTTGCAACTTCCAACCACAGTTATTTCCAATTTTCCCAACCACTGCTTCAGTATTCCCCAAGCAGACCCTCAATAATTTATTTTATATTGCTTATTATATGTAATTTGCTAAAAATGATAAAGAAATTCTTTCTTAGAAGAAAGTTAGTGAAGAGTGTTCAGTTTTACCATGGAGCCATTGATTATCAAACCCTTAATATAAAAATTACTGATATGTTCTTAAAGATTGGCATTGTGACTATATATTTTGTTATTGGTTGCCTTATACTTACATCTATTTAGTGTGGCATACTACATAGCATATCAGTAAATTAGTGTTTGAGAAGTCGCGTGACTGCAAATGCTCCAGGAATTCCAAAAATTGTAACTGGGTAATAAAACGAGTTAAATTTATATCTGGGTGGTGCCTTTGGAGCATGGGCAAGGTCTCCCTGGACTTGTGCAAGAACAGGGAGATGTCGGGCGGGGGAGGAAGTCCATCCTCCACTCCATGAGAGTCTGGAGATTTCAGTCGCAAAACTGTTAACACAAAAAGCAGATTTGCCTATGCTGATGGGTTCTTGAAAGTTGCATGAAAGATTTACATACAAAACTATGATATTGAAAGTTAGTTTAATGGATATAAAAATGTCGATGGATTCAGGTCCCTCCACAGATGTCCAGACCTCTCTCATTCCTGTGAATGATGCCACCAGTCCTGTCCCTGATGCTGTCCAATTCCGTGTGTGACTTCCCTGTCATGTCCCATGGTTGCCTCCCATGAATGATGGCCAGGTCCTGTCCCTGTGCTGCTCTCTCCATCCCTCGTATGCTTTCCCAATCTCTGGCCACAACCATATGTATGTGGTCGAGATCCCTGTGTTCTGTACCTGTCCCTGATCCTCCCAACTGTACCCCAGCACTTCCTGTTGCCTGTCCAGCCTTTCCTTAGTCTCCGTTGAACACCTCCTTGCTACTACCTTACTGCTATCTGGGCATCTGAGCTCTGCCTTTACCTGAGTTATCCCAGGCATACAAGCCCTGTCTATACCTGCCCCTGCCTGACTCTGAGTGGCCTACCTGTATTGGACCCTGTGTCTGGGCATGCTGCTCTACCTGATCCAAGGAGAGAGTCGAGGAAACAGAGAGATACAGCGAAAGAGAGAGGAAACACAGATAGAGACAGAGACAGAGAGACAGAGAGAGACAGAGAGGAGAGGAGAGAAGAGACACAGAGAGAGAGAGAGAGAGAGAGAGAGAGAGAGAGAGAGAGAGAGAGAGAGAGAGAGAGAGAGAGAGAGAGTTGGGAGCTTCCTTTCATCTGCTGCCAAATCCAGCCCCAGATATCACATTCTACATTCTGATTGGTTACCTGTTCCATGGATGAAGATTTAAAATGATCTAGCTTTCTGCATCTTAGCTCCTGTTGTTTCAAAACCTGCATACCTCAATTTTTTCAACAGATTGATTTCTGACTGGAGCTCGCCGGAGCTTGTCTTTCCTTGAACATGGTGGCAATTGTGGACTATGAGGGTTTTCAGCTGATGGGACTCTATTGGGATGGGTCAGATCCAAATCTCTCTCTGGGGCCAGTATAGTCAGCCTGGCAAGGGGACAGGAGAATTTCTTAATGACAAATATTGGATATAAAGCTTTCAAATGCAATTCCAATAGACCTTTCGCTTTTAACATTTAGAATAATTAAATATGAGTTATAATTTCAAAATTAAGAGGAAAATTTGAAGACTTTCTGCAGAAGTTTTCCTATATTCTCTTTAACAAAAATAAAAGAACTTACAGTTGAATAAATTTGAAAGCCTTTTCTGTCATTAGAGTTCTTCCTTTTATATTTTTTTGAAATTTAGTTAATCAGTGACCTCAAAATAATTTTTCTAGATATGTATTGTAAATAAGCACCTGAGATTTGACTATTGTCAGATAATGTCACATATACAAGAAGTGCTTTTAGAAATAAATATGGAAGATAGTAAAAATGTGGGCAAAGAAAGTTGTTGGTAATCTTGAGGTGGACAAAACACCTCTCTTCTTTCTGCAGTATAGTAATTCTCTCTGAAACTATTCTGAATGCAGAAGAATCAAAGTACAGTCATTAGATAACCTTGAGATGTAGAGTTTTCTTTCTGGCTTGTTTGTTTTAGGGAGAGAAGTGGGAAGGAAAGTTCCAGTTCTCTAAGTTCCTGTGGACTGTTGTGTAATGATAGAGGCTCATGATTCTATTTACTTTCAAGCCGGGCTACAAATCCAGACCAATTAAAAAAGTTTTTAAAAATGCATATTCCTTGGTCTTATCATGGAGT
This sequence comes from Cryptotis parvus, assembly GCA_021461705.1. Classification (NCBI taxonomy): domain Eukaryota; kingdom Metazoa; phylum Chordata; class Mammalia; order Eulipotyphla; family Soricidae; genus Cryptotis; species Cryptotis parvus. The sequence continues at coordinate 294,378 of JAJIBD010030559.1, forward strand.
TTCTGAAACACTGGGTTATAGAATCATAATTAAAAATATTTCTGTGAGTTGGAAAAATAAGGATTCTGGTCTTTATTGAAACATAATTCTGCTTTCACTGGGAGCTAGAAATTCTAGAGACATGTGTACGTATTCTCTTATGCACATAGCTATATTTTCATAGTTATATTGTTTCCTTTTTCTCTCCCAGATTCTCTCTTCCTTCTTCCCATTTTCATTGAGGCACCATAACATACAATACTATTAATGATAGTTCCATAAATACAAGATTGCAACACTATATCATCCACCAGACTGTCTACTTTGCTCCACAAATTTTACAAGGACACCCCTCCTTCCACTCATTCCTGATCTGTAAGTAAACTAACTCCTTTCATGTTGTGTTGCCTTTTAGCTATTTGTCGCCTCCCTTATTATGCTCTTTTTAAAGAATATCACACATACAAAAGGAGATAATTTTTTTATCTGCTCCTCTCCTATTGACAGACTTCACTAAGCATGATGTCTTCTAGTTGCAGTGGCATAGTGGCAAATTGAATGATTTCTTCTTATAGTTGAGTAATATTCCATTCTGTCTCATAGTTTATCCAGTTATCTGCTTGAGCACTTGAGTATTTCTTGATATTGGAAATTTTAAATAGTGCTTCAATAGACATAAGGGCATAAATATCTTTTCAAAATAATGCTTTTTTGTGCTCATGGGGGAAGATGCCAAGAACTAGAATTGCTGAGTAATTTCTGAGTAATATAGAAGTTCTTTTTTTTGAAGAGAAGATCATGTAGACTTCCAAAGAGGTTGAAACAGTTGACATTTCCACCAACAGTTGTGAAGATCTTTTCACCCCACATCCCCTCTAACACTGGATGTCTATGCACTTAATTTTTTAACATATACCAATATCACTGGCATGAAATGGTGTGTCATATTAATTGTCATTTTCTGATGATCATTGATGGAGAGCATTTTTAAATATACCTATTAAAAATGATCTTTATCTCACTTTGGAGTATAGCCACACCTGACTATGCTCAAGGCTTACTCCTTATTTTGTACTCAGGAATCACTACTGGTGATAATCAGGAGATCATGCATGGTGTCAGGGATCAAACTAGGTTCATGTATGTGCAAGGCAAATGCTTTAACCCTTGTACTATTTCTATGACCTGTGTATGCTTTCTTTAAGGAAGTGTCTGGTCTTGTTTTCTCCCCATTATTTGAAAGGGTAATATATTTTTTTCAATGCTAAGTTTTACAAGTGATTTTTATTTATTGATTGAATGATTGATTTTTGATTTTTTGAGTCACACCCGGCGACAGTCAGGGTTACTCCTGGCTCTGTACTCAGGAATTATTCCTGGTGGTACTCAGGGGACTATATGGGATGTCAGGGATAGAACCCGGGTTGACTGTGTGCAAGGCAAATAGCCCGCTGGGCTATCGCTCTGGCCCCACAAGTGCTTTTTATATCTTAGACTTCAATACTTTGCCAGATTAGTGAATCCCACTAGGTTTATGCAATTTTTTTTCAATTTACCTCCATATTGCTAACCTCTCAGATATTCTAAGGGAAGTGAGCAAAAGGAGAGTCAACAACATTGAAAGCAGGAGATTCTAAGGTCCTTGATTTAAATGATGTCAGTTTATTTATGAACACACATTAATGATGGTAGAACTGGTGACATAGGATTATCAACGTTAAAGTAATGACAAACTGATACTCACATTAAATACTAAGAACTGTGTTAAACTTTTTATAAACACAATTTTGAATAAAAAACATTTTATAACTGTTTAGAGATTAAGGTGTGAGGATCTGTAACACTAAATAGTTTACAAAGAATTAAACAACATTTAGAAAAATGAACTGAGGCTAAAATTGGATTGGTTTTCTATCTCACAGAAAGAAGCTTATAATATTTAAATTTTATTTCAAAATAAAAAGTACCCCAAATGAAATATATAACAGGACAGGAGTATTGTGTATTCTTATGCAAATTCATAAATGGTCATATTAGGACTCATTTTTATTAATAAATAATAAATAGGTATTAACTTTCTTTGTAAAATCTATTTGACTGGCTCTATAAAAATTTTTTAGTTAAAATATTATTGAATCTCAGTGAGATATATGAATTTCATCACACTTATAATTGCATAAACCTTAAAATGCCTAGTTATAACTGATATTATTTGTATTAAAATATACTTTATATCAACACAGATAGTAAAAAATGAATTCTTTTATAGAAAAAATATCTTAAAAGTATATTGCTGGGGAATGATGAGGGAGTACAATGCGTAAGGTGCTTCTCTTGCACACTGCCGACCTAGGTTCAGTCCATGGCACCTAATATCCCAAGTGGTCACCTGAGATTGCCAGAACTAATCCCTGTTCACAAAGCCAGAAATGATCTCTGACCATTACTGGGTGTGGATCTATCAAACAAACAAAGGGGTGCATTGTTGTAATATTATATTTTATTATTTATTCTATTGGCGGGCACAGCAGGTGCCTGGGCAGCAACTTCCTCTGGGACGGGGACTCAGAGGGCGAGCCAGGAGAGAGCCGCACCCTCTCTCCCCGCCTCCCTTCCCCGCACTCCCGGGACCACCAAATCTGGCTGTAGAAAGTCTAGAGGGCGCAGTTGGGAGAATAGCGGCCTGCCCTTACCCACGATGGTCTAAGGACTCAGGAAAAGAGAGATGAGGGGGAAACACCCAGGGATATTCAGGGGTTATTCCTGGCTCTGCACTCAGCAGTTCCTATTGGCAGTGCTTTAGAGACCATAGGGGTACTGGGGATCAAATTCAGGACAGCTGCATTCAAGATTGTTTCAGTTTGCTGCTTCTGCAATAAAATAAAACAATACAGAAGTCCCCAAATGGACACTTCAGTGGAATAAAGACAGATATACCCTGCAGACCTGCTACCTGCTCTCCCTGTGCTCAGCTGATCATGAGGCATCCAGGAAGGAAGGCGGCTCCTATCCCTGGCCGGCAATCACAATAGAGCCTCGCAAGAAACCAGAGGAACTCCCACACCACGAAGGACATTTTTCAACATGCAGACTCCACAGCTCGTCAGAGCTCCACCCAAGAGAAAAATTGATCTCTCCCCTTTGCGGTTCATCTGTAAATGCACAAACTGAGAGTCTACTACTGAGAGTATACCACCCACAAGGCAGAGCCTGGCAAGCTACCCGTGTCTTGTTTGATATGCCGAACACAAGTAACAATTATAGATCTCATTCCCATGACCTGAACGAATGGTTTGAGGGCTCTTCATGTTCCTGGTACAGGCAGATGCCCTTGGGCTACACTAGCATGCAACAGGACATATGGAGATGTTACTACTGGTGTTCGCTCTAGTACATCGATGATCAGTGGGAAGACAAGTGATTCTATTTTATTATATGACATTCTAAAGTTATTATTACAACCTTTTCTATTCTTCATCACTGACTATTGCTGCAGTTTTCATGGGATATTCTATTTCACAGTGATTGTTTTAGTTGAATACCTTAGCAATTTGTTAATTTTAACATCCTCTTGAAAACAAATAGAAAACTATTTCCTTACACATTGCATGTCATTTCTGAATCGAAACTGTAAACCTATTCTCTGCAGTAATAGAGAATATATTTGAAAGATATTTTGAAATAGTGGATAGAATATTTACATTAAATGTGAGCAAAACTTTTGCCTGCATTTTGCATCAAAATTAGGCAATATTAGAAAATAGTGAAATAAATTCCTATGCCAGATACTAATGTCTATCTCTAGGTATCTAAATATTAAAAGTTAATTATTTTAAAGTTTAACTTAAAAAGTTTTAATTTTGTTAATTGTATTTTGGTAGGTCTTTTATTTTGTATGCCACTGATTTCTCAATGATGAACATATGATTGAAACTTGACAAAATAGGATTTGCCATATATTCTACACTTATAACAATAATGCCTTTTTTTCTGTGTCACACACAAGAATTTCACTTTTATGTATAAAAACGTTTACTGTAATGCAAAATCTCTAATGAAAACTGTGAAGTTAAAATGAATGTATATCTCATATATCCAGGCCAGGTAAGCATATATCCCCATGTTCACCTCATATCTATATTGAAAAATCATTTTAAATATAGATACACCACAGAAACTCCTTTGAGTCATTATCAACCACTACAAAAGCTTTATCCTAATGGTTGACATTTTCAGTTATTCTGCTTAAAATTTTTTTTGAGCATTAGTACATAGTTATGGTTACTTCTGATCATTTTTCATTCGAAGTTGCTTGAAGATTTCCATCCATCTTACTTGCAACTGCAGTTCATTCATTTGCATTTCTTAATATAGTCTATAATGGCAATAGGTTTTTAATTTTATAATTTATGGGTAGTAGGTTATTTCAGCTTTTAGCTTTTAAAATAATAATGCTACTATGAAAATTATGGTTAGTGTAATTGGTGTGCACATGCAGTTATTTCTGTTATGCTTGTGAAGTGGACTTGTTAGTTCCTACATTTACTATATTCTAGTTTTTGTATTATAAACCTAATTCCTACTGTTGTTTTACAAATTTTACTACCATAACTTGGCAAGGAATAATTCTATTCAGTAATTCCATTTCTTGCACCTAATAATATCATCTGTCACTTTCTTGATAATGAATTAAAGAATATTGTTAAATATGTTACGAACACTTGTGAGTGTGTGTATAATATATAAATATTGGATAGAATGTTTCCATTAAACACCATCAAAAATTTTGACTGCATTTTTACATCAAAATTAGGAAAAACTTAAAATAGTAAAATAAATTCCTCAATCAGATACTAATATATATTTGTATATATACATACATTTACATTTCAGTAAAAGTTTGTATACATAAAAGTGAATATTTTGTGTTTGTGACACAGAAAAATAGGTGTTATTGTTTTAAATGTAGAATATATGACAAATCCTATACATATATATGAATATATACATATCACTGTAACTGTCTTCCCGTATATCATCGATTTGCTCAAGCGGGCACCTGTAACATCTCAATCAATATGTCCTGTCACATGTGAGATAGTCCAAGGGCATCATCCCGCTCCAGGAACATAAAGAGCCTCAAGCCATTCCATCAGGTCATGGGAATGAGGTCTGTAATTGTTAATGGTATTTGGCATGTCAAATTCGACACAGGTACCTTGCCAGGCTCTGCCATGCAGGTGGGATACTCTAGTAGTATAGAGTAGTATAGTAGAAGATAGAAGATAAAAATAGTGCCAGAAAAGGGGCTGGAACGATAGCGCGTAGGGTGTTTGTCTTGCCTGTGGCACTGCCAAAAATTACTTTCTAATGATGGTTTTTCCATGTAATCTTGTAAATCACTGAGTTTTCAACAAACTATTAAAAATAAATAATGACCACGACTGGTGCTGGAGCAGTAAGTTAGTGAGTCGAGCACATCCTTTGCAGGCAGGAGCCCTGGACTCTCCCAGGCAGCCTCCCCAACACTCACAGGAGCCAACCCCAAACCCAGAACCAAAAGGATCGAAGCCCAAACTGATATGTGTGAATATATACACATATGTTTGCATATACATATATGTGTACATATACATAATAGATATAAGTATATACTCATATATGCACATATATGTATATATACGCACATATATATTTGGGACAAGGTAAACATTTTGTCAAATTCTTAAAAATGATTTATAAACTATAAAATTTTCTTTAATATATTTATATTTTCTGGATATAAATCCATATAAGGTTTACAAACTCTTCCATGTTTTATCCATCGTTATGCAAACTTTATATTTAATTAATTAATTTAATTTTCTCTTTTATACCTTATATAAACACTGTAGTTTACAAAGTTGTTTGTGACAATTTGACAGTATTCAATACCAATCATACCACCTTTTCATCAATGAGAACTATTATCTCCAATTTTTCCAACCAACCTTTAGGGCCTGCCCCATAGCTTCTTGATCACTTGATCACTTCAGTTGATCACTTGAATCCCGTTATTCATTCATTTGCTTGAGCGGGTGCCAGTAACATTTCCATTGGACCCTATCACTTGCCAATGTAGCCCAATGGCATCTGGTTGATTCAGGAATATGAAGAGCCTCAAACCATTCCTTCAGGGTCTTGACAAGGAAGTCTGACCATCTTGTAGGTGGGCAGCCATGTGATCTTATGACATCCTGTGGGATCCAGTCAGTAACAGCTCTAGTCCAGCGGTCATCTCCAAATCGCATTACATGTCCAGCCCATCTGATTTTCGATGCCTTGGCAAACGAGACAGCGTCCCTGACTCTGGAATAGGGATGGAGGTTGGAACTCCAGATTCCTTCTCTCACTTGAGTGAGGCGTGATATTCTAAGCATAGCTCTTTCGATTCCTCTCTGGGTGACCCAAATAGCATTCTCATCCTGCTTTCATAGGGCCCAGGTCTCTGAGGTGTATGTTAATGCAGGGAGAATGGTGGAGTCAAAGAAATGTGCCCGAAGTTGGAGGTTCTTTGCCCTTTTAGCTATTTCTTCAATGCCTTTGAAGGCATTCCATGCCGCTCTCTTCCTCCTGCACAGCTCAGGTTTTAGGTCATTCATCTTGTTGACTTCTCGACCTAGGTACACATAACTGCTGCATTCAGAGATGTCTGTTCCATTGAGAGTGAATGGGGCCTCTGGAACTAGTTCATTTTTCATGAACATAGTTTTCTTTAGATTTAGCTGTAGACCTATCTTTCCACATTCTGGTAGAAGTAAGCCAGCATTTGTGCCTCTTGGCTAATGTTTGGTGTTATTAGAGCGATGTCATCAGTGAAGCGGAGGTGGTGTAGTTGCCGACCATCTATCTTCACTCCCAATCCTTCCCATTCTAATTGTCGCATGATGTTCTTGAGGGTTGCGCTGAAGAGTTTTGGTGAAATGGTATCACCCTGCTGAACCCCTCTTTTTGACATCAATGATCACTTCCTTGTAGAATGGTGAGATCCTGGTGGTGAATCCGTAATACAGCTCATGAAGGATCTTATTGTATTGGGTTTGAACACCCTGGTTGGCTAGGGCTTCGATGACCACTTCAGTCTTCTCAGAATCAAAGGCTTTCTTTAAATCAATGAACGTGAGACAGAGCGGCATCTTGTACTCCCTACAAACTTCAATGAGCTTGGTTACTGTGTGGATATGGTCGATTGTGCTGCCCCATAGCAGGCCTTAATAATTTATTTTATATTGTCACTTTACATTTTTCTTCCCGTTGTTCATTGATTTGCATGAGCTGGCACCAGTAATATCTCCATGTATGCTGTAACATGCTAGTGTAGCACAAAGGCATCTGCCCTAACCAGGAACACGAAGAGCCTCAAACCGTTCATTCAGGTCATGGTTTGAGGTCTATAATTGTTACTGGTTTTTGGCCTATCAAATATGACAAGGGTAGTTTGCCACGCTATGCCGTGTGGGTGGCATACATCGGTAGTAGTCTCTCAGTTTGTTCAGAAACCGAATGGCCTCAAAGCTGCCATGTGCAACAGGGAGAGATGACTTTTGGCTTGGGGAGATCAATGAGCTGTGGAGTCTGGATGTTGAAAATAAAGGCTCTCATGGTGTGGGGGTTCCTCTGGCTTCCTGTGAGGCTCTATTGGGATGGCAGGCTAGAGATAGAATCCACCTTCCCTCCCGGACAGCTCATGATCAGCTGAGAGTAGGGAGAGCCGGTTGCAGCTCTGCCCTGTGTATCTGTCTCTGGTTCAAAATACCTGGGCTTGAAATAGGCTTCACTGTATGTGGGACTCTGGCAAGCAGGGTTTGAGATCGGCTTTTCTCTTGGGTGAAGCTCTGATTAGCTGTGGAGTTCAGATGTTGAAAATATTCTATATTTCTTGTTATAATTTGCTAAACTATGATCAAAAAAAATGTTCCTCAGAAAAAAAAGCTAGTGAAGATTGTGTATCTCACAATGAAGCTATTAAGCACTTGTATAATATAGTACTAAGATATTGTTACAGGTTAAGCCCTTTTTTGTTGATATTTTATTAACAAAGATTGGATGACTTCCACATTACTTCCCATCCAATCTGGTATACTACTCCTGGTTTATCAGTGTTGTGAGTTTGAGGTGTCTTGTGGCTGTGAATGTGACCATGAACTCCAGTATGCCCAAAATTTTTGTGGAGATTAAACAGCTGGAGTTAACTGGGTGATGTTTGACGGCATATGTGTAACTGCCATGGCTTCTGGAAGTACAGAGAGAAGGGTGGAGATAGCCCATCCCCAACTCTGAGAAAGCCAGGAGAGTTCAGTAACAAGACCTGTATGCCTGAGTTTTTCAACAGATTATTTTCTGAATAGCACACATCCTGAGCATTGGAGTCCAGCCAAGAGCATGGTGGTGATTATGGGGTATGGAGGGTTTGGGCTGCTGGGGCTATATTTGGGTGGGTGGAGGACTCACCCACCCTTTCCTCTGAGGTATCCTGAATGATTAAGCCTAGAAAAGCATTGGGAAAATCCCTGCATCTCATTTGATCTCTTTGCAATGTAGCCAATGCAGACTTTTTTAAATGCTATTTTTTAAACAAGGAATTCTACTTTAAAAAAATTTGTTAACTGAATCAACTTGAGATACACAGTTATAAAGTTGTTCATGATTGGGCTTCAGTCATCCAAAGTTCTAACACCTGTCATTTTTCTAGTATATATTTCTTAGCACCAGTGTCCCTGTTTTTCACAACAATCCCCTGTCCCACCCTGCCTTTATGGCAGGCACTTCCCTTCCTTTCTCTCTCTCTTGTTCTCTCTCTTTCCTTTCGAGCATTTATGGTTTGTAGTACAGGTACTGAGAGGTTATCATATCCCTTTACCTACTTTAGCATTCAGCTCTTGTCCAGAGTGATAATTTCCAACTATAATTGTAATGGTGGTCCCTTCTATATCCTAACTGCCCTCACTACCTTCCACCCAACTTATGGCAAGCTTCCAATCATGGGACAGTGCACCGGTCCCTTGTTTCTAGTGTCCTTGGGTATTAGTCTCATACTATGTTTTTTTTTTATATCCCACAGATGAATGCATCCATTTTGTGTCTGTCCTTTTCCTTCTGACTCATTTCACTAAGCATGATATTCTTGATGTTCATCCATTCATAAGCAAATTTCATGACTTCATTTTTTCCTGGTGGCTGTGTAGTATCCCATTGTGTAGATGTACCATTGTTTCTTTATCCAGATGTCTATTTTCAGGCACTTGGATTGTTTACAGATTCTGGCTATTGTAAATGACAATTAACTTATCACTTTGTCACTTGTCTTCCCATTGTTGATCAATTAGCTCTAGCAGGCACCAGTAACGTCTCCATTCATTGGAAATGAGGTTCATTATTGTTACTGTTTTGGGCACTTCAAATACACCATGGGTAACTTGCCAGGCTCTGCCATGGCTCTGGGTTCATCCCAGGGGGACATAAATGCTATTTTTTGAGAAATAACAGTTCTGAATATTAATTATGATTTATCAATTTTTTCATTAGGATTGTGATTTGCTTCTGTTTTTAGGCCAGCAATCAGGGGTACACCAGATGATCCTGCATTCTACAATTTCTTTTGCTTGCATACCTATGGACTATGACATTCATTTTTATATTACATTCTATTATAATACCTGGAATATCATGTGATTATCTATGTCAGATGTTTCATTCTAGCTTAATAGTCTTATTTTATACTTATTATTTCACTATTACTGACCCTTCAGTTAGTCTAAAAATGGTAATTTTAATAATTATAATTTTATAGCTTAGAGTATAATAGAAAAATGAGCTCAGTTGAATGTCTTAACCCAAAAATCCACTTGAGCAATAATATATCAAAATATGAAACAAAATTTTTTCTATGTAATTTATACAAAAGTTAAAAATATATTATGCAATATGGGCTGGCATTTCACTTTTTAAGTAGAAGTGGCTATTAGAGTGTTGGCTAAAAAGAACTACAGCTAAAATGAACAAAATGGTCAAAATGATTTATTCTTTAAATCAGTACATTTATGATAAAAACAAATAACAGTTTTGTGCTAAATAGATTTGTAAGGAGTTTAAATGCCTCTTGTTTTTTTCTTTCTGTTTTACGGCCACATTTGGTGCTTGAGGACAGTTCCTCACATAGTGTTCTGTTATTTAAAAGATTAGGAAAAGAAGTGATATCTAACTGTTAAAGTACAGAAGAAAGGGGGAAGAAAAAGAAGAAACAGAAGAAAGGGAAGAGCAGTAAGAAGCTCAAATAATTTTAACTAATAAGCCCAGATAAGTTTAATAATGTCTCCCCAAGAAATCCCAGAAGAGATATAATTAGCAACTAGGTTTTCACCCTAAGTTTTTACAGCAAAAATATAAAAAGAATACAAGATTATTAAGACTGGACAATGTGTCCATATGTCTAACACTATGCATCAAATCTCATGGATCATCAAAGGACAGAAAACTTGAGCTTGAGGAATGGTTTCAAAATGTGATAGAAAGTTACAAAGATAAAGTGGTGGTACACTGGTAATTATTATACCTTCATTCTTGGACAGATTAGCCAAGAAGAGAGCTTTGTATGGCATAACTACAGAATTATTTCATATTCACAATCTTAATATCATGAAGTAATTTAGTTCCTTAATGGTACAATTCTTTCCAAACTCACATAGTCCTGTGTTAGGAAAGAAATGCCCAGAAATGTATTTCCCTATATATTTACTCCAGTATCACTGTAGAAAATTGTTAACATTTAGAGTCAGAAAGACCCAATTCAGAATTATAACTTTTACAAGGTTATTTTATATTATCTGAAAAAAAACAAACCTAGTCACATAGTTAATACTTGATAAGTACTAATAAATATTTTGGTATCATTATCTATCATATTTAATAATGAATTCTAGACTTGCCACCATATACTTAAAAATCCTTTAACCTTTATAAGATAATTTTTTTTTTGCTTTTTGTAAAGAAACAGATTAAATGTCACTATTTACATGTTTTGTACTGACATTTCCAAAGAAAGCATATTTGGCCTGAAGGTTTCCAGAAAAACAAGACCTTTACATTATTTTATTGTTTTTCCAGTCTTTCAGTCAGATCAAGTATGTATCAGTTGCTGTTATATCCTTAATGGTGGTTTATAGTAGTCAGAGTTCAATACTGATATTTTTAATTAAAATGAAAAGCTAATGTTCTTTTCAGAGCAATAGCACATAAATATTTCAGTCATCCACCCAGGACTTTCAAAGCTGCTGTTTTAAATGGCTACAATAACATGGCTTAGAAATTTTATGAGCCCGAGTACTTAGAACAGTTGACTTATTAACCAAAGTCAGTGTTTAAACTCTTGTATTCTCACCAGGCAAATGCATTAATTTGCCAACTTCACTTTCTTTTTAATTTTTAGCATATAAGATATTTTATTTTTTGTGCCACACCCAGTGATGCTCAAGAGTTACTCCTGGCTCTGCACTTAGGAATTACTCCTGTCAGTGCTACAGTGGCCATATGGGATCTGGGGATTGAACCTGGGTCAGTCGCATGCAAGACAAATGCCCTTCCCACTGTGCCATTGCTCTGGCACTAAGATATTATTTTAAAGCAGTTTCTCCCAACTATATAGCACCAATCAGACCACACTGTCAAGTTCAGGATCGAGTTTATGAATGGTTTCTACTAAATGCATATGAAAGCAAAGAGTATTGATCTTTTTACATACAATATGACTTGTGATGTTTTAAACATCATTAATGTTTAAACATAATATATAATATGGCAAATAATAAAATATATTACTTAAATTTCTTCGGTTTATGGTTCATTTACAGATGCTATAATGGTGCTTCTGAGCAGGTTTAAGCATATATATGCATATATATATAAATATATATAAGCATGTATATCCAATTACATATATATGCCTAAACCTGCTCAGAAGCATATATAACTTGTCACTTCTCTTCCCCTTTTCATCAATTTGCTCGAGCCGGCCCCTGATAATGTCTCCATTCATTGGGAATGCAGTCCATTATTTTTACTGCTTTTGGCACATCGAATACACCACGGGTTGTTTGCCAGACTCTGCCATGGCTCTGGGTCTATCCCAGGGGACCCAGTCTTTTTTTATGTCAGACCATCAACCATCCAGGGCCCATGGGGCAGAGCCCTGGCTCGAGACAAGCCTGTCTCCTGTCTGCCACCTGCTGACACAGCTGGGCACCGCAGCAACACCTGCAACACCTCGAGGGGCAGGAAAATGTGTATATATGTATACATATATGTATATATGTATATATACGTGTATATGTACACATATATGTATATATGTGTATATGTACATGTATATATACATATATATATATATTTACACATTTTTCTGCCCCTTGAGGTGTTGCAGGTTTGGTATATAAACATATATACACCCAATTATATATATTTGGTTGTATATATGTTATATATATATATATATACACACACACACACATTGGGTGTATATGAATATTTATATATATAATGGTTGTATATATGTACATATATATTTGGTATATAAAAGCTTATACAATCATTCTACAACTATTTCTTATACAAACAGTTTTTATCATAAATTTTTTTTTGTAAGTCAGAACTGCAGATCAACTCTGCCACAGTAATCTGTGGACAAGCAGATCAACTAGACAGATTGCCATTACTTGAGTCAAGTTCTAAGGAATTCTGTTATGAAGTGACTATAAACTTACGCTAGAATATCATGCAGGAAATACACTTTTCTTCTGATGATGCTTTGACAGACTACCATCTTTTGTACTTGAATAACTGTACATAGAGAGTGTCTTAAAAGGAGGTAGTTTTAAGGTAGAACAAGGAGGTAGTTTATAGGTAGAACAAAGGAAATTAAGGAGTAGAAATAGGAACCCTGAGGACCACATTTGTGTAAGTTGTTTATACCTTATGAATAATAAAGGATCCTTCTATGTTCAAATTGCCTACTGAAAAATAACATAAAGCTGCACATTTCTGAACATATCAAACAATATTCCATTCATAAAAAGTAACTAGATCTCATAATCTCTTTGGGTCCAATATTCAGTGTTTTATCCTGGCCTGACATCCAGTCTTGGTTTTATTCAGTTCAGTCTTACTGAATAGAAATCTGGTAAATTAATTTTTTCAAATGAAAATAGTTCTTTTCAAAGGAAGATGATCACTCTAGAACCAGTTCTGTAATGTCTGTGGTTTTCTTTCAGGATGAACAGAACAATATATGATAGTGCACACTTTTACATATTTAATTCCGCCTAAACTGCTCTGTCATAGAAGTTTTTGATTTCTATAGAACCTTAATTTGTTTGGGCATTACCTAAATCTGGAAATCTTATGGGTTTTCAGAAAATGTGTGTGATTATGAACTCAAGTATAATAAAAGCTCTAAAAATTTAAATCTCGTGATACACATTATTCTTCTTTATTTCACAGTATAATATGCAGCAACTTTCCTGTCACTTTATTTTTTTTATTTTTTAAAATTTTTTATTATACCACCGTGAGACATACAATTACAAAGGTGTTCACAATTGGTTCTTGGTAATACTTTATTCCAGCACCCATCCCTCCACCAGTGCCCCATTTCCACCACCAATGTACCCCCACCCTCTCCCACCCACCGCCAGGCTGCCTAAACAGCAGGTAGCGGTGTTTCCTCTCTCTTCTCTCTCTCTCTCTCTGTCTGTCTCTGCATCTCTCTCCCTCTTGTTTTACACATTGTGGCTAGCCCTGCAGGTATTTAGAGTTTAAAACTTAAGTCTCTTTGTGTATATTCAATGGTGAGTTTTTTATCTGCCATAACCATTTCACACATTTAGTAAAACACTGGTGTCTATTTATATCCTATTAATGAATGCAGTCATTCTATATCTGTCCTTTTCCTTCTGACTAATTTCACTCAGCATGATAGTCTCCATGTCCATCCATTTGAGGGAAATTTTATAATTTCATCTTTTCTGACAGCTGCATAGTATTCCATAGTGTAGATGAACCACAGTTTCTTTAGCCAGTCCTCTGTTCTCGGGCATTTAGGTTGTTTCCAGATTCTAGCTATAGTGAATAGTGCAGAGATGAATAAAGAAGTAGAGATAGTGTTTCTGCTATGTGTTTTTCGGTCTCTCAGGTATATTCCCAGGAGTGCTATTGCTGGATCAAATGGGAGCTCAATATTTAGTTTTCTGAGGAGTGCCCATACTGTTTTCCAAAAGGGCTGGACCAGTCGGCACTCCCACCAACACTGGATCAGAGTCCCTTTTTCCCCACATCCACTCCAGCACTGGTTGTTCTTGCTGGTTTGGATGTGTGCCAGTCTCTGTGGTGTGAGATGGTACCTCATTGTTGTTTTGATTTGCATCTCCCTGATGATTAAAGATGAAGAACACTTTTTCATATGCCTTTTGGCCATTTGAATTTCTTCCTTTTGGAAGCTTCTGTTCATTTCTTCTCCCCATTTTTTTGATGGGGTTGGCTGTTTTTTTTCTTGTGAAGGGCTAGCAGTGCCTGATATATCCTGGATATTAACACCTTGTCAGATGGGTATTGGGTGAATATCCTTTCCCACTCTATGGATTGTCTTTGTATCTTGGTCACCGTTTCTTTTGAGGTGCAGAAGCTTTCAATTTTATATAATCCCATTTGTTTATCTTTGCTTCCATTTTTTGGTCAGTGGTGTGTAGTCTTTAAAGAGACTTTTAGTTTCAATGTCGTAGAGTGTTTCTCCTATGTTTTCTTCGATGTACCTTATAGATTCATGTCTGATGTTGAGATCTTAATCCATTTTGATCTGACTTTTGTGCATGGCGTTAAAAGGAGGTCTAAATTATTTTTTTACACGTAGCTGCCCAGTTTTCCCAGCACCATTTGTTGAAGAGGCTTTCTTTGCTCCACTTAATATTTTTTGCTCCTTTATCGAAGATTAAGTGGTTGTATATTTGAGAGTGTGTTTCAGGATATTCAGTTCTATTCTATAGGTCTACGGGTCTGTCTCTATACCAATACCACACTGTTTTAATTACAACTGCTCTGTAGTAGAGCTTGAAGTTGGGGAAAGCAATACCTCCCATCTCTTTTTCCCAAGGATTGCTTTAGCTATTCGTGGGGGTTTATTATTCAATACAAATTTCAGGAGTGTTTGTTCAATTTCTTTGAAGAACATCATGGGTATCTTTATAGGGACCGCATTGAATCTGTATAAAGCTCTAGGGAGTATTACCATTTTGATAATGTTAATCCTTCCAATCCATGAGCAAGGAATGTGTCTCCATTTCTTCAGGACTTCTTTTATTTCCTGAAGTAATGTTTTGTAGTTTTCTTTGTAGAGATCCTTTACATTCTTTGTCAAACTGACTCCTAGGTATTTTATTTTCTGCGGCACAATTGTGAATGGGATAGTTTTTTTTTTTGTTTGTTTTGTTTTTGGGTCACACCCAGCGACGCTCAGGGGTTACTCCTGGTTCTGCACTCAGGAATTACTCCTGGCGGTGCTCCGGGGCACCATATGGGATGCGGGGGATCGCAACCCGGGTCGGGCACAGCGCGCCGGCTGGTGCAAGGCAAACGCCCCCTACCTGCTGGGCTCATCCGCCCGGGATAGTTTCTTTAATGTCCCTTTCTTCTCTTTCACTGTTTACATATAGGAAGGCCATTGACTTTTGGGTATTGATTTTGTACCCTGCCACTCTACTATAGGAATGTATTATTTCTAGGAGCCTCTTGGTAGAGAGTTTTGGATTTTCCAGGTATAATATCATGTCATCTGCAAATAGTGGCAACTTGGCTTCTTCCCTTCCTATCTGGATGCCATTAATGTCTTTTTCTTCCCTGATTGCTATGGCAAGTACTTCCAATACTATATTGAATAGAAGTGGTGAGAGTGGGCAGCCTTGTCTTGTCCCTGATCTTAAGGAGAAGGCTTTCAGTTTTTCCTCATTGAGAATGATGCTTGCTGTGGGCTTGTAGTGGATGGCCTGGATTATTTTGAGGAAGGTTCCTTCAATCCTCATTTTACGGAGAGCTTTTATCTTGAACGGGTGTTGAATCCTGTCAATTGCCTTCTCTGCATCTATTGATATGATCATATGGTTTTTATTTTTCTTTTTGTTGATATGATGTATTATGTTGATTGACTTGCGGATGTTGAACCATCCTTGCATTCCTGGGATGAATCCCACTTGGTCATGGTGTATAATCTTTTCGATGACTCTTTGGATTCTATTTGCTAGCATTTTGTTGAAGATCTTAGCATCTGTATTCATCAGGGAGATTGGTCTGTAGTTTTCCTTTTTTGTGACATCTCTGTCTGCTTTGGGTATCAGGGTGATATGTGCCTCATAAAAGCTATTTGGGAGTGTTTCTGTTTCTTCAATTTGTCGGAAGAGCTTAAAAAGAATTGGGAGTAGGTCCTCTTTAAAGGTTTTGTAGAATTCACTGGTGAATCCATCTGGACCTGGGCTTTTGTGTTTGGGGAGACTTTTGATTACCAATTCTATTTCCTCGATGGAGATAGGTTTGTTGAGGTATTCCAAATCTTCTGGTTGCAGACTTGGGAGGCTATAGGAATTCAGGAATTTGTCCATTTCTTCTAGGTTCTCTTGTTTCATGGCGTACAGGCTCTCATAGTAATCTCTGATGATCTTTTGAATGTCTTTGGTTTCTGTTGCGATGTCCCCATATTCACTTCTGATTCTATTTATTTGGGTTCTCTCTTTTTACTTTTCTTACAAGTATTGCAAGTGGTTTGTCAATCTTGTTTATTTTTTCAAAGAACCAGCTTTTTGGTTTCTTTTTATCTTCTGGATTGTTTTTTGACATTCAATCTCATTGATTTCTGCTCTAAGTTTTATTATTTCTTTCTTTCTGCTTGGGTTGGGCTCCTTTGTTGATCACTCTCTAAGATCTTAAGTTGTGAGGTCAAACTGTTTGTGATGGCCTTTTCTTCTTTTCTGATGAATGCTTGAAGAGCTATGAACTTTCCTCTTAACACTGCTTTTGCTGTATCCCACAAGTTCTGGTAATTCGTGTCTTCAGTCTCATTTGTTTCCAGGAATCTTTAGATTTCCTCTTTGATTTCTTTTATGACTTGATGGTTGTTCAGCAGTGAGCTGTTTAGTTTCCAGGTACTTGGTATTAGTCTCCGTTTTTTTGTACAATTAACTTCTATTTTCACTGCATCTTGGTCTGAAAAAATAGTTGGCACAATTTCTATCTTCCTGATTTTATGGAGGTATGATTTATGGCTCAGCATGTGATCTATTTTGGAGTATTTCCATGTGCACTGGAGAAGAAAGTGTATTCAGCTCTTTGGGAATGAAATGCCCTGCATATGTCTACCAGCCCTCTTTCTTCCATCTCTTCTTTTAGGGTCAGTATTTCCTTGGTAAGTTTCAATCTTATTGATCTATCCAGGGTTGATAGAGCAGTGTTGAAGTCTCCAACTACAATTGTGTTGCTGTCAATGTCTTCTTTGAAGTCTATTAGTAGTTGTTTTAGGTATTTTGCTGGCCCCTTTGTTGGGTGCATATATATTTAATATTGTGATTCCTTCCTGATATATGCATCCCTTGACTATTAAGAAGTGACCTTCATTGTCCCTTCTGACCTTTAGCCTGAAGTCTATGTTGTCAGATACCAGTATGGCTACCCCAGCCCTTTTGGATGGGTTGTTTGAGTGAAGGATTGTTTTCCAGCCTTTTATTTTGAGCCTGTCTTTGCTCAGATTGTTCAGGTGTGTTTCTTGAAGGCAGCAGAAAGTCAGATTCAATTTTTTGATCCATTGTGCCACTCTGTGTCTCTTAACTGGTGCATTTAGACCATTGACATTGAGGGAGATTATTGTCATGGGATTTTTTTGCCATCTTTCTGTATAGGTTGGTTGTACTTTTTGGGTTATGTCTTGTCTTATAGTAGATCTTTCAGTCCTTTTAAGGTTGGATTTGGTTTTACAAAGTTCCTAAGCTGTTATTTATCCAAGAAGTTGTATATCTGTCCTTCAAATTTGAGTGAGAGTTTAGCTGGATAAAGAATTCTTGCTGAGGCATTCATTTCATTAAGTTTTTTTACTATATCCCACCACTGCCTTCGGGCTTGGAGGGTGTCTTCTGAGAAGTCTGCTGAAAGTCGAATGGTTGCTCCTTTGTATACAATTTCCTTCTTTGATCTTGCTGCCTGAAGAATTCTGTCTCTGTCTATGGCATCCATTACTTTGACTAGGATGTGTCTTGGGGTCTTTCTATTGGGGTCTCTTCTTGCTGGTACGCGTCGGGCTTCTTGGATCTGAATGCCTTCATCCTTTAACTCAGGGAACTTTTCAGCCAGGATGTTTTTTTTTTTTTTTTTTAAGTTTGGAATTTATTTATTTATTTATTTTTAAATTTTTTTATTATACCACAGTGAAACATACAATTACAAAGGTGATCATAATTGGTTCTTGGTAATACAGTATACCAGCACCCATCCCTCCACCAGTGCCCCATTTCCACCACCAATGTACCCCCCCCCCCCCCCTCCTGCCCCCCCCATGCTGCCTTAATAGCAGGTACCCCAGTTTCCTCTCTTTCTCTCTCTGTCTCTCTCTCTGTCTCTGCATCTCTCTGCCTCTTATTTTACACATTGTGTTCAGCCAGGATGTTTTTAACTGTTTTAATTTCCTTGGGGTTACTTTCCTGTCCCTCTGGGACTCCGATAATTCTTATGTTGTTCCGCCTGGCATCATCCCATTGTTCTCTGTTCCGTTGCTGATCCATTTTCCGGTCTTTTTCCATTTTATTTAGTTCTCTGAGTGCTTTCTGCAGCTCATCTTCCGTCTCACTGATTCTCTCTTCCGCTGCTGTCATCCTACTGTTGAGAGTCCCTATTGTGTTTTTCATTTCATCCACTGAGTTTTTAAGCTATGATATTTCTACTTGTATGGTTCTCATTTCTGCTCTCATTTCCTCCCGTAATTTATTGACTGCCCTTTCAACTGCTTCATTTATGTTCTCCTGTATATTATTGGACATCTGCTCCATTTTTTTCATTGAGATCCTTAAGCATCCTACCAATTTCTTCTCTAAATTCATTGTCAGAGAGATCATGCACATCTGCATTCTTTTTTGAGTCTTCAGGGTTGATTCCTTCATCTGTTCTTCGAACTGGGGATCTGCATTGTTTCCCCATGGTGTTGTGGTGCTCAGGGATAGATTCCTCTAGTGTACTGTTTCTTTTTTCTTGAGGGTATTACCTTCCCTTGGTGTTGAATTTCCTAGTATTTGTATTAATAAGTGGCTGCATGAGTGGCTGCCTGCCCGACCAGCCGCACACCCCAGGGGGAATACCTCAAACGGACACAGGCCAGTGAAAGTTCAAAATGTCCGTTTACTTCCGCTTCCGCTCAGACTTCTGGGGGTTGTAGTTCCACCATCTGCTGAGGCCTGGGGCTCTACCATGACCCCAGGCGCCCGCCTGGCCAGCCGCACACCCCATGGAGCATACCTGAGGCAGACACAGGTCCTTCCTGTCACTTTAGAAAAGATGCTCAACTTTATTCAGAGAAACAGGTACTAGATATTTGATTGATATGACAAGTATTAATTTTCATATGCTATATTCTTTATTCTCTGTCATGCTGTGTAAGGCCAATTGTAATTTTTCCCATCCTATGCTCACCTATTTTAATAAATAAATATGCTGGATAATGTGATATTCTTTGGATTACCAAAATACTAAATATTTCTCTGAATTTTATAGTAAGAGAAACGGAATTCATATATCTGAAAACAGTGAAAGAATAGTGCCTCTCCTGCCGTGCTTTCATCATTTTGAATTTTTTATTATTGGGATAAGTAAGAAGCACATTATAAATCAATAGTTACTATATACAATAAGTATCTTCACTATTACAAAGGTAGCTATACTGAACAGTTTGATGCATTAAAGTACATCAAATTACTTGATTCTTAAATGTGGTAGTTTTCTATCAAATCACTTGACCATCGTGATTCCCAGTGTTAATTGACAGATATCATAATTTCACTGGAATTCTTGAGATGTGTTAAAATAAAGTTAGTATCTTATTGTCTTCAAAATAAAGCAAAGTATTTCCTTTTTCCCCATTGTAGTCAAATTTGGAAGTGGAAGCTATCAATAGATTATGTTGAGTAAGACTTGAAGGAAGACTTAAAATTTTAATTTCCTCTCATAAATGAGATCCAGACCTAGGCTATGAAAATGTGGAGTTATCAAGTTGGATTTATGCCTGTTGCATCTAGAATTTGGTGAGGCTCATGTTGTTTTCAATTTATGCACATTAGCTCGTAAATATAGCTTAATGCACTAGTACCTCAGTTTTTAAATTTTTATTTTTTTTTCAGAAAAAATTTCCATAGGAACTATCTGTTACAGATCCGATTTGCACCCCAGCCCACATCTCTACCATTTGGTCCAGATAAGACTTCGCATGTTTGACTTATAAATTCCTCTTTTAAAAAAATTCTCTCCAGGGCAGAAAGAAGTCATCTTAAACTCTGTCTTAAAATATTTGTCAAAATAGCTGCTATGTTTCGTAATTCTTAATTTTCTAACAATATGCAATATTATGTCGTTTGTCTTCAGTGGTGATGAATGCCCAAAATAGTGTGTATATACATTGGTGTCCCATATCTTCTTAGTGATATTATGATATAGGTGCTCATCCAATGTATAAACAATTCCATCAAAGAATTCTGTTTTGAAGATTGTTTTCTTAAGTCAACCTTAATATCAATTTTATTATCTCTAACAGGGAAACAGATGGAGTACTAAGAGAAAATTAGAAAAAATGATTCATACAATGATGTGGCAAGATTAAGTAAACTGATAAAGATAAGGAAACAAACAAACTGTGAACTGGTGATGAGAAACAAATAACCAGAATCTAGCAAAGTCTGTAGTTGTGGAAATAGGCTACCTTTTGGTAATCTTTTGACCTTATTTTAAAGTAATCAGATACTGCCAATCAATAAAAAGCAGAGAAGATACTAGTAGGAATAAAGCCACATTTCAATCTTGTTCCTCTTCTACCCTTCTATCTTCTTCAAACCCAATTAAACAGCAACTGCATGATCATGAAGTCTGTAAAGCATATGCTCTCAGTGCATAGAAGAGCGAAATACAGATAAGATAATGCTATCCAGGATTTATTTCTTTAGCTTTTGCTACCAACAAAGCTATTTAGCATCAAATAATCCATTTCTCCAATCCATTTCCATTATACTCTTAAGGTTTAAAAATAGATTCCTTGATCTTAGTAAATTTAGAATCCTGTCATTTCCATTAAAATTAGAGACCATTTCAAATGTTAACTTTTCTGAGTATTATACCTGTTCTTGAATAGATCCTGAGCAGAATTTTCTGGCATATATTTTTCAATGACTTAATTAAATAAAAAATTGTGGACCCCCCAGTAGTATATAATTGGGAATAATTAGGAAATCCATTCCATTCCTACTTTAGTACTAGTTTTCTAATTTTCTCAATTTCACCATTTAAATTATAAGGGGTGCCTATCATTAGATCCAGTATATATGTTCACTCAGATATTTGTTAATCAAAGACAATGTCAGGTTGTATGAGTTGAACTAACATATTAAATTCAAGATCTCATTGCTTTTTATTTATATTACTAAAACTGGCACAAAATAATCTTGATACAACAATCATGTTTCAAGGAAATGGTCAACATATATTAGCAAAGCTTTACAATGTATTTGCTAGAAGACTGAAGATTTCATTTGAGGTGTTATAAATAGAAGCAACATTCATAATGGCATTATATAGCCTCATTTATTAAAGTTAGACTCAGTTCCTACTCTGCTATTTAGTGCAGAGATTTCACATGGCTCTTTTTTAACAGGGTTTTCATCACTAGATGTTGATCTTAGTCTGTCATCACAAAATTTTAGATACATACTTGAAAATCACACTGATTAGTTGCTTCTGTTGTGTTCTCCATAGCATTATTGCACCATATTTGGAGCAAAAAATAAGATACTAGTTGAGTCCTCTACAAAAAGCAAATTAATTAATAGCAGAAATCCTAAACCACTGATATTTTGAAAGCAGTTTCTTGCTTACGTTTGGCTCCATTAGACCTTATTCTGAGGATTTTCTATCAAAATCTGAATCCTCCCACTTATCCTGAAAATTATGTAAAATAATAAGGGAAACAGAGAAAAGATGCCTACTAAATATTTATACATATTTTCTGTCATTTAGACTTGTTTTTCTGAGAACAAGCTCTACACACTAGTCACTCTGTGGCACTCCTGTTTGACTTTTAAGTGGAACCATGTGACTAACTTTTTACCTCCCAAACAGCTTCTACAAGGCACATATCACCCTGATACCCAAAGCAGGGAGATATAACACAAAGAAAGAAAATTATAGACCGATCTCCCTGATAAACACAGATGCTAAGATCTTGAACAAAATTCTAGCAAACAGAATCTAAAGACTCATCAAAAAGATTATACATCACAACCAAGTAGGATTCATCCCAGGAATTCAAGGATGGTTCAATTTTTGCAAGTCAATCAACATAATACATCATATCAATAAGAGAAATAATAGAAACCACATGATACTATCAATAGATGCAGAGAAAGCATTTGACAAGATCCAGCACCTGTTCATGATTAAAACCCTCCAAAAAATGGGAATTGAAGGAACCTTCCTCAAGATAGTTATAGCCATCTACCAAAAGCCCACAGCAAGCATCATTCTAAATGGGGAAAAATTGAAAGCCTTCCCCCTGAGATCACGGACAAGACAAAGATGCCCCTCTCACCTCTTTTATTCAATATAGTACTGGAAGTACTTGACATAGCAATCAGAGAAGAAAAGGACATTAAGGGCATCCAGATAGGCAAGGAAGAAGTCAAGCTATCATTATTTGCAGATGACATGATATTATACCTAGAGAACCCTAAACTCTCTACCAAAAAACTCCTAGAAACAATAGATGCTTAGAGTAGAGTAGCAGGGTACAAAATCAATATCCAAAAGTCGATGGCTTTCCTATATACAAATAACGAAAGAGAAGAAAAGTATATTAAGGAAACTATTCCATTCACAATTGTGCCACAGAAAATTAAATACCTAGGAATCAGTTTGATGAAGAACATAAAGAACCTCTACAAAGGGAACTACAAAACATTACTTCAAGAAATAAAAGAGGACACAAGGAAATGGAAACACATTTCCTGCTCATGGATCGGGAGAATCAATTTGGTCAAAATGGTAACACACCCTAGAGCTTTATACAAATTAAATGTCATCCCTATAAGGATACCCATGACATTCTTCAAAGAAATTGACCAAAACTTCTGAAATTTGTATGGAATAACAAACCTCCCCGGATAGCTAAAGCAATCCTTGGGAAAAAAGAAGATGAGAGGCATCACCTTTCCCAACTTCAAACTCTCCTACAAAACAGTGGTAACTAAAACAGCATAGTATTGGACATATTGAAATGTTACTGGTGCCAGCTCAAGTAATCGATGATCTACAGGAATTCAAGTGATCAAATATTGGAATACAAACAGACCTGTGGATCTATGGAATAGAGTTGAGTATCCTGACAACCAACCTCAAAATCATGAACAATCTTCGATAAAGGAGCAAAAAGTATGAAATGGGGCAAGGAAAGCCTCTTCAACAAGTGGTGCTTGGAAAACTGGGCAGCTACATGTAAAAAAATGAACTTGGACCGATGTCTAACACCATGTACAAAAATCAGATCTAAATGAATTAGAGATCTCAATATCACACTGGAATCCATAAAGTACATTGAAGAAAACATAGGTAAAACCCTCCACGACATTGAAGCTAAGGACATCTTCAAAGAAGAAACACCACTAACAAAATGACTAAAGAAAAGATTATCTTATGAGACTACATGAAGCTAAGAAGCTTCTGCACATCAAAAAAAATAAAACAGCATTTGATGTGAACATCCTTTTCCCACACCAGCATTTGTTGTTCTTGCTCTTCAGGATATGTGCCAGTCTCTGTGGTGTGAGATAATATCTCATTGTTGTTTTCATTTGCATCTCTCTGATGACTAATGATGATGAGCATTTTTTCATATGTCTTTCGGCCATTCGAACTTCTTCCTTGTCAAAGTTTCTGTTCATTTCTTCTCCCCATTTTTTTGATGGGGTTGGCTGTTTTCTTCTTGTAAAGTTCTACCAGTGCTTGATATATCCTGGATATTAACCCCTTATCAGATGGGTATTGGGTGAATATTCTTTCCCATTCTGTGGACTGTCTTTGTAACTTTGTCCTGAAACACTGTATGCCTAAAATCTTTGTAAAAAAATAATAATAAATAATAAAATAAAATAAAAGTAAAGAGGTGTTGGATTGGGGAGGAGGAAAGCAGAAAATTTTACTAGATAAATGTGGCTGTGCCACAATGAAGATGTGATTTATGAATAAAACCTCTTAAAAGACAGGACACAGACAACCTTCTAAACAATCTAAGATATAAGGATTAGAAAAAAACAGATGAACCAAATCCATACCTAAAAATATGTATTAATACATCAAAATAAGAAACTTTAAAAAATTATTTTATTAAAGTGTTAGGTTCTGAGTTACTAGCCTTAGGGTCCAGCACTTTCCCACTACAGGACCCTAAGGGCTGGACCTGGTCCTGCCCATAAGGTTGCACTCAAAACATCTATGCTTATCCAAGCTAAGGTGAGGCAGAATATGCCTGGTCTTCTGACCTCTGATCACAGGAATATGTAAATCAATGATCATTATCTTGCAAATGTTACCTTGCAAATGCTAAGTCAGTAATTGTCATTTGTTCTGAAGACTGCTTTCTGTTACAATGGCCCACAAGCTTGCAAATGCCCTGTGATGTGTGCTAGTACACCCTTCACCCAAATATTGTATAAAAGGCTTAAACTGTGACCAGTAAATCTAGTGCTGCTATCCAGAACTCCCCACTGCTTCAGTGTTGTTCTTTCTTTCTTTCTTTCCACTCTCAGCAGCAGAGGCAAGACAGTTTCTCCCAAGTCCATCCATCTCCTTTTTTCCGCAGGGATGAAGTCCTGCAAAATCTAGGTCTTCCTCATTTGTGCTGGGGGCTGCTGGCCAGGGCCCCCGACATTAAAGTACCATGATTTGCAAAGTTATTATTGATCTTATATCCTGTTATGCCTTGATTTACAAAGATTTTATTTTATTATTTATTATTACTTTTTTATAAAGATTTTAGGCATACAGTGTTTCAGCACTGATGAAAGATACCCCCAAATGACAACTTCCCTCTACCTGTGTCCCTAGGTTCCCTTTCCAATCCCCACCCATACCCCCCATCCAGCCATCTTGACAAGCACCTTCTAAAGTTTGGTTGTCATATGATCCTATCAATAAGACGCAGAGAAAGCATTTGACAAGATCCAGCACCCACTCATGATTAAAACCCTCCAGAAAATGGGAATTGAAGGGACTTTCCTCAAGATAGTTACAGCCATCTACCAAAAGCCCACAGCAAGCATCATTCTAAATGGGGAAACATTGAAAGCCTTCCCCTGAGATCAGGGACAAGACAAGGTTGCCCACTCTCACCTCTTTTATCTAATATAGTACTGGAAATACTTGCCATAGCAATCAGAGAAGAAAAGGACATCAAGGGCATCCAGATAGGTAAGGAAGAAGTCAAGTTATCATTATTCGAAGATGACATGATATTATACATAGAGAACCCTAAACTCTCTACCAAAAAACTCCTAGAAACAATAGACACATATAGTAGACTGGCAGGATACAAAATCAACACCCAAAAGTCGGTGGCTTTCCTATATACAAATAACGAAAGAGAAGAAAGGGATATTAAGGAAACTGTTCCATTCACAGTTGTGCCACAGAAAATCAAATACCTAGAAATCAACTTAACCAAGTCTGTAAAAGACATGTACAAAAAAAACTACAAGAGAGTGCTTCAGGAGATAAAAGAGGACATAAGGAAATGGAAACACATTCCCTGCTCATGGATGGGGAGAATCAACATTGTTAAATTTGTAATACTCCCTAGAGCTCTGTACAGATTCAATGCAGTCCCTATAAGGATACCCATGACATTCTTCAAAGAAATTGACCAAACACTCCTGAAATTTGTATGGAACAATTAAACCCCCAAGGATAGCTAAAGCAACCCAAGGGAAAAAGACGGATGGGAGGCATCACTTTTCCCAACTTCAAACTGTACTACAAGGCAGTAGTAATTAAAACAGCATAGTATTGGAATAAAAACAGACCTGTGGACCTATGGAATAGAATTGAGTATCCTGACACCCAACCTCAAACACATGATCATTTAATCTTTGATAAAGGTGCAAAGAGTCCAAAATGGAGTAAGGAAAGCCTCTTCAACAAGTGGTGTTGGGAAAACTGGGCAGCGACATGTAAAAAAA
The DNA here is from genome assembly GCA_021461705.1 of Cryptotis parvus. Lineage (NCBI taxonomy): Eukaryota > Metazoa > Chordata > Mammalia > Eulipotyphla > Soricidae > Cryptotis > Cryptotis parvus. The sequence goes on from JAJIBD010030559.1 coordinate 320,894, forward strand.
TGAATTTGGACCTGTGTCTAACACCATGCACAAAAAATCAGATCAAAATGGATTAAAGATCTCAATATCGGACTTGAATTCATAAAGTACATTGAAGAAAATATAGGAAAAACCCTCCACGACATTGAAGCTAAAGGCATCTTCAAAGGTGAAACATCACTAACAAAGCAACTAGAAGAAAAGATAAACATATGGGATTACATGAAACTAAAAAAGCTTCTGCACCTCAGAAGAAACAGTGACTAAGATACAAAGGCAGTCCACAGAATGGGAAAGAATATTCACCCAATACCCATCTGATAAGGGGTTAATATCCAGGATATATCAGGCACTGGTAGAACTTTACAAGAAGAAAACAAACAACCCCATCAAAAAATGGGGAGAAAAAATGCACAGAAACTTCAACAGGGAAGAAATTCGAAAGGCCAAAAAAACATGAAAAAAATGCTCGTCATCACTAATCATCAGAGAGATGCAAATCAAAACAACAATGTGATATCATCTCACACCACAGAGACTGGCACATATTCAAAAGAGCAAGAACAACAAGTGCTGGATGGATGTGGGGAAAAGGGACACTCATCCATTGTTGGTGGGAATGTCTGCTGGTATAGCCTTTCTGGAAAACAATATGGACATTCTTCCAAAGACTAGAAATTGAACTCCCATTTGACCCAGCCATACCACTCCTGGGAATATACTCCGGGAAGCCCAAAATACACAGCGGAAACACCATCCCTACTTTTATGTTCATAGCAGCATTATTCAAAATAGCCAGATTCTGGAAACAACCAGAGTGCCCTAGAATCCATGACTGGATAAAGAAGCTTTGTTACATCTACACAATGGAATACTATGCAGCTGTTAGGAAAAATGAAGCTATGAAATTTGCCTATAAATGGATGGACATGGAGAACATTATGTTGAGTGAAATTAGCCAGAAGGAGAGAGACAGATACAGAATGACTGCATTTATTTGCATGGCATAGATATATATGTGCATATTGTGATGTCAATATCCAAGGTCAAGTGAAACATGACCTTTTATTAGGAGGTCTTGTCAAGGGTGGAAATTGTCGCAAATGTGTGGGAGTCAGAGGCTGGGTAGGACAGAGAATGGAACAGTGTGCTGATAATTGTTGAGGGTACTAGTGCCAACCTAGGACTGAGCATTAAATACAGGCAAAAAGATACACATGATAACCCTTTAATGTATGTTCTGTAGTCCATAGTCTGGAGGGGAAGGAAGGGAGAGAGAGAGAGAAAGGGAAAGAAATGGGGAACCTGCCATAGAGGTGGGTTGGGGAAGGGGAGGGAACTGGGTATTTGGTGGTGGGATATGGACACTGGTGGAGGGATGGGTGCTGGAACACTGTATGACCAAAACTCAGGTATAACTTTTTAATTGTGTATCTTTGTGATTGTGTATCTCACGGTGGTATAATAAAATACTTTTTAAAAAAGGAGAAAGATGAAAAAAAATAAAAAGATTTCCAACTACTGGAAAAAAAAATAAAGTTTGGTTGTAAGAGTTCGGTTCTCATGATTTCAATGTTGTTGATTCTGTAGTTTGGACATTGAGCTCTATCATTCCTTAATGCAGCCAGTGTATCTGAATTCCCTTGTCACTTACCCACTGCTACTTCTCATTTGTCTCTTCTCACTGCCTCCACTCAATTTCTTTCTTTCTCCCCTATATTCTGGGGTCAGGGTTATCTATGCAGCCACCTTTGAACTATTGCATATCCTCATCGAGTTGACAGTTAAACATCAGGACAATATATTAAAAAAGATAAGTAAAAAGATTTCAAATCAGTTTTATATATAACACAATTCTTATTAGGAACAAGCTTCAAATATGTATGAAGGAAAAATGTTAACTAAGGACTTTATGCCCATTCAATATGTCTAGAGTGAAAGCTATTGATAAATTTGAATATACAGAAAATTAGGGAAAATTCTGATTATAATGTCTTCCTGAATAGTATACCAGAACACAATTTTAAACCACTCAATGAGTTTTTAGAAAAAAATCAATAAAGGGGTGGTGATGAATTATAATTATACTTAACATTGGATTTTGATGAAAAATATTGAAATAATAGTGTAATGATCTGTAAATATTAAAAGCTCTGGCAAAATAGAAATTGACAGCTAATGGGCTGCAGAATTAGCTCATTGAATTGAATATATGCTTCACATGCAGGAGCTAGATTTCCCCACACCTGGGATAGATCCTAACCACCACCAAGAGTAATCCCCAAGAACAGAGCTGGGAGTAGCTCCTGAGAACGGCAAGATGGGTTCAAAAGAAAAAGAAAAAAGAAAAATGTGACAGCTAATAAAAATAGTATAATAACGATAAAAAAAGTTGTGCAACATTCAAGGTGAAATTATTTAAAGATGACTTAGTAGAAGTTTATCTATATGAAGAGTATAAAGGTAAACACAGATATAAGATTGAAAGAAAGAGCAATAGAGAAAATAGTGTCAGAGATGTAACTCAATAATAGGTCAGCCTTGAATTCATCAACTTATGGGAGCAATCATTTTTTTTGCTTTAGAAAAGCAAAATACATCAAAGAAGTTGTACATCACAAAAACTTTTCTCTTCTTATGAAGATAACAGTATTGTTTGTTCTTCAGGCGCATTTCCCCCTTGAACGTATATCTTGCTTGCTTACTTATTTCCACTCTGGAGAAGCCTATGTTCTCTCTTGAACTTGTATTTGTCACTTCTCTCCCTTACACATTTCAAAATAAGTTTCAGGGGCCAGAGCGATAGCACAGTGGGTAGGGCGTTTGCCTTGCAAGTGGCCAACCCGGGTTCAGTCCCCAGCATCCCATATGGGTCCCCGAGCTCCACCAGGATTAATTCCTGAGCAAAGAGCCAGGAGTAACCCCTGATTGTCGCTGGGTGTGACCCCCAAAAAAAGTTTCAATGAAACTCTCCAGTTTAGCCAGAAATATATAAAGTTAAACTTTGGCTATTAAAATACAATCAGTAAAGCAACAATAAGACAGTGAGCAGCCACATAATAAAAAAGGAAGTGAAGCTAAGTAAAATACAGAACATGAATGACATTTGTACAAATAATATTGTTAGATTTAATTCAAGTAGAAGAAAATGTTTTAACATTATCTTTTAAAGCAAAAGTGAGTTCCTTACTACATAAGAGGTCTGCTGATTTATAAATGTTGAAAAATAAAAGGAGGGAAAAGTTAGAGAAATATTAAAAAAAAAGAAGAAAGGGGACGGAAGCAACATTATGGTGCGTATTAGCTGACTTGCACGTGGCTGACATGACACAATCCCTAACAGGTGTCTTCCAATTTTCCATGAAATGAAGTAAAAATCTTACAAGTCAGTGCTTTCACATATCTTGTATGCAAACAAGAAATAATAAATTAAATAAAATTGAATTAACAACAACCAACTTTAACACCTACATATATATTATATATGTATATATGTATATTTATATATATGTATATATACTATAATAGTAGCCTACTACCAAGAGTATACCAGCATAGCCTGGCGAGCTACGTGTGTCTTATTTGATATGCCAAAAAACAGTAACAATTATAGACCTTATTCCCATGGCCTGAACAAATGGTTTGAGACTCTTCATGTTCCTGAGTGAGCAGATGCCCTTGGGGCTACACTAGCATGTGACAGTACATATGGAGCTTGCTACAGCAAATCAATGAACAGCAGGAAGACAAGTGATGCAAGTGACAAGCGAGATATACATATTTGTGAGTATATATATTCTTATGTATATATATGTATATAAATATACTTTTATGTTTATGATTATATATTTAAATCACTTGTGTCACTTGTCTTCATGTTGTTTTTCAATTTGCTTGAGTGGGCACCAGTAACATCTCCATATGTCCTGTCACATGCTAGTGTAGCCCAAGGGCATCTGTTCACTCCAGGAATATGAAGAGCCTCAAACAACTCCTTCAGGTCATGGGAAAGAGATTATAGTTGTTACTGCTTTCTGGCATATCAAATACAACATGGGTAGCTTCCCAGGCTCTGCCATGCTGATGGGATACACTGTGGCCTCTCATCTCGTGCATTTATTGATGAATTGGAGAAAGATCAGCTTTTCTTCTGGGTGGAGCTCTGACAAGCTGTGGAGTCCAGATGTTGAAAATGGCGGCCCTCATGATATGCTGGAATGGCAGGCTGGGTCTAGAACCTGCTTTCACTCCTGGGTATATCATGATAAACTGGGCACTGGGAGAGCCAGTAGCAGCTCTGCCCTGTGCATCTGAGTCTCTGGATCAGGCATACCTGGGCTTGAAATAGACTGCTGTAGGCTGGGACTCTAATGAGCAGAGCTTGTGATCAGCTCTTCTGATGGGTGGAACTTTGATGAGCTGTGGAGTCCAGATGTTGAAAATGGCAGTCCTCATGGTGTGGGGTTCCTATGGCTTCTTGTGAAGCTTTTGCTGGTATGGCGGGCCAGGGCTAGAACCAGCCTTCCCTCCTTGGCGTGTGACCCAAAAAAAGCAAAGAAAAAAGCACCAAAGAAATAGCAAAAGAGACAAAGAACCCTCATACTCCACGCACATCTCTTCAACTCCACTGTTCAGTCCCTAAATTAACATATGCCTCAGAGACCTGGGCCCTATGAAAGCAGGATGAGAATGCTATTCGGGTCCCCCAAAGAGGAATTGAAAGAACTATGCTTGGAATATCACGCCTCACTCAAGTGAGAGAAGGAATCTGGAGTTCGACTTCCATCACTGTTCCAGAATCAGGGACGCTGTCTCGTTTGCCAAGACATTGAAAATCAGATGGGCTGGACATGTAAAACAATTTGGAGACAACCTCTGGACTAGAGCCATTACCGACTGGATCCCATGGGATGTCAAAAGATTACGTGGGCCGCCTACCTACAAGATGGTCAAACTTCTTTGTCAAGACCCTGAATGAATGGTTTGAGGCTCTTGGTATTTCTGAAGCAACCAGATGCCATTGGGCTACACTGGCACATGATAGGGTCAAATGGAAATATTACTGGCTCCTGCTAGAGCAAATCTATGAATAACAGGATGTCAAGTGATCAACTGATCAGTTATTTTATATCGTGATCTCAGTAGTACTGTTTCAAATGGTATGAATATTTTGTAAAAAGTGCTTATAATAAAAAATACTGTTTTTACTATGAGATATGCATTTAAAAAATATGAAGTCTCAGAAAGTTTTATATTTTACTTGATGCTTTGTTTTTTAGTTTGAATATTACTAAGTCATACTAGAAAATATTTTAATAGAATGATAAAAATTCAATATATCAAAATTTATTAGCAGTTAAAATATCAACTAATTTTCAAATGTAATTTAAAATCTTCATACTATAAATATTCAGTTTAATAAAATATTAGCATTAAAGCTTGATGATAGTTCTTGATATAAAAATAATGAGCTTTAGTATCTAAATCCATTGTGAAGCTATATGATTTTTACATTGTCAACATTTAAATACCATACAAAATTTTCTAGGGTTCGCAGTTCATGATTTTCTTTTTACCCATCTATCTAGTGACTTTGTTTCCCAAAGGCTCCTGGGGAAATAGTTGTTAGTAAGAGATCTGTAGCTACAAAAGTTACAATGATCAATGGGCATGACTATCTGTTTTTTTAATTTGGCTAAATTTAAGGAGAAATTAAGGAAAACGGTTGATTGGAACAGACACCATTTTGTTCAACCACTAACAGACCCCCCTACAATCCTGGTTTTTGATCCCTATGCAAGCCATATTAGATTCAGCATCTTTAATCTTTATTTCCACAGATATAGTAGTAGTCACATTCCCTAATGAAATTCTGCTAGCTTTTTAATGTATGACAAAGTTTACTGTTTCTTGCATATAAATACTTTAAATTTGTGAATTTTGGAATCTAAGGATATTGGTGTTCAGGTAGTTCATTTGGGGGTCGGGGGAGTGACCCACCCAGCTGTGCTCAGGTCCTGCTCCTGACTCTGCTTTCAGGGATCTCTTCTAAGACTCAGGATACCTTATGGGGTGCTGTGGATTGAATCTAGGTCGGCCCTAGCCACTGTACTGTCTTTCTGGCCCTTCAACAAATCTCCTTATGACATGCCTTGCACATGACAGAGTCGGTGGGGGATTCTTTTCCAACTCTATTGCCAGCCTTCTTTGAAAGCTTTTCTGATTAAGATTTTTGTTTTATTGCTACTTTCTCACTAGATCATATTTGTTGTTGTTGTTGAATTTATTCAACAACAATTTATTGAGAGATGACTACAAGTGTATGCTACCCACACGGCAGAGCCCTGGCAAGCTACCCGTGTCGTATTTGATATGCCAAATACCAGTAACAATTACAGACCTCATTCCCATGACCTGATGGAATTGTTTGAGGCTCTTTATGTTCCTGGAGCAAGCAGGTGCCCTTGGGCTCTACTTGCATGAGATGGGTCATATTGAGATGTTACTGGTGCCCGCTCGAGCAAATCATGATGAACGGGAAGACAGTGATACAGTGAAATGGATTAATATAAATAATCCATTTGTATTAGTACCATATCTTCAATTTGGTTAATAAGAAATTAAATCAACACCAGTCCAACTTTACTGTGTTAAATTTTAGTACACCCTCAGGAAAAACTCAGGATTGCAGAAGAAAGTGACACCTTCTAAATTTACCAGATTTCACAGGCAGCAAGAAGTCAACTGACATATTTTGTCGATGAAAAGCTATGTATGTTTTATAGCTGACCCCCTGATTTAATTACCTTGAAAGGGAAATAAGTAAATGCAATTTTACAACCTTTCCTGCAGTGTACTCTAATGTGAAGCCAGAGTGGAGAACCACTAATTTAACATGTACATAGTCATGCCTAATTCAAATTTCTATTGCATGTAGAAGCAAAACAGAAGCAGGAACATTTTTATTCTCTCTCAATAGTGGTAACTGCAAGTGTTAGCACTTCCTTCAGAACTAGAGCAACTAGAAGGTAATTTGATTGAAATGATACCCAAGTCTGACCAGAATTTACTAATCCAGAATTATCCTGATCTGTTTTCAGTTTTTGTGTATATATCATTTGACTAGAGAAGTCAAACCTATAATGATGCCTTTGGTATAGAAGAATAATATTTAGAAACTGATACTTTTAATTAGGAAAAGATCATGTCTTGATTTCTCAGATATGTACTTTATAATTTACTGTTGACAGAGCACATTGGAGAAAGTTTTCACTTCCCTTGGGTTTTAGGCAGGAAGATAAAGAAATATAATGGTTAACAGAGTAAAAATAATTTGATAATACGTATTTGGAAATTAGAAATATTTCTCACTCACAGAGAGATTCATATCCTAAAATAAATAATTGGAAAAGAGACTTTAGCTCAAAATAATCTGGAGACCAATTCTGAGAATCTCAGATCGGTCTGATGTGAATGTCTACATTATTATATTTAAGATGAGTCAATATATGCATTTTTAGAAATAAAGTCTAATTATCCCCCTGTTAGTAGAGTTTTATGTATTCTACAAATGGAGAAAAGTGAACCAAAATATATGCCTAACATTAGCAGTTTAATCATGAGACAATAATCATCATATTAGAGAGAAATGTTAAGAAATTGTCGAGGGTACTAATGCCAACCTAGAACTGAGCATTAAATAGAGGCAAAAGGATACACATGACAACCTTTTAATGTATGTTCTGTAATCCATAATCTGGAAGGGAAGGAAAAGAGAAAGAGAGAGAAAAGGAAAGAAATAAAGAACCTGCCATGGAGGTGGGCTGGGGAAGGGGAGGGAACCGGGGATGTTGGTGGTGGGAGATGGGCACTGGTGGAGGGACGGGTGCTGGAACACTGTATGACCAAAACCCAAACATGAACTTTTTAATTGTATATCTTTTTTATTTGTATATCTCACGGTGGTATAATAAAAATACTTAAAAAAAAGAAATAAATCTTTAAAATACTCAAAAAAAAAGAATGCATGTTTTTCTAGCATAATTGACAATCAGGGACTATAATTTTTTTATTTTACTTTAGGTCATACCTGTGATGCTCAGGGATACTCCTGGCTTTGTACTCAGAAATTATTCCTGGCAGTTCTTGGAACCATATGGGATGCTGGGAATCAAATCCAGGTCAGCCTGTTCAAGGGAAATACCCTACCTGCTGTACTATCGCTTTGACCCCTATAATTCTTTCAAATGCTAAAATCATAGGTAGATCTTACCCAAGACAAAGTTCAGCAATCTAATTAATAGTTATAATATGTTTTTGTTAACTATCAACATTGTTTAGTAGATTACATCAAATGCTTTCTGTTAATTTTGATATTTTTCTATAGCTCCCTTAAAACTAAAATATGAAAGTATGAGATTAAACTTTAATTTTGAAAATTTTCCACAACAAAATTTTTTACCATACTTTAAATGGAACTGACTGAACATGAACTGAACATAAAGTACATTTGTATTTACTTCAGGTTTCTTCCTTCATATAACTAATGTGCAAGAATATGCAAAATGTCTTAGTAAGGCCCTAAAATTTTCAATTTTAAGTTACTCATCAACAGATGAATAAATAAAAGTTCTGTACATATGAATAATATTTATATATTATATCTCTCACACACTTATATGTAGTCACGTAAAACCATAGTGTTATGCTGTAAGAAATATATCGTTAGGTAAATCTGTATTTGTCAATCTTTTTCAAAACATTGTCCCTTCTCACCTTGTTTCTTTCCTCTTGTCCCATTATCCTACAAGTTCATCCCAAGTCTTGGGCCATGCCCTTGCATTACATGTATGTCTCCCATAAAATCTGAAAGGCCCAGGGGAAACATACACCCACGGTCTGAGAAACACTGGTATTAATGGTATAGAATATAATTACTAGATGATATTGACTCCTACACATTTAGTCATTGGTATCACTGCCTATATGTGAAGTATGATAGCTATATATATATACATATATATGTATTATATAGATATGCATATATATGAAGTTGATTTATCCTTATAAAGAAAGAAAGTCCTGCCATATGTAACAATATAGATGAAACTAGAGCACATTAGTCTATTGAAATTTAAAAAACAACATTAACAAAATGCTGGGGTCATTTGACAATGTGAAATCTAAAAAAGAGAACAGTGAACACAAATATGAATATAGAGGTTACATGTATGCAACATGAATTTGGTGGTATCATATAACCACCATTCAGAGACTGGAGGGTAGGTGGGACTAAGAAAAAATTATCAAAGGCTACAATATTTTGTTATACAGAACATACTGTCAAACATTGATCTAATGTACAGCATGAAATTTAAACTAAACAATACAATGATTTGTAATTTAGTTTTATTTATTTATTTTTTTTTGCTTTTGGGTACACACCCAATGATGCTCAGGGGGTTACTCCTGGCTCTTTGCTAATTACTCCTGGTGGAGCTCAGGGGACCATATGGGATGCCGGGGATCAAACTCGGGTCTGCCGCATGTAAAGCAAACACCCTTCCCGCTGTACTATCGCTCTAGCCCCTGTACTTTATTTTTTGGTATGTTTTCTTGGGGGCTACCACACTGGATAATGCTTAGGGCGTTCTCCTAGCTTAAGGTTTAAGAATCACTCTTGGCAAGAACAGGGAACTATATAGTACCATGGTTTGAATCAGCATTGGTTGTACTCAAGGCAGGTGTCCTATACACTATGCTATCTTTCTGGTCTGTACTTGTATTTCAAGTACGTTAAGAGAGTAGATCCTAAATGATATCACTAAGGAACTCTTGTCTTCATTTTGGTAATAACTTTACCATATATACATATACGTATTCATATATATACACATATGCCTTGGCATATGTGTATATATATCATGCTGTATACCTTAAAATATACTATTTTATTTACAAGTAATACCTCATGCAGTTATAGGAAGAAATAAAATTAAAATAATTAAATTATTACTGTTTCATATTGTGCTATAATTTTTAACCTGTCATAATTTTTCAATTATAATAAAAATATTTACTTTGTGGATTGGTTCTTAAAAATAATGATTTTAAATTAGTTTTAAAGGGAAAGTTGGATTTTAGTCTGAGATAAATGTGTGCTATATAAATGTACTTATTTCGAACTATGAAAAGAAAAGGTTCTTCTGGAGATAATTGTCATTATGTCAACTGATATAAAAAAGAACTGCCTTCATCACTGAATCAGGTACATTGAAGAACAATTCCTAAATTTTCCTAGTGACAGACCTGGTCAAAAAGACATTCACAGGTTTTCTAACTTAAAGGTGGTTAAATTCTCATATGAAAATAAACTTATAATTTGACAGTTCATCCAAAATAGAAAGATAATGATTTTCTATATTATTTTTAATTCAGTATTTGTTGATAACTTATTGTATATTTATATCATGGTGATAGAAATTATAAACTGATATGACCTTTTCTCTGATATGTACACAATTACACTTGTTTTTAGTACATAATTTTTAACTGCAACAAAATACACATTTGTTATGCATTCTGATTATAATAGAATACAGAAAATTGCATTCCTTGCTTCTAGCAAGTTTTGCTTGTAAATTTTATATACAATCATCCATAATGAGATTATGGGCAATTGTTTAAGATTATGGACAATTGTTTCTTTATTTTGACAACTCTTAAAATATTTAGTTTGTCAAACTTACTACTTTATGCTGCTACTCCATAAAAGTTTAATTAATTAAATATAGAAGTAACATTGTTGTGAAATTTGTTGTGAACATTGTTAGAAATCTGCAGTTTCACTGCCTGCACTCAGACATTTCCGCACATACATGAAGAAATGCTACAACAGTCCAATGGTCAGTGGTTTTTATTTGCTTCAGAAAAGTGGACCTGCAACAAAGAAGTAAACACTGGAGAATAGTGATTTTATAAAACATAGTATCACAGTAGAATTCGCAATTCTACTGGCTCTTCCATGCTCCGCTGATCATGAAGCATCCAGGAGGGAGGGCAGTTTCTGTCCCTGGCCCACCACCCAACAGAGCTTCAGAAGAAGCCAGGGGAACCACCCACCCCCTGCTACCTGCACCTAATGGCAGCCATTTTCAACATCTGGACTCCAAGCTTGTCAGAATCCCACCCAAGAGAAAAGCCAATCTCAAGCCCACCTCATCAGAGCCCCACCCTAAAGAGAAGCCAATTTCAAACCCAGGTATGTGGGTCTCATTGGCTAAAGTCACTGGGCTTCCATAGAGATGGAACTAGGGTTCCTCTCCCCACCTCTGTCCCTCTTGGAAGCCCAGTGAACCTGCCCACGAATTGCTCCAGGGCTGTGATTCAATGACACTGACACACAGGGCAGAGCTGCTACCGGCTCTTCCCATGGTGGCCTCAGTACATCAAATTAGTAGAAATCAACCACGTTCCAGAAATTCACATCTTCAGTGCAAGAATAGAAATAAATCACATTAGCCCATAAACCAAACCCCAAACTAAACTCTAAGCTCCATCCTGGACTGTTTCATAAACCACTCTGCCCTCTTCCAGTACTCAATGGACCCGAAAACCTATCCTGTTACAAATTACTCTATCCACTACTGAGGAGATAAGAAAGGAGATGAGAATGCTTCTAGCTTGACAGCAGACTGGGTTCCCTGGGATAAATCCAGAGCCATGGAAGAGCCTGGCAAGCTACCCGTGGTGTATTAGATACGCCAAAAATAGTAACAAAAATGAATCTCATTCCCAACTAATTGAGACATTACTGGCACCCACTCGAAAAAATTGATGAACAATGGGAAGACAAGTGAAGTGATACAAGAATCACAATTAATTTCCCACATTGATGAGTCTGATAAAAGTATAACAAAAATATATCAAAGATGGTAATATCAAAAATCATTATACCCAACAGAACTCCACCCAGCAGACCAGCCCATCACAGCCCAGATCACCGACACCCACCCTGCAGCAGCTTTTTTCTCAATCCGGCCCAGGTATGCTGGTCCAGAGACTCTCACACATGGGGCAGAGCTGTTCCTTGCTCTCCCTGTGCACAGCCGTTCATGAGGCAGTCGGGAGGCATGGCAGGTTCTAGCCCTGGCCCACCACCTCGGCAGAGCCTCACAACAAGCCAGACCACCCCTCCTCACTCCACGGGCGCCGCCATTTTCCACTTCTGGACTTCCCTCTCGTCAGAACTCCACCCAGCAGACCAGCCTATCACAGTGCGGCTTGGGCGGCCGCTTGGGCCGCACAGTTCATCAATAAATGCTTTATTTGGAGGTGTTTAAAAGAGTTTGCCTCCCGCTCGGCAAGCCTGGCAAGCTTCTCGTGTTGTATATGATATGCCAAATTCCAGTAACAATTATATTAGGTCATTCCCATGACCTAATATAATGGTTTTAGGCTCTTTATGTTCCTGTAGCAAGCCGATGCCCCTGGCTCTACTGGCATGAGACAGGACATATGGAGATATTACTGGTGCCCGCTCTAGGAAATAGATGATCAATGGTAAGATCGTGATTGTGATCGTGATTATACCTGGAGATCATAATATTACTGGCATAGCCCAGATATTGCCATAATGTAGCAGTAGCCAGGAAGATAATCAAATGCCTAGAAGAGCAACAGTCACTCTTACTAAGCCTGTGGGATTCAGTAAAATTATATTTATTATAAAATTATAATTATATATATACGTATACATATACATATACATATACATATACATATAGCTATATGCATATGCATATGCATATACATATGCATATACATATACATATACTTGATCACTTGAATCCCGTTACTCATCGATTTGCTCGAGCGGGAGCCAGTAACATTTCCATTGGACCCTATCACGTGCCAATGTAGCCCAATGGCATCTGGTTGATTCAGGAATATGAAGAGCCTCAAACCGTTTGTTCAGGGTCTTAACAAGGAAGTCTGACCATCTTGTAGGTGGGCGGCCACGTGATCTTTTGACATCCCGTGGGATCCAGTCGGTAACGGCTCTAGTCCAGCGGTTGTCTCCAAATCGCATTACATGTCCAGCCCATCTGGACAGTAACAAAAATGTTTATTTTCCTGACCCGAAAGAGCCCTTAATACGGCAGCAGTAAGAAAGGCAAACAAGCAGTGCCTGATACATATACACATATATGTATATATACACACATATATAATTTTATATATGCGTATATACATATATATGTATATATACATACACATGTTATGTATGTACATATATACATATACATACATATATATATGTACTAAGGGAACTGGGAGAAGCTATTTGTTAGGAATTGGGAAAAAATTATTGCAAGACTAAGGTAATTTCATCCATGTAATAGACCAACACTGACTTTGTAAATTCCTCCTTGCTAGCAAATTCTTGATCTAGAGTTGTAGAATATATTATGCATGGAGAAAATTGGGAAGTTAAATTTGTTACCATTTTTTTGCTTCTGCAATTTTGCTTGCTGAGGATTGAATCTAGGCCTCCTAAATATAAAGTAAGTACTATATCCCTGGTTGATGCCACTTGTAATCAGTTGCTATTAGAATACAGGAGCTGTTTAATTAAAATAATTAAAACATATAGTTTTATGATTTTGTATTTTCAAAAACTTAGAATATAAATTGGAAAATACACACATTATTATTTCGCTAAATTATAATTAAGTATAAATGATAATCAGTTTATGGAAATAATAATTCAAATTTGCTTTAAGTGATTTCTAATGTTTTTCCATTTTCGTGGATATATTTGACCATTTTGACTCTGCCTGTAATAAATGTCTATAACAAAACCCTTTGTGACTCTCATATTCTTACATAGATAGACAGACCCACATATATACTTATGTCCCTGACTGGAGAGATAGTATAAAAGATTAAGCCGGGTCTTGCATGTGGCGTAGCCTATTGACCCTGCCATCCTGCACAACATATGGTCCCCTGATCACTGTTAAGGATCAGGAGTGATCGCCAAGAACTGAACTAGGAGTGAGACTTGATAATCACTGGGTTTTTCCCCCAAAACAAAACAAAACAAAAAAGATGGTAAGACTTATTACTAAAACACTTTTTTTGGCTAACATCAGCATTTTACTCTTCCTGGAAGATATAAAACATAGAATCTGGCTCATATAACTACGTTTAAATCTTAACAGTAATCCCAAGTGGCACTTCTTTATTAATACATATGTATACGAAATGAAAGAAGGAATGCAAGGCATATATGAAAATGGATACAAATATATCAATTGTATTAGATACTTCTGAGATATGAATAGAGACTAATATTAGACCTGAGAAAACCAAAGATAATATATGGAAGTCTTGGTCAAGACTATACTTCTAGTTATTTTTTCCATGACCATTCATCATTCTAGATATAAGATAATTGTATTAGTAACTACAGATATAAAAAGTTCTTTTGGTGAAATTTTTCCATTCAATTCTAAGTTTAAATGTTCATAAGTTACAGATAATAAAATTTTACTGTATCCCGCCACTTATTAAAGTGCCAATATCCCTCCAACACTATCCATGGAACCCTTCCAACTCACCTCATGTCTCTCTAGATAGTCTTAATTATGTTCATAGAGTCTAAGAGTTTCTTTCCATTGTTTTCTTGTCTATATCTTTGCTTTATTTGTATACCAAAGTGTAATAGCTATGTATTCATTTTTCTCACTCTGACTTATTTTGTTTAATAAACACCCTTTAGTTCCAGTGCCATTATAAAAAAAGTTCAAGGTTACATACTTCCTTACAGCTCATTAGCATTACATTTTGTACTCCAGAATTTCTTTATGCACTCATGCTGTTTTCAGGCCTTCACTATTGTAAAAAGTACTGCAATGAACACAGGTGCCCACATGCCTTTTGGGATTGATCTTTTTCTGTTCTTTAGATAGAGTCCGTGAGTTGAATTTTTTATGTAAGACAGCAGCTCTGTTTTTAATATTTTGAGAAATCTCCATACTAGTTTTCATTCAGGCTTATATCACTTGTCTTCCTGTTATTCACTGATTTGCTCAAGCTGGCACCATTATCATCTCCATATGTCCTGTCTCGTGCTAGTGTAGCCCAAGGGCATCTGCTTGCTCCAGGAATATGAAGAGCCTCAAACCATTTGTTCAGGTAAAAGGAATGAGGTCTATAATTGTTACTGGTTTTGATGTATCAAATATGACATGGGTAGCTTGCCAGACTCTGCTGTGTGGGTGAGATACTCTCTGTAATAGGCTCTCAGTTTGTGCATTTACTGATGAACCACATGGCAGTGCATATCAGGGAGAGATCAGCTTTTCTCTTAGGTGGAGCTCTGATGAGCTGTGGAGTCCAGATATTGAAAATGGCTTCCCTCATGGGTGTGGTGATTCCTCTCACTTCTTGCAAGGCTCTATTAGTTTATATTTAGGCTAAATTAATTTATATTTAGGCTAAATTAGTTTATATTCCCAGCAACAATGGACGAGGGTTCTTTTTTTATCTGACCATCCTGTCAACACTCTGTTTCTATGTTTCTAATACTTTTTATATGTGCCAATCTTACCGGTAGGAGTTAATACCTTATTGTCAGGACATTGACAATTGGGCCATGCTGCCATGTTTACTTCTGTCTCTGTACTTAGGGATCCCTCTTGGCAGTGCCCAGCAACCATATGAGGTGAGGGAGTTAAACCCTGGTTGGCCATATACAAGGCAAGTACAGTAGCTACCATACTATAACTCTGACCCAAAATTGTGTTAATCTTATTTTTATGCTCAATTGCTGATAAAGATAAGTGCATTTTACTCATAATGATTTTACATATATCATTTTTGATATATTTGATTTCACTGTATCACTGTATCACTGTCTTCCCGTTCATCATCGATTTGCTCGAGCGGGCCCCAGTAACAGCTCCATATGTCCTGTCTCATGCTAGTAGAGCCCAAGGGCATCTGCTTGCTCCAGGAACATAAAGAGCCTCAATCCATTCCGGAATGAGGTCTATAATTGTTACTGGTATTTGGCATATCAAATATAACACGGGCAGCTTGCCAGGCTCTGCTGTGCAGGTAGCATACTCTTATTATTATTATTATTATTATTATTATTATTATTTGCTTTTTTGGGTCACACCTGGCAATGCTCAGGGGTTTCTCCTGGCTCTGCACTCAGGAATCACTCCTGGCGGTGCTCGGGGGGACCATATGGGATGCCGGGATTGAACCCGGCCAGGCCGGGCATGGGCCGGCCGAGTGCAAGACAAATGCCTTACCCGCTGGGCTATCGCTCGGGCCCAACAAATTTATTTTTTTTATTTTATTATTATTATTATTTTTTTTTTGCTTTTTGGGTCACACCGGCAGTGCTCAGGGGTTTCTTCTGGCTCTGCACTCAGGAATCACTCCTGGCGGTGCTAGGGGACCATATGGGATGCCGGGGATCGAACCCGGCCGGCACAGGCTGGCCGCGTGCCAGGCAAACGCCCCTACCGCTGGGCTATCACTCCGCCCACCGCCTGCCCCTTTAGAGCTCATACCACAGGGGTCAGCTCTGCTTTCAAATGTCCTCCAGGTCACCGTGGCCGTCCTGATCTGTCTCACCATCACTTCTCTCAGGAGCGTTGTGGCGGTGGTGGTCATTGTTCTCAAATTGTTCTCTGCTTCTGTGTGTTTTGGGCTACACACTCTGGTGCTCAGGGTATATCCCCATTCAGTGCTCCAAGAGGCTCCGAGAACTCAGAGCACCTGGGGTGGTAGAGGGATCCAACAGGGTCTGCTTGAGCTCTCTGCAGTCCCTTGTATTTCTCTCTGCCTTAATAACAGCCAGAAGGATATTTAGAGCGCAGTGAAACCTCTGCCCTGCCAGGCTTCCAGCCTAAGAGGGTCCATGTGATTTCAGTGGCCACAAACTAGGCCACTTCCCGGCTTTCTGGGCTTTCTGTTTCACTTTCCAGTCATCCTGTTCTTTGCCATTGCTCGACTGGCGGGTCTGTGCTCCTGTGTACCCTAGCACTTTGGTGCTTTCTAGCTAAAATGATACGTGGTATTGTATCATGGCTTGCTCCAGAGGGTCTTCAGGTCTTGACCACATCAGGAGCTGGAGCAATAGTACAGCGGGGAGGGCTTTTAGGCCAAGCTAGGTTCAAGCCCCGGCATCCCATATGGTCCCTTGATTTACATTTATTAAAGCTATGTTTCAGCCCCAAGATCTCTAATCATTTGCTTTACCGGGTAAAACTGAGGGGGTCAGGTGCTGGAGAGTGCCAGCTATCCTGAGGGAAACTTTGGAGGGCAACAGCTACTAGATGACTTGATTAGTCTTTTGCCCCATACCCACTTGCATGTCAGACCCACTATGGACCTCCACCAGAGTTTCCTCTGGCTTCGTCCTGCCCAGGCATAGTTCAATATCTTTGGGACTTGGTGTTTGGGGAGTTCAAGAGAGGGGATGAATACTCCAACATTTCAGTATCCCAGCCCTTTCTTGAACTTTCCACGGAAATGTTAGCAGAGTTCTCCTGTTGACTCCCTAGAAGTCATTTGATGTATTCATCCTTGCACTTCTTGAGACTGGACAAAACCACTTTTGCAATTCATTAGTAATTGAATTCTGCAAAATGGATGAAGAATTTTGCCTACTTTTACTACTTCATCAAATCATGTGGAGAAGTTCCCCCGGGGTCATCACCAATCCTGAATCAAAATTGGATTCCAAAAGGAGGGTATCTGCAGGAATTATGGAAGCCTGGTGAAAAATGCCTGAACAGTTAGCCTAAATTTGTAGCATGGCAGCAACATAAAGAGCCATGGCAGAGCCTGGCAAGCTACTTTGTGGTGTACTTGATATGCCAAAAATAGTAACAATAATGGACCTTATTCCAATGAATGGAGACATTACTGGCTCCCCACTCAAGCAAATCGATGAACAACGGGAAGACAAGTGACAAGTGACAAGGCTATATTAGGTGAACTAAATTGGTACTGTCTTGTTTTTCTCATGAATTTGACCTTTTTATTATGACAGGCTCTTTTTGTCTATGATTATACTCTTTCTCTTAGCTTATTTTTTGTTTGATATTGATGAAACAACACAAACTTGAATCATACTTATACTGTATAGTTCCTCTCTAGTATTTCTGGCTTCAGGCATCTCTCACAGCTGCCATGTGTTGGCTAGGACCACAGTCATCATAAGATTCTACTGATGTCATATGCTTCCAAGAGGCCTTCTGCAAGCTTCACGGGCTAATGCTCAGAGACGTTAGTTCTTTGTTTTATGGATTTATTCATCAAGCAGCTTGAAATGTGCTATCTCTGTTCTCTCTTGTTCTATTTCCTCTGAGGGAAATCACCTACCATGCAGTGAACTTTACCTAGGACTGTAGTCATTTTACTGTCACATGAGTGAGTTTTCAAATAAGCATTCTGATGAATGATGTGGAGCACCCAGATTATACTCTAAAGAGCATCTGTCAAGCACCCAGTTTATAGACTCTAAAGGCGCTAATCCAGAGGAACCAAGCCGAGCAAAGCCCATATATCTATTATAAATTGGGTTGTTTTTCCAAATCACCTATTCATCAAAGTATTTGTAATATGCAAAAATAAGTAAATAATGCAACTTTCAAGTGTTAAGAATAATTGCTGTTCTGTAGTCTGATTTGCTGAACCTACCTTAAATTATTTCCTTACACGAAATCTTATTAAAATCAATGGCATGCATTTAACTCCTCAAAATAAATATAAAATTTATTTGTATAAATTTCTGATCATACAGATCGCAATGTTCAAACACTTAATAGGGGGTCAAAATATATTGTGTAAACTAGATTCGTATTATGAATCATGATTCATAATCTCCATATCTAGGCTATAGTTTCACTGATTCATTCTTTTTTCTGTTCTGAAAAGATATAGATATTTTTTGTTTATCTATCACTAACATTTGTTTATTTAGCAAATATTTCTGAAGAATTGATGCACAAAACTTTTAATTCTATGTGTTCTAATTTAATCAATAAAATCCATTTGTAAATTTATGTTAAAATTAATCTATTTCAACTAGGTTGTTTCACCTGCAATAATTTAATGTTAAATACAGGTATTCAGAAGAGAAAGGGTTCCTTGTCACAACACAAATCATCTAGTATTGGAGAAATATAACAGCAGTAGGTTTTTGCCTTGTACCTGGCTAACCCAGTTTCAATCCCTAGCATGTGTACCCTGAGCCCCATCAGGAATCCCTGAGCACAAAGTCAGGAGTAAGCCATGAGCTCCACTGGGTGGGGTCAAAAAAAAAAAGACAAACAGAAACCTAAACTCTCTAGAGATGGCATCTCTCTATGTGATTATCGCTCAACCCATGTCCTTTTGGAGTTAAGATCAACTAGGAGAGAGGATGGGAAATCAGAGAATAATTACGATTTCTTTTTTGTTTCTGGTAAAAGCTATATTGTGGATTTAGAATAGCATTTTATTTTAAGAATCTGATCTTCAAGATTTCTAGAGATATAGAAAAATCATAACTAATTACTGCAGTTTGCATTTGCTAAATACCTACCATTTGTATTGGCCAAAGGAAAGCCTGGAGGAATTGGAATACCTACACTAAAGAAAGCTTGAAAGTTAAAAATCAACAACTGGTACAAAATGGTCATTAGTAATCCAGTTTTTTACAAGTACTGGAAAATTCTCAGATGATGTAAGAATAACACTTTGAGGAACAGTGTCCCCTAAAGAGAACAATTGAAAATGATACTCAACGAAATTCTATAGTAAGAAAAAGAAAATTCAAATTTCAGTGTGGGTGGTTAGGAAGAACATGTAAATTTCTATGGGTATCAAGCAGTTTGTATACATTTGATTTTGTTTCTCAGATATATGTTATTGTCTTCTAAAAATTATTAAATACTAAAAGATAGTATTTCCAAATACTATCTTATTAAATGGCCAGAAAAAATGTATTCTGTAAAATGCCAGATAGTAAATAGTTTAGACAATGCAGGCAATGTTATCTTTTCCTCTCCTCCCTTTCCCTCTCCTCCTTTCTTTTCAGTCTTCTCCTCTTTTTTATGAACATACCCAGCAGTATTCAGGGATTACTACTGCTTTGTGCTCAGATATTATTCCTGGTGAGGCAGGGTGGGGGAGGGACCATACGAAGTACCCAGCCAAAATCAAACTAAGGAAGTCCCATGGAAAACAAATACCTTACCCATTGTGTTGTTCCTCCAATCCTACAGTGTTTTATCAAGTATTCCTTAATGCAATTGTAGGAAAAGTGTAGTTTGAGAATACATAGATATGTTAAATGTCTGTTATTTTCAATAAGAAGTTATTTACCAAAACAGGCATTTTTTGGCTCATGGGTCACAGTTTGCTAATCTCTGTTGTAATTTATTAGTAACTCTTACCAGATATTTGAAAAGAACAGCTAGTTAATTAGATTGCTAAAATTGACCTTAAATTTAACACAAAATTATAAATTAGGTTTAATTAAAATACTTTTAATAAATGTGTAAAGGAAATTTACAAGTATAAACTTCTAATATTTTTTAACTATTGTACAACACTGTGAATATAGTTAATAATAGTGTTGTGGGATTGGAGCAATAGTACAGAAGTTAAAGTGCTTACCTTGCATGTGGCCAACCCAGTTATATCTCCAGCATCCAAAATGGTCCCCCATGGACTGATAGGAATAATTTCTGAGTGCGGAGCCAGGACTAATTTCAGAATATTGTTGGCTACAGACCTAAAAAAACAAAGAAACAGTAGAGTATTGTATACTTAAAATTTGCTATAGGGGAGCTTAAATATTTTCATTACAGCAAGAGAAAAATTATATCTATTTAAGATGATAAATATATTAAATAATTTAGCTTTGTGGTTATTATCCCAATATATAGAAAGTCACCAAGCTGTAACCTTTAAGTATCTATATTTAAACTTGTAATTATCAATCACAGCATAGTAAAAGTTTGCAAGTGGATTTTATTGAGCAAAGAAAATCACTTAAAAGTAATAAATGCTTGTAGTCTTTGAATGAATGAATGTTTCGCCTAAAAAGCACTATGACAGCTACTATGATTTTAAGGTACCAAGGAAGTCTTTATAGAGAAGAAGTCATATTTAGGCTTCCATCCAAAGAATGCTCATAGGAAAAAACCGTACATCTGGAAAATATATTAAAATACAGATAAGAAAATCTCTCAGACCTATTTAAGTAACTTGAAAAAAATCTCTTACTTCTAAGTAAAGGGTATTTGATTTCAGATTCAAATATATTATTGGCTTCCAAATGTCAAAGGTTAACAGATGTTCAATGAAATATAGTTAGTGAAATATCATGTAACAGAATTTTGATCATAAAATGCAACAAAATGAAGGATCTTGGCAACCTGTGGTGTGAAAGAAAATGTCAGAAGTAAAATGAAACAGCAAATTATATTACCCTGCTTGTTATGAGAGTGAACTCTCAGCAATTCATTTCATTTTCACTTGGTCACTACATTTTTCTTTCTGTATTTCTATGCATATGTGTCATCTGTTGCTCACTCTATCATATACGTTTAAGCAAAACTGATTAAATACTTTTCAAGTATAAGCAAAAATAAGTAAAAATAGAAAATTCCACAAGCTCAGTGGTCGCTACTTTTTATCATAATATACTCTGTTAAATAATGTTAGTTTATTGAATTAAATAGCATAGAAATTAGTGCACAAGCAATTTTAGATTTTGGAAATTATTGTCCATTTTTCTAGTTTTATTTAGAATGAAAATTAACTTGTTTTTCCTTGTTCTTTCTACACACTTTATCTTGTCTATGGTATTTTATGATGTCTGCCACTACAAAATTGTGCTGCTCACAAATACTTTGACCACACATAATAGTAGTTAGTTTATATGGCAATATTAAGGTATTTAAAATTACATATTAGTCCTAAAGGTGGATACACCTTGGTTTCCAGCCAATAAGTAAGCTTCAAGCAAGTGCTTTCCCTCTTGCTCAATTCTCATTTTTTTTTGTATTTATTTTGGGGCCACATCCCAGCAAAGCTCAGGGCTTACTCCCAGTTCTGTTCACAGAGATCATTTCTGGTAGTATTTGGTGGACCTTACCAGGGCAGGGGATTGAACCTGGGTCTACTACATTTAATTAAAACATCCTACAACTGTATTATGTCTCCATTCCTAAAATATTTTTTTCCTTTTTTTTAACTTTTTATGGTCTCCTATTTTTTGGAAACTTTATTATATCACTGTGAGATAGACAATTACAAAGCTGTCCATGATTGGGTTTCAGTAATACAATGTTGCAGCACCCATCCCTCCACAGGGCACATTTCCCACCACCAATGTCCCCAGTTTCCTTCCCTGACCCCTCCTGATTGCCTTTATGACCAGCACTTCCTAAAATATTTTTTATCAGTAAAATGAAGCATAAATGATATTGTTCCAGTTCTTGACTGAAACCTTATGAAAATTTATCAAGTTTGCCTTTGTGCTTTCTACATTTGTGGGGGGTTTTTTTTTGCTTTTTTTGGGGTCACACCAACAACACTCAGGGTTTATTCCTGGCTTTGCACTCAGGAATTATTCGTGGCAGTGCTGGGGAGCCCATATGGGATGCCAGGAATTGAACCTGGACCACCCGCCTGCAAGGCAAATGCCCTACCTGCTGGACTATCACCCCAGCCCTGATACATTTGTGTTTTGAAAGATGTTGCTCTCATGTAAGAAGTCCAAGCACCTTTGAACAGTATGTAGTGACAATAGGAGCGTGTGTAATGTTCATGTAACAGGGAAATGAGGTGCCCAGTGAATAAAAACAAATGCTCCAGACCCCTACAACTTGGGTAGGAGTTTTATATGATGCAAAAGTGAACCAAATCATTCCTGCTATCATCTGTCAAAAGCAATACCCTGCTGAATCACGAACAAATAAAATGACTGTTTGAAGGAAACTGGGGAGAGCTATACAGAAACAATATGTAACTAATTTTTTTTTTTTTAAAGTGAAAGCCAGGAAAGATTAATGACCCTGTTTATCTGACAGTGTTCTTTGGGAAAATCCAGGGAATGTCATGGCACACATCCAAATAAACCTTATCGTAAAGCCTTCAGACCAACAGTGTACCTATTATGCCAGGTAGTTTGTCAATAAATGACATAATATGGGGTGTTAGCTCTGGGGTACGTAGATGCTATCTCAGGGACAGGGAACAGTAACATTATGTGTATTAGTTGTCTTTAATTGATGATTCAATTATTCAGGAAAAATAATTCCTGAATGAGGTGATTCAGGAAAAATAGCAGAATGCTTAAATATTTAAATATCCATATTTTTCAAGTGGTAAAGAAAAATTAATATTAGCAAGATTATGGTCTATTTGTAGAAAACAAATGGATTCCCACTCAAAGTTTGGTTTGTATATTGAGATGATGAAGTTACTAGTTTTCTAGGGAAAATAAGATAGACTTCACAAACTGGTTCAAAACGGTGTCAATGTCTTTGAGGTTTTTTTGCTTTTTTTTTTTCTTCAAGAAAGTCTTGCCAGGGCCAGAGCACAACAGGTAGGGTGTTTGCCTTGCATACGGCCCACCCAGATTCCATCCCGGCATTCCATATGGTTTCCCTAGCATAGCCAAGACTAATTCCTGAGCAAAAAGCCAGAAGTAACCCCTGAGCATTGCCGGGAAAGAAAGAAAGAAAGAAAAAAAAGAAAGAAAGTATCCAATGGAGTATCCAGACTTTTTAGGAGCCTGCCCAAGTATGGCACAAAAGACAAAGACATGATAGGGTTCAAAAAATTCCAAAACTACATTCAGAATTTTTAACATATTGCACCTCCATATGACTGAAATGAATTACATTTGTTTAAGTTTAGAAATATTGCAGTCCATAGAAGGCTGATTGTGAGACAATAGAACCAATAGATTCTTTGAATGTCTTCTTTAAAACTTCAATATCAAGTATTTAGAAAAACATAATGAATGCTTTATTATTTCAATTATGTATGGTTCTGCACTTAGGAATTACTCCTGGTGGTGCTCAGGGGACAATATGGTATGCTGGGGATTGACGCCGGATCATGAGAGTGCAAGGCAAATTGCCTTATTCACTGTACTAACTCTTTAGCCTAGTGTATTATTTATAAGATAACAAAATTTGGGCAGTCCTGACTGGTTTGTTCTGGTGCAGCCACATTGGGATTCCTCATTCTTTCATAGGATATTCTTACACAGAGTGTAAGGGTATGTGTAACGCCATTGCCCGATGGAAGTGCTACTGATAGCAGAGTTACCTTTTCTCACATCACACTGTCCTTTAGGCGGCATGGAAGCCAGCCGTGCTGTGCTTTCCTGAGTCACATCGCATTGTTGTTTAAGCAGTGTGGTAGCCATGCTGTGCTTTCCTGCGCCACATCGCACTGTCATTTAGGTAGCATGGTACCTGTGCAATGCTTTCCTACACTCAAGCATTACCCATGGAGAGATTAGAAAGGAATTGTAACAGTGTTTCTTGTTTCTCAGAGTGTAGTCTGTAGACAGCCAGCCACCAAGTCGTTTCTGTGCATGTTATACACAAGGATTTGTGTAGATCTGAGGTCTGTCTGGAAAGAATCTTGTAGTATTAGAAAACTATTATTTATCCTTGGGGCCAGAGCGATAGCACAGTGGGGAGGGCATTTGCCTTGCTCATTGACAACCTGGATTAGATCCCGGCATCCCATATGGTCCCCTGAGCACCTTCAGGATTAATTCCTGAGTGCAGAGTCAGGAGTAACTCCTGAGCATTGCTGGCTATGACCCAAAAAGCAAAAATATCTTTTATTTATCCTGTTCTTTCTTTTTTTTGGGGGAGGGGCATGCCTAGCATTGCTTAGGGCTTACTCCTGGCTCAGAGGTTAGAGGTCATTCCTGGCTGGGTTTGAGGGACCATATGGGGTGCTGAGAATTAAAACCAGGTCAGCCATGTCAGGGTAAAAGCTCTACCCACTGTACTATTGTTCTGGCCCCAGTCCTCTCTTTCTGTGCAAAGTCTGTGTTTTGATTTTGTACAGTATAATGAAAATGATGGTTCTGGATGCTCAGAGTAAAGATGCAGACCTGGAGTTTCAGGAAAAGTCACCCTGGTTCCGTGGAGATGGAGCTGGAGTTCCTTTCCCCACCTCTGTCCTGTCGGGGAGGCCTGGTGGGAGGCCTGGTGGACTCACCTATGAACTGCTCCTGGGCTGTCGGCCGTGAACCAGAGACAAAGATACACAGGCATAGCTGCTACTGGCTCTCCCTGTTGTGCGTGGCCACTTTTTGGCTGCGTGGTACATCAGTAATTGCAAAAACTAAGAGTGCTAGCACCACAGAGCCTGGCAAGCTACCTGTGTCATATTTGATATGCCAAAAACAGTAACAATAATAATAGACCTCATTCCCATTACCTGAATGAATGATTTGAGGCCTTCATGTTGTTCTTGGAGCAAGCAGAGGCCCTTGGTCTATATTAGCATGCAAACAGGATCAATTGGCGATGTTACTGTCCCCGCCTCCAGCAAATAGATGAACAATGGGAAGAAAAGTGACACAAGTGCATAAAATTTGGGGTAATCTGTTGCTGATTCCAATTAATTCTTTTCTCAACCAATTTGAAAGTTCAAAGACTATATTTAATTTACTACCTATTAGGTCAGGACATTTATGCTAATCATAAGATACTTGGGAGAAATCAGTTTTATAAATATAGAGGGTTGATTTAGGTAAAACTGATTTCCAATTACTAAAATGGGTCACCTGTCTTTTCAGTAATGTTCAATAATTCCCCTAAATAGTACAATTTTTTTTTAACTAGGTGGAATTCTACTGTGTGGCTATGATTTAAACTCTGATATCATTGTAAACTTTTTTGATTTGTTCATGTTCACTGATGTTAAAATTAATGGAGAAACCTATCTTAGAGATATAAAGTACATACCCCAAGCTCACTCCTCCCTTATTTGACATGTAAATTATTTTAGTAGTTTCCAATGCAATCAAATTGTGTTTTAATTCTTCACTTCCTCTGTATCCAATTTCTTCTTTCTCTCCATACTTCCTTTTTTCACAGGGTGGTGGTGGGGAGGGCTTAGACTATATTTGGTGGTGCTCAGATCTTACTTCTGGCTCTGTGATTAGAATTTACTCCCAGTGTTCTGAGAACCATATGTGGTGCTGGGGATCAAATTATGTCACTTGCATGCAAGACAAGTCTCTTAGTCCTTTAACTATCTCTCTCGTCATTCTTTTTTTCTTTTATTTTCTTTCTTCATTTTTCTCTTTTCTTCCTTTCTTTCCCTTCTTCCTTTCTTTTGTTCTTTCTCTTTATTTCCTTCTTTCTTCTTATATTCATTTTGGGTCACAACCGGCGATGCTCAGGGGTTACTCCTGGCTCTGTACTCAGGAATTACTCCTGGCAGTGCTCAGGGGACCATATGGAATTCCAGGGATCGAACCCGGGTAGGCTGCATAGAAGGCAAATGCCCTACCTGCTGGACTATTGCTGCGGCCCTGTTTCTCCCTTTCTTTCCTTCTTTCTTTCTCTTTCTTTTTTCTTTCTTTCTCTCACTGTATTTTTATTTCTCTCTTTCTTTCCCTCCCTTTCTTCCTCCCACTGTCCTTCCTCCCTCCATCCCTCCCTCCCTCCTTCTCTCCCTCCTTCCTTCCTTCCTTCCTTCCCGTAGCTAGTGGAAATGCTTCAATGGTATCTTTTCTACCCTGCTCATACAAGTTCCATCCTTAAGATACCCTCAAATAAGTATCATCTGCATTAGAGGATACCCTCTGATAATGGTTGGATTAGTACTTGGTTGTGCTATAGAAGTGATCTGGCTATTTTTCTGTCTATCTTTAATAACAATTTTTTTTTGTCAACATAGCAACAGCTAAAAAACCTTGTAGAGTTCTGAATCTGATGCCTTTTATAGTATGGACATGCCAATTCAAATTTTGAAAAATGTGAATTTACCCAATTAACACAGAGTATCACAAAGAGTCCCTTTCCAAATGTAACTTGTCCTTTGTACTTTCTGTAGACTGCGGTCAGATATCTTGACAAAAGTCATCTGGCTGCAATTAGTCATACAGCAAAAAGTCATTGTCTAAATCTATCCTCAGTAATACTTTATGCTAGAGTAGATACAGGGGATCAAAATCTGAGTTAATGAGGACCTGAATTATTTCTTTCCCTTAAAGCCATTTGTCTAACCTCTGATTTGTGTTGGTCATATCTATAACAGAGGTTCATTAGAACTCAGGAAATACAAAGTAACGTAGCTCAGAGCAAAGATTTGCCAGCATGAGGCAACTTAAGATACATATCTACCTTCAGAAAGCAGGAATAGTCATGAAGTCAAAGAAAGAAATGAAAAGGTCCCACTGTGATGTCCGACATCTGTCTTCTAATCCTAAAGCCAATTATTGCCATTCTGTAGAGTTAGCCATATAAGAGAGATGTAATAGACTCCCACTAAGACCAAATATGGTTGGTATGTCAAGTGTGATCCAAACATACCCTAAAAATGCTTGAAAAAGTTCTATTGTCTACATAGTTAGGATTTCCAAGCTTCTCAGGGAGGCCCAAACAAAGTGACTTAAAAGATTTGTTTATGGTAATGTAAAGGGCACTGACTCTCATTTCAATGAAGGATATACAGGTGTGCTAGTTATAGTCTTCAGCCTTTAGAGAACTGGCAAATTGTGCTTCTTTTTCTTTTCTTTCTTTCTTTCTATCTTTCTTTCTTTCTTTCTTTCTTTCTTTCTTTCTTTCTTTTCTTTCTTTCTTTCTTTCTTTCTTTCTTCCTTCCTTCCTTCCTTCCTTCCTTCCTTCCTTCCTTCCTTCCTTTCCTTCCTTCCTTCCTTCCTTCCTTCCTTCCTTCCTTCCTTCCTTCCTTCCTTCCTTCCTTCCTTCCTTCCTTCCTTCCTTCCTTCCTTCCTTCCTTCCTTCCTTCCTTCCTTCCTTCCTTCCTTCCTTCCTTCCTTCCTTCCTTCCTTCCTTCCTTCCTTCCTTCTTTCTTTCTTTCTTTCTTTCTTTCTTTCTTTCTGTCTTTCTGTCTTTCTGTCTTTCTGTCTTTCTGTCTTTCCTTTTCTTTTCTTTTCTTTCCTCTTTCCTACTCCCTGTGCTGCTCAGGAGTTACTCCTGGCTTTGAACTCAGGAATTACTCCTGGTGATGCTCAGGGAAACATATGCAATGCCAGGGTTCAAACCCAGGTTAGCTGCTGGCAAGCAAACACCCTACCCGCTATGTTATCTCTCTGAGTTTCTTTCTTTGGAAATTCAGCCACAGTATTGAGTCTGTGACTACAGTGAGGCCACCATGCTGGAGGAAACCCAAGCAGCCCTGTGGAGAGTTTCCAAGGAAAGAGAAATCCCACCATCTCTCAACTATTTCAGAATTCTCAGGTAAGAAATTAAGACATGTAAGTTTCAGAAGATACTAGTAAATTTTGAAGATCCACACATTTAGGCCCAGTGCAGACAGCAAAATTATTTTTTTTTTTGCTTTTTGGGTCACACCCGGCGATACTCAGGGGTTACTCCTGGCTCTGCACTCAGGAATTACTCCTGGCGATGCTCGGGGGACCATATGGGATGCCAGGGATCGAACCCAGGCCGGCACAGGCCGCCGCGTGCAAGGCAAACGCCCTACCCGCTGGGCTATTGCTCGGCCCCAGCAAAATTATTTTTGTTTTTTTAAGTCTCAAAGGATTTTTTTTCTATGAAGCAAATAGATAATTGAAGCTTTCTAGAGTAATTATGTGACTGAATCAAGTGTGCAAGCACAGGATGTATTAATCTCAGCACAATGAGAATTATTTATAAAACACAAAATGAAAATTTGCAAAAAACCTCCCAAAAATTTAAATTGGTAGTATAAAAATTGAAATGTTGTGGTCAAAATATATACGTGGGGGAAAATACATAAAAACTAAGGACTTATATATAATTTGGGTTGTTTTGCAATATATTAAGGCATATTTGTATAGTTTTCTTTTGCCTTTTTACTGTTACTTACTTATATTTTGAATGTAAAATATTCTTGTCAGAATTATGACCATAGTGGATATTCTGTACCATCAAATTTGTTGCATTATAATACATTTCCAAATCATGAAAACTAATGAGTATACTTTAAATAATTAAATTAGAAAATTTTATTGTACTTTAGGTGACATGGTTATAGCATAATTATTTATGATTTTGATTACAAAGTTACAGTACCTTCACTATAATCAGGTGCTGCAGCCCATCTCACACTGACAATTCTATTTCACCTTCTTTTTCTCCAAGTCTCCTCTCTCCATTGCTCATTATCCTTATTTTTCTAGTCACAGTCCTAGAGTTTGTCTTCATTCTATGTTATTCATTCTCTTCCTTGTTTTATTTCTCTATATACTGCAGATAAAAGAGATAATCCAATATTTATCTCTCTCACTTCTTTTATTTACCATGGTTCCCTCCCAGAGCCATACAAGTTGTTCTATATACAAGATTTCTATATCCTTATACTATTCCATCATATATACATATATATGCAACAGCTTTAGACGTGAAATATTTTCAGTTTGATGAAGTCCCATTTATTAATTTTGTTTTCTTTGCCATTGATGAGGTTGGAATCAGCTCTGAGATCTTTATGCTCATATATAAATGCATAGGTATTCTATAGAAATAACTATTTTCTATGTTTTCCTTAATATATTTTATGGACTCTGATCTCAAAGATCTTAAATCCATTTTAAATTAAATTTTGTATAAGGTGTGAGGTGGGAGATTCAAACTTCTTATTTTCTTTATTCTTTCTTACCCTCATTTTTCTCAATCTTTTCTCTCTTTGTATATTTCTTTCTCTTGTCTCTTTTTGTTTGCATGTGACTATACCATTTTTCTAACACTTTTTGTTAAGAAGTCTTTCCTTTCCTCACTATATGTATCCAGCTCATTTGTCATGCATTAACTATACAGATATCTGAAAATTTATCTCTGAGTTCAAAATTCTATTGCATTGATCTGAAAATATTCCTTTATTCAAGTTTTCTATAGCTTTATTGTATAGTTTAAAGATAAGAAACACAATGACTTTCATAATCCTTTATTCTCAGAATTGCTTTGGTTATTCAGAGAATTTTGCTATTCCATAATTATTTTAGTATAGTTTATTTTAAATACTTGAAGAATGTCATTGGAAATTTTAAGGAAACTTAATTAAATCTATATAAAGATTTGGGTAGGAACATTTGGCAATGTTAATTCCTCCAATGCATGTACATGAAATCTTTTTCAATTTCTGGTGTCTTCTATTTCTTTCAATGATAACTTATAGTTTTATTCTATGTTTTTCACATCTTTTTAAAATTTGTTTCAAAGACCATCTCTGAGAGTACAATATTCCCACACTGATTCTCAATATAATTAACATGACTCCAAGATATGGTAACTTTAATTTGTTTTCTTTTATCTTTTATTTAAAATGAAGAAAAGACAGTGGGGCTGTACTACCTGGTACTTTGATTAACTAAAAACATAGAAATAGCAATTATAAGCAAAGGAAATTATAGGAAATAAAATTTTTATCTGTTTATAGTTTGAGTTTATTCCTTCTAATCATTAAGAAAATATAGACAGAAAATGACATTTATGTGATGGTTGCATAAAATAATTCCTATGTAATAGCAGACACTTCAAATATTTAGATACTAGCAGTTTAGAATCTTTAAGCTACATATATTAGACAGACAAGTGTATTACCTCTGATCCTTGTGTTGATCTAGAAGTAAGCCATAGGAAGATCTGTATCATGATTATCTGCTCTTAGTCACAACTATTACAGAGGTGTATATTCCTTTTAGTTTCTAACAAATATCTAAGTATTATTCTTAACTTCTAATGTCATTGCCAAGTTTTATTTTATTTTTATCAATATTTAAAACATCTAATGGGAAGTTGGGAGATAGAATTTAACTTGAAAGTGATTTAAACTTTTTGTGAAAGAATTGTTTACCAAACAGAACATTTTTATTATTTCCGTCAAATCTATTGATGTTTTATAGAAACTTCTGTATTCAGTCGTTGCCTCACTTGTAATGTGCAGAGAAATGTGATTATATTTTATATCAACATTACATTTCCAGTATTGCAAACATTTTTTCCTATGATAAATAACAACATTGTCTTCAACTGGGTAACATATATAGGAATGTATGCTAAGTGTTTCACTATTTCTCTACATTTCCTAGTGATCTGTAGTTACAGAACCATGCGATATAACAAAGGGTAGAAGCCTAGATTCTTTACTGGATAAATGTAACAGAACCCTCTACCCCATGTAAAAGTGTTCATTTACTATGAACTGTGCAAAATTTCCCCCTGAGTTTGCCTAAAATGTTATAGCTGTTTTAATATTTCTGCACAACTTACTCTGTTCTACTAATATGAATGGCAAAATATCAATGACATTTGATTAATTTATTTATCCAGTGTGGATTGAGCATTCATTAGTGCCAAATACTGTTGCAAGATACTAGGGTAAGATTGATGTGAAAAGACAGCATACTCTATAGCTTTGCTGAGTTTATGAGCTAGAGAAGTAAATACACAAAATGCGCTATCAATGAGAAGAATCTAGTAAGCAGCCAACATGTGTTGCAACTATACCAATCTCTTTTTTTTTAATTGTTTATTATATCGCCATTTTCCACATCCGACTTCCCTCAGGTAAGAACTCCACCCAGCAGAAGAGCCTATTACAGTCTGGCTCATTGGACCCACCCCTGCAGCAGTCTTTTTCAAGTCTGGCCCAGGTATGCTGATCCAGAGACTCACAGACATGGGGCAGAGCTGCTACCAGCTCTCCCTGTGCCCAGCCACTCACGAGGCACTTGGGAGGGATGGCAGGTTCTAGCCCTGGCCTGACCCCAGCAGAGCCTCACAACAAGTCAGACGACCCCCCCCCACTCATTGAGGGCCGCCATTTTCCACATCTGGACTTCCCCCTCATCAGAACTCCACCCAGCAGATGAGCCTATCACAGCCCGACTTGAGCAGCCACTTGCAGCCACATGGTTCATCAATAAATGCTGTATTTAAAGGTGACTACAAGAGTATGCCACCCACATGGCAAGCCTGAAAGCTACCTGTGTGGTATTTGATATGCCAAATACCAGTAACAATTATAGACCGCATTCCCATGACCTAATATAATGGTTTGAGGCTCTTTATATTCCTGGAGCAAGCTGATGCCCTTGGGCTCTACTAGCATGAGACAGGACATATGGAGATGTTACTGGTGCCTGCTCCAGCAAATCGATGATGAACGGGAAGACAGTGATACACTGATTATACCACAGTGAAACATACAGTTACAAATGTGTTAATAATTGGTTCTTGGTAGTACAGTATTCCAGCACCCGTCCCTCCACCCGTGCCCCATCCCCACCACCAGTTTACCCACACCCCCCCACCGACCCCAGACTGCCTCAACAACAGGTACCACCTTTTCTTCTCTTTTTCTCGCTCTTTCTGTCTCTGCATCTCTCTCCCCCCTTCTTTTACACAGTGCGGGTAGCCCTGCAGACATTTAGGGTTGATCATGTAAGTCTCTTTTGTGTATATTCAATGCCAACTTCTAGTCTGACATTACCATTTCCCACACTCAGCAAAACACTGGTATATATTTATATCCCATTAATGAATGCAGTCATTCTTATCTGTCTTTTTTCATTCTGTCTAATTTCACTCAGCATGATAGTCTTCATGTTTATCCACTTGCAGGTAAATTTCGCAATTTCGCTCTTTTCTTACAGCTGCATAGTATTCCATCGTGTAGATGAACCACAGTTTCTTTAGCCATTCTTCTTTTCTCAGGCACTTACGTTGTTTCCAGATTCTAGCTATTGTGAATAGTGCAGTGATGAATAAAGAAGTACAGATAGCCTTTCTGCTATGTGAATTTCAGTCTCTAGGGTGTATTCCCAGGAGTGCTGTTGCTAGATCAAATGGGAGCTCAATTCTAATTTTTGGAGGAATGCCCATATTGTTTTCCAGAAGGGCTGGACCAATTAGCACTCCCACCAACAGTGAATGAGAGCCCCTTTTCCCCTGGCATCCAGGTCAGCACTGGTTGTTCTTGATGTTTTGGGTGTGTGCCAGTCTCTGTCGTGTGAGATGGTACTTCATTGTTGTTTTGATTTGTCTCCCTGATGATTAGTGATGAAGAGCACCTTTTCATATGCCTTTAGCCATTCATATTTCTCCTTTTTGGAAGTTTCTGTTCATTTCTTCTCCCATTTTTTAATGGGATTGGCTGTTTTCTTCTCGTGTAATGCTACCAGTGCCTGATATAGCCTGGATATTAACCCTTTATTGAATGGATAGTGAGTGAATATTCTTTCCTAGTCTGTATGCTGTCTCTATATTTTGGTCACTGTTTCCTTTGAGGTGCAGAGCTTTTCAGTTTTATATAATCCCATTTGTTTATCTTTGCTTCCATATGCTTGGTCAGTGTTATGTCGTTTTAAAGATACCTTTAGTTTCAATGTCGTAGAGCATTTTTCTTATGTTTTCTTTGATGTACCTTATAGATTCATGTCTGATGTTGAGATCTATAGTCCATTTTGATTTGACTTTTGCGCATGGCGTGAGAAGGAGGTCTAAGTTCATTTTCTTTTACATGTGGCTGCCCAGTTTACTCAGCACCATTTGTTGAAGAGGCCTTCTTTGTTCCCCTTAATATTTTTGGCTACTTTATCGAAGATTAAGTGGCTGTATATTTAAGAGTGTGTTTCAGGTATTCAGTTCTATTCCATAGGTCTACGGGTCTGTCTCTATACCAATACCACAGTGGTTTAATTAGAACTGCTCTGGAGTAGAGCTTGAGGTTGGGAAAAGTGATACCTCCTATCTTCTTTTCCCAAGGATTGCTTTAGCTGTTCGTGGTGGTTTATTATTCCATACAAATTTCAGGAGTGTTTGCTCAATTTTTTTTGAAGAACATCATGGGTATCTTTATAGGGACTGCATTGAAATTGTCTAAAGCCCTAGGGAGTATTACCATTTTTATAATGATTATCCTTCCAATTCATGAGCAGAGAATGTGACTCCATTTCCTCAGGTCCTCTTTTATTTCCTAAAGTAACGTTTTCTAGTTTTCTTTGTAGAGATCCTTTGCATTCTTTGTCAAACTGATCCCTAGGTGTTTGATTTTCTGCAGCGCAACTGTGATGGGATAGTTTCTTTAATGTCTCTTTCTTCTCTTTTGTTGTTTGCAAATAGAAAGGCCATTGACTTTTGGGCATTGATTTTGTACCCTGCCACTCTGCTGTAAGGAATCTATTATATCTAGGAGTTTTTTGGTAGAGATTTTAGGGTTTTCCAGGTATAATATCATGTCATCTGCAAATAGTGACAACTTGGCTTCTTCCCTTCCTATCTGGATGCCCTTAATGTCTTTTTCTTCCCTGATTGCTATGGCAAGTACTTCCAGTACTATATTGAATAGAAGTGGTGAGAGTGGGCAGCCTTGTCCTGTCCCTGATCTTAAGGGAAGGCTTTCAGTTTTTCCACATAGAGAATGATGCTCGCTGTGGGTTTGTAGTAGATGACTTGGATTATATTGAGGAAGGTTCCCTCAATCCCCATTTTACAGAGTGTTTTTGTCATGAACGGGTGTTGAATCTTGTCAAATGCCTTCTCTGTATCTATTGATATGATCATATTGCTTATATTTTTCTTTTTGTTGATATGATGTATTATGTTGATTGACTTGCTGATGTTGAACTATCCTTGCATTCCTGGGATGAATCCCATTTCGTCATAGTGTATAATCTTTTTGATGACTCTTTGGGTTTTATTTGCTAGTATTTTGTTGAATATCTTAGCATCTGTGTTATCAGGGAGATTGGTCTGTAGTTTATCTTTTTTGTGACATCTCTCGCTGCTTGGGTACCAGGGTAATATGTGCCTCGTAGAAGCTACTTGGGAGTGTTTGTTTCTTTAATTTCCCAGAAGAGCTTTAAAAGTATTGGGAGTAGGTCCTCTTTAAAGGTAGAATTCACTGGTGAATCCATCTGGACCTGGGCTTTTGTGTTGAGAAAACTTTTGATTACTGATTCTTCTCCTTGATTCCTCGATTGAGAGGTTTGTTGAGGTATTCTAAATCTTCTTGTTGCAGACTTGGGAGGCTATAGGAAGTCAGGAGTTTGTCCATTTCTTCTACGTTCTCTTGTTTCATGGCATACAGACTCTCATAGTAATCTCTGATAATATTTTGTGGTTTTTTAAGTATTTTATTATACCACCGTGAGATATACAAATAAAAGATATACAATTAAAAAGTTCATGTTTGGGTTTTGGTCATACAGTGTTTCAGCACCCGTCCCTCCACCAGTGCCCATCTCCCACCACCAACATCCCCGGTTCCCTCCCCTTCCCCAGCCCTGCTCCATGGCAGGTTCTTTATTTCTTTCCCTTTCTCTCTCTTTCTCTTTTCCTTCCCTTCCTTACTATGGATTACAGAACATACATTAAAAGGTTGTCATGTGTATCCTTTTGCCTCTATTTAATGCTCAGTTCTAGGTTGGCATTAGTACCCTCGACTATTATTAGCACCCTGTTCCATTTTCTGTCTTACCTAAACTCTGACTCCCACACATTTATTTGTGATAATTTCCACCTTTGACAAGACCTCCTGATATATGTTTCACTTGACCTTGGATATTGGTATCATAATATGTACATATATATTTATGCCATGCAAATCAATGCAGTCATTCTGTATCTGTCTCTCTCCTTCTGGCTAATTTCGCTCAACATAATCTTCTCCATGTGGGGAAAAGGGGACACTCATCCATTGTTGGTGGGAATGCCGGCTGGTACAGCCTTTCTGGAAAACAATATGGACATTCCTCCAAAGACTAGAAATTGAACTCCCATTTGACCCAGCCATACCACTCCTGGGAATCTACTCTGGGAAACCAAAAATACGCAGCGGAAACACCATCCCTACTTTTATGTTCATAGCAGCATTATTCACAATAGCCAGAATCTGGAAGCAACCAGAGTGCCCGAAAATCGATGACTGGATAAAGAAGCTTTGGTACATCTACACAATGGAATACTATGCAGCTGTTAGGAAAAATGAAGTCATAAAATTTGCCTATCTCTGATAATATTTTGAATTTCTGTGTTTTCTGTTGTGATGTACCCGTTTTCATTTCTGATTCTATTTATTTGGGTTCTCTCTTTTCCTTTTCTTACAAGTCTTGCTAGTGGTTTGTCAATCTTGTTTATTTTTTCAAAGAACCAGTTTTTAGTTTTGTTGATCTTCTGGATAGTTTTTTGACATTCCATCTCATTGATTTCTGCTCTAAGTTTTATTATTTCTTTCTTTCTGCCTGGGTTGGACTTCTTCTTTCTGATCACTCTCTAAGATCTTAAGTTGTGAAGTCAAACTGTTCCTGATGGCCTTTCCTCTTTTCTGATGAATGCTTGAAGAGTTATGAACTTGCCTCTTAACACTGCTTTCGCTGTATCCCACAAGTTCTGGTAATTCATGTCTTCAGTCTCATTTGTTTCCAGGAATATTTTGAATTCCTCTTTGATTTCTTTTATGACTTGATGGTTGTTCAGCGGTGAGCTATTTACTTTCCAGGTGCTTGGTATTAGTCTCCGTTTTTGTGTACGACTAACTGCTATTTTCAGTGCATCATGGTCTGAAAAAATAGTTGGCAAAATTTCTGTCTTCTTGATTTTATAGAGGCTGTACCAATCTCTTAATAGGAAATTATTCATAAGGAACTTTCAGTATAATACAAGGTCGATTCAATAGGGAGAAGATTATTGTTAAATATTCTAAAGTAGACTTGCAATATATTTTCATAGTTATAAGGAAACAATTAATTATCTTAGATATCCTGGAGAGCTCCTCAGAGGAAATGACAATTGATTTTCAGTTTTAAAAATGAGCTTCAAGAGCTGGAAAAAATTGATGTGGTAGTTACATAGTCATTAGCATTTCTTCCAGAGTTGAAATGCATTTCTAATTCCCATTATGTTATTTCAGTTTAATAACAGACACATACTTGGCTTAGTTAAGGAAAATGAGTGACTGATAACTTCTATACAAGCTAGAAATAAAGAGCCAAGGCACTATTTGACAATAACATTTCAAAATTATATTTATTTATTTATTTGTTTTTTTTGCTTTTTGGGTCACACCTGGCAATGCTCAGGAGTTACTCCTGGCTCTGCACCCAGGAATTACTCCTGGCGGTGCTCGGGGGCCATATGGATGCCGGGGATAGAACTTGGGCCGGCACAGGCAAACGCCCTACCCGCTGGACTATCGCTCCGCCCCAACATTTCAAAATTATAACTTAATTTTATACATGCGATAAAGTTTCCATCACCCTTGGTATAGATAATCTATTTTTTAATTTTTTTAAATTTTTTGGGTCACAACTAGCAATGCTCAGGGGTTACTCCTGGCTATTTGCTCAGGAATTACTCCTTGTGGTGCTCAGGGGAACATATGGGATGCCGGGTATCAAACCCATGTTGACCGTGTGCAAGGCAAATGCCCTACCCACTGTGATATCACTCCAGCCCCTAGATAAACTCTTATGTGATTAAACCTGTTACTGGACCTGTTCGTTTGCCAAGGCATCGAAAATCAGATGGGCTGGACATGTAATGCGATTTGGAGACAACCGCTGGACTAGAGCCGTTACCGACTGGATCCCACGGGATGTCAAAAGATCACGTGGCCGCCCACCTACAAGATGGTCAGACTTCCTTGTAAAGACCCTGAAGGAACGTTTTGAGGCTCTTCATATTCCTGAGTCAACCAGATGCCATTGGGCTACATTGGCACGTGATAGGGTCCAATGGAAATGTTACTGGTGCCCACTCAAGCAAGTCGATGAATAACGGGATTCAAGTGATCAAGTGATCAAGTGATGAAACCTGTGAAAAATAAATTTATATTACACAAGATATTATATGAGATACATAACCTAATTTTGACTTATGCAATATATTATTCCAGATTGTGAGAAGATCTAGTGCAAATGAACTAGAAATATGAGTGTGTGTTCCTAAAGCTGTGAACTCAGTAGGGCTTATGTCAAATATTTTGGTAAAAATTGCCATATGATCTAACTTATTTGTGAAATATAAAAAAACAGGGTAATTGAATAGGAATGGTCAATGTAAAGGATCCCTGCCATTTTACCTATGGAGCTGCTAAGGTGTATGTCTGCTAAATGGGGGTGGAGGAGGAAAGCAGGGGGACAAATGAAACCAAGCTAAAGAAGAATAAAGAAGGAATAATGGCACCCTGATCTTAGGTTTGCTGCAGTAACATCACTTGATCACTTGACCACTTGACATCCCATTATTCATTGATTTGCTCCTGCAGGCACCAGTAATGTTTCCATTTGATCCTATCATGTGCCAGTGTAGCCCAATGACATATGGTTGCTTCAGGAATACGAAGTGCCTAAAACCGTTCATTCAGGGTCTTGATGAAGAAGTCTGGCCATCTTGTAGGTGGGCGGCATGTGATCTTTTGACATCCCTTGGGATCCAGTCGGTAATGGCTCTAATCCAGTGGTCATCTCCAAGTTGCATTACATGTCCAGCCCATCTGATTTTCAATGCCTTTGCAAATGAGACAGTGTCCCTGATGCTCAATTGATGATGGAAGTCTGTCAGGGAACGCCGCGGGGTCCCTGACAGTGTCAGGACAGAGGTTCTCTTCTACCTCCGAGGATGCCGGGAGAACAGATGAAAACCCACGAGTCGGGTGCAGTTCCATAAATGGCTTTTAATAGTACAAAAGCTCTTCCACAGCACTCCAATATAATGAACAAACTTTAGCTCTGGTCCGAACTTAGACCATACAAAAGAGCCTAAGTCTCTCACCAAAGAGAGAGAATCTCACCCTAGCTGAGTCCTACCCAGAAGAAGGAGCAAAAGGCCAAAGAGCAGAAAACCAAAAGCCAAAAGCTGCAAGGCTGAGGAGCCAAAAGCCGAAAGCTAAAAGGCCCAAAAGGCAAAAGGTGAAGGAGCCTCAAGTCAGCCCCTTATATACACCAAAGTAATCCAATTGGGAGGGTCATGTCAACAAAGAACTCTAAACAGAGTGTAGTGCCACACCCTATTGCAGGTATAAACAAAGGTTATGCCAAGGTCTAATCCTTTCTACCAAGATTATCTCTTATGTAAAACACTGGAGAGAGAGAGGGCTGATATAAAGTAATGCATCTTAACTTCATGAGCTTCATGTAATCTAGAGGTACCCAGAAGGTCCTTCTTATTATTATCTGCACCAGGATGATCTGAGTATCTTGTTCTCGTGTACTGAAAGCA
The DNA here is from genome assembly GCA_021461705.1 of Cryptotis parvus. Lineage (NCBI taxonomy): Eukaryota > Metazoa > Chordata > Mammalia > Eulipotyphla > Soricidae > Cryptotis > Cryptotis parvus. Next base: position 360,328 of record JAJIBD010030559.1, read on the forward strand.
GGTCACACTTGCCTGCTTAGAGCAAACTAGTATGATCCTTCCTATAGTCTTCCTATAGTCTCAGCGTAGCCAGGGTGGTAGTCTCCTGGTAAATTCTAACTGTCCCACGCTGGGTGCAGTGGGTATAAAGAGGAGCTGTGCCCAATCTAGAAAACATAAAAGTCTTCGTAGATGTATAAGTCAGAAGTTATCCAACCAAGGTGACTTCTGTAACTGCCACACCCTCTAGCAGTGTTTACATAGAAGAGAAGTCTCATTAGAATGAACCTTGACTTAAGTAGATTAAGCTGGGAGTGGGCAAAACAACAAAACTCCCAGAATAGGTAAACCTGTCCTCCAACAGAGGTCGGAACTCTAGATTCCTTCTCTCATTTGAGTGAGATATGATATACTAAGCATAGCTCTTTCGATTCCTCTTTGGGAGATCCTTATAGAGTTCTCATCTTGCTTTTCTAAGTCCCAGGTCTCTGAGACTTATGTTAATACAGGGAGAACAGTGGAGTTGAAGAGATGTGCCTGGAGCCTAAATTTCTTTGTCCTATTTGTATTTCTTCTATTCTACTGAAGGCGTTCCACGCTGCTCTTTCTCCTGTGCAGTTCAGGTTTGAGGTCGTTCATCATGTTGAGTTCTCGACCTAGGTACACATACCTGCTACATTCAGAGATTTTTTGTTCCATTGAGAGTGAATGAGGCATCTAGAACTAGTTCGTTTTTCATGAACATTGTTTTGTTTAGATTCAACTGTAGACTTATCTTTCTACATTCTTGGTCAAAGTCAGCCAGCATTTGTGCCACTTGGTTAATGTTTGGTGTTATTAAAATGATGTCATCAGCGAAGCGGGAGGTGCTGTAGTTGCCAACCGTCTATCTTCACTCCCATTCTTTCCCATTCTAATTGTTGCTTCGGTCTCCACAGAATCAAAGACTTTCTTTAAATCAATGAATGTGAGACAGAGTGGCATCTTGAACACCCTACAAACTTCAATGAGCTTGGTTACTGTGTGGATATGGTCGATTGTGCTGAATCCTTTTCGAAAGCCAGCTTGTTCGCATGGTTGTCCTTCATCTAATGTTCTGCCAATCCTGTTCAGGATGACTAGAGTGAACAGCTTGTAGATGACAAAAAGGCAGATGGGGCGATAGTTGCCAAAGTTGTAGATGTCTCCTTCTTGAACAGTAGAACTGTTCTGCTGATTTTCCATTGGGAGAGCACCTTGCATTCAGGCAGGTAGTGTGTGAAGAGGTGAAACAGTGTATTGATGAGTACTGATGGCAGATTTCAGGTGTTTGGGTCTGACTTTGTCTGGGCCTGGTGCTGTTCACTTCTTTACTGACGAAATGCCATGTCAGATTTCAGAAGAAAGAACATTGGAAACGACATATGCATCCTGCAGAATTTGGTATGTGTGCAGGTGGAAGTGGCTATCAAAGTGATCTGAGTAGAAGTCATGGATAATCTTCTCCATTGCCTTTCTGGAAGATGTGATAGATACATCAGGGCATCGGAGGGCAGTCATCTTGGTCTTATAGTTGGCAAAGGACAGGCGGGTGTTGCAAAGGCTTTTCCTGGTTTCTGCTGTGTCAGCCAGTATTTCTGCTCATCTCTCTTTGAGGTCTTCCTTTTTTGCTTCTATGCACTGCTTTGCAAGCTTGGACGTTAGCATCGGGTTGCTCGAGGCTCGTGCCTTGCCACTTTGGTGAATAAGTGCAAGAGTTTTTTAAAACAGGCATCCTTTTGTGGCTTTTTCTCTCTCTGCATTCCTTGCACAATCATGGAGGTGCTGAATCAGTATTTTGTATTCTTCATCGATTTCATCAATGATGGTATCTTCCCATGTGCTGCAATGATGCCAAAGAGTTCCCAGTTAGTGATAATTCTGGAGTTCTCTTCTTAAACTTTGCAGCCTTTCTCCCCATTGCATGAAGTAGAATTTTGCATGGATATGGAAGTACCATCCTGTTTGGAATTTTGGGATAACAGCGACATCAGTCAGGCAAAACCATCGATTGAAGATGATGTGATCAATTTCACAGTGGAACTGTCCACCAGGAGATTCCCATGTCCAATGTTTCAATTCAGCCTTCTGGAACTGAGTCCCCATGAATGGTCTTGGTGGACATGATGAACTCAGATAGTCTCTTACCCTGTTCGTTCCTTTCATGACGTGGGTCCCGATGTGGAGTACCCTGTTCGTTCCTTTCATGCCGTGGGTCTCGATGTGGCGTTTTCAGCCATTCCTCTCGGTTCTATCTTGGCATGAAAATCACCTACTATGATCTTGTAGAAGGAGTGAACTTCTTTATATAACTCCTCCAGTTCCATGTAGAATTTCTCAATTTCTTCTTCCTTATATATGGATGTTGGTGCATAGACACAAAAATAGAAACTGCCAGCAGTGGGCCACATTTCTTCAAGTGTAATCATCCTATCCAGTTTGTTAGACACTCAAATGAATCAATGCCCTTGGCCAGGTTTATGTTAACAAGGATACTGACACCACTGAGGCCTCTTTAGTCGCATGTTCCAAGGAACAGTTCTCTGGTGTCAAAAACAATGTGATGCTATTGATGTCTTCTTGTCTCGACCAGACCAATGATATTGTCTTGATCTTTCACACTTGTACCATCAGGTCCTCGATGCTTCCAATACCAGTGTACATGCATTGAAAGTAAAGACAGTCATTTTAGTCCTTCGTTTTGGCAGCCTAGTTTGGCCCCAAGATTTTATCATCCTCTCCTTGCTCATCCTTCTTAGTGCTGCCGTATTTAGGGCTCTTTCAGAGTCAGGGGAATAAACATTCCCCTGATATACTAGGCATACTAGGCATACTAGTAACATAGTATGCCAAGAGCATTAATATTAATAATATTTCAAATCATTCTATATATATATATATACATTAAAAGACAACTATAAAAACATGGGATTTAAAGTGATACTAATCAGATAAACATGTAAACAATATGCTTTTGCTTTGGTAAAGGTTTCTTTCTCATTATTGAAGTGAAAAAAATAACTATAGGATAATAATGGCATATGAATACACAAATATATGGATATATGCCCATGCATATTCAGGTTCAACTGACTCAGCTCATTTAATTATTTTAGAAATATTTAAAATCAGCAATTTCCTGTGAGGATAATTATTTGCATGTTGATGAAGTCACACTTAATTTTGTGTTTTATAAAATCTAAAAAGTACACTGCTAAAACCTTGAATCTATAGTTTGATTATCAATGTGCTGACTCTTATTTGGAAAATTATGCACACTGAAAAATAAAACTAAAATATTTTAAAGATTTGCTTGAGAGACCAACATGTCGATTATCTTTGGCATGGAGAAATGAAACTGTTACATCAATTACAAAAGCTGCTAAGTTGTCTGCAGGAAAAGCATTGATTCTTGGTAAGTTCAGATTTGTAATTTCAGATACCTTTGTCATCATATTGAATGGAAAAGTTGCAGGGAAAAAAGACCACTTCTTTCATTCACAACTAAAGCTGTCACTGGAGTATTTGAAAAGAAATGATAAGATGGAAATTTATTTTTGAAATGCCCTCCACTGTTGTTGATTTTTATTTCTAAATTAATTTTCATTTTTCCTTTCTTTATGATATCAGTTTATCAGCTTACTATATTAGCAGGTCTTGATAAGACTACATAGTAAGTAGCTTGAAAGTTCATTTCAATATGAAACTAAATAAAAGCAATTCAGCTTTGCTTTTTATTGGTGTCTCAACAAAATATATTTATTTTTTATTAACAGTCTAAGTTCTTGCCATATTTTATTTCTTCCCTCTAATGCCACCATTAGTTCTATCTGGTTTTTGATGAAGCAGAAATCGAAATATGCAGATACCTTAGAAAGTCTTTGCTTTCTATTAATGAGATCTAACTGACCCAAAGCCCAAAGTGCACTCATTAGAAACTACTATCACTATGTTCCAAACATCCTAATGAAAATTAAAAAATATCTTGAAGTCTCACTGTTTTGTTTAGGAATTATGAGGGAAAAGTGATTATATTGTCAGCATGCTTTGTTCTTTTTTTTCCCTGAATACAGGGGAAGATTTTATTTTAACCTCCCTCTTGACATATTGTGGTCACATGATTAGATTCTATCTAGTGGATGTCTAGTGGGATGTAGTCTTCAATAAAATGTTGGTGGTGACTTTTTCATAATTACTAGTATTAATTGTTCTAGTCTAGAGCCTAACAAGAAGCCAGAGTAACCCCTGCACCATGAGGGCTGCCATTTTCAACATTGGATTCCACAGCTCCTCAGAGCACCACCCAGCAGAAGATCTGATCACAGCTCTGCTCATCAGAGTCCCACCTTTCAGCGGTCTATTTTAAGCCCAGATATGCCTGATCCAGAGACTCAGAGACACTGTGTAGAGCTGTTACCGGCTCTCCCTGTGCCCAGCTGATTATGAGGTGCCCAGGAGGGAAGGCAGGTTCTAACCCTGGCTGCCATCCCAGCAGAGCCTCTCAAGAAGCCAGAGGAACCCCCCACACCATGAGGGGCCGCCATTTTCAACATCTGGACTCCACAACTCATCAAAGCTCCACCCAGCAGAAAAGCTGATCTTTCGTAGTCTTGGTTCATCAATACATGCACAAGATGAGAGGCTACTACAAGAGTATTCCACCCGCACAGCAGAGCCTGGCAAGCTACCCATGTAGTATTCGATATGCCAAAAATCAGTAACAATTATAGACCTCATACCCATGACCTGACATGGTTTGAGGCTCTTTATGTTCCTGAAGGAAGCAGTTGCCCTTGGGCTACACTAGCATGTGACAGGACATATGGAGATATTACTGGTGCCTGCTCAAGAAAATCAGTGAACGACCGGAAGACAAGTGATACAAGTTAAACTACTGTAATCAGAGCATGGTCATAATATGGGAGAAACAATATAATGTCCTATAGCTAGGGTTATGTAGAGTTCTGGATTCAAAAGCAAATCACAAATAGCAGTGCATATTAGTTTATTATTTACACTAATTCTAAGAACCACATAGATTAACTCAATGTTTAAGTCTTTTTAGTGTCTGTGGCACATCATTTTCTCTCTAGTTTAGTACCAATGACAAAGTCGTAGCATATTTATTTTGCAGGAATACTATACAAAAAAATAACAGAGCAAGTTTAAACAAGTAAAAGAATAGATTTCAACTAAAAGGTCTTATTAAAGAGAATGACTTCCCTGGTACTTTTATTAAAAGATACTTGGGCCCTGAAGGATTGTACAGTGGTTCAGGCATTTGCCCTTCATGCAGCCAACCCAGTTTTGATCCCCAGCATCCATATGGTCCCCTGAGCACCATCAGGTATAATTCCTGAGTGCAGAGCCAGGAATAACCCCTGAGAATTACTGGCTGTGACCCAAAAATATATATATTATTATTTATTAATAATAAATAAATGAATAAATAAAATTATAAAAATTAAAAATACTTAGAAGTTAATTAATTTAAGAAAAAATGAAGAAATAACTTCTAATAAAAATTAGTTATACTAATTGTATCAATAAATGTAGAGTCTTTGAACAGAAATAGTTTGTAGTGCTTTCATTTCCCATTTCCATGACTGGTTTTCATGCATTCCTGAATTTTTACTTAAAAAAATTTAGTAGTTTGTATGTAACTTATATGCTTAAGAACTTGACAATTGATTTGAATTGATTATTAGTATCATACATTGGTAACTTTGTACTGATGATATTGTTTGATGTGTGTACCTTATGATGAAGAGAAAATCTTCTCATAATGCTATATTGGTTCAATAAGAAATTCCATTAAGCTGGTAAACAGAACATTTTTCTATATTTATGCTTCTGTAAGCTGTAATTATAATTTTTAAGGTTCTTCCTTTAAAAGACAAGGTTTAGATGAGAGAAAAATGTCTAGTGATTCAATATTGGAAATGCAACTTTTGCCATTTCATTTCAGTATTTCATGTCTAACCCATATGAAGGACATACTTTAAAGCCATTAGTAACTTTCCTTCACTTTAAAATAATAAATTAGTCTAAGCATTGGCAAATAGAGTCTCTAAAAGAATGGAAAGTTTTTCACATAAATACCAGGCCAAGGAAGCTTATTCATTTTGTCTTATGTGTCCTTTAGGCTTTTGTATTTATAAGGGTTTCCTGCTAGAAGGGACCTAGCTTAATAAACAAATCCTGAATTTTCTTCTGGGTTCCGCAGTAGCTTTGAGTGACCTTGAAAACATCTCTAACTTCTATTGAAGTCTCAATTTAGGTCTATTAATAATAAGTACTTTATAGCTTTTTGTGTTCAGTGGGTCTGGACCACACAGGAACTTAAACTTGTATGTGCCATGCCATGGTGCCAAGATTGAGCAAGCCTGTAGGTAACTGGAAGAACAATAGTTGGGAATAGCTAAATCCACCAGTGGCACAAAATTCAAGTATTACCTACAAGTGTCTGAGGAATTTTGCACTTCTTTTGTATTGATTGTAGTAGTAAGTCAAGCAGAAGTCAGGGACATACAAATAGGACCATCCAAGATCTCAGCTATCAATCTATTGTCCCCATTTGAGTCTTTGTCATGACTGAGCAATCCAGAGTCCTGTTTGCCTATCGCCAATTGGGACAATGAGTTCAAAAATAATAAGCAGGAATATATGCTCAAGAGAAGCTGTATTTTCAAGATCAGGCTGGCCTTTGTTAGTGACCAAGAGGCTCATAATCACAAATGTCTGACTGCTACCAATGTGTCACACAAGCTTAGGCAGTTTCTGAGAAGCCAGTGCTATAGCAGGTCTGAGTGGAGGCAGAGCCTTCAGAGCCTTCAGCCCACAAAACTTATTTCAGAGAGTGGCAGGAGACCTAGTAAGCTGGTCATGTGGCATTCAGAAAGTGGACCTAGCAACAACAAAGGACACCAGTGTACCAAACTGGAGCTTGTCTGACCACCAGCCTTACCTTACTAGACCCATGTGGTTGCATGCTGAGTTTGATGTCCAGTGTTTCTAGGTAGGAAGTATTTGACAATTGCTAGACAGTCACATTCTCAAAAAAGACAGGTGGGCACTTACAAGCATTCCAGGGATTTCAAAGAGGAAAGATTGACTGGATAAAAGCTATCAACTGGGGTCCATCAGGTAATGGGTCCTTCCATGCTAATTCTCTATGCTTTGGGAAATACATGTGTTTTTTTGTCTATAGGATGATAGTAGTGAAATATGGCTGATAAGTTCTGAGTCTATCTATAAAAAAGTCAAGAGGTTTGATAATTGTCTCTCTTCACAGCTAGCAACTCGATGCACTCAATAGCCTAGGGATTAAATTGACCACATATGGAAGATTTATCTCTAGGCTCATTCTACAAGCTCAGTTTGTTGGGGCTATTTGGGGTCCCCAACAGATACTAGGGTTCAACAGATAGGTTCCCTGGCAGCATTTAAGGCTGATGGACCCTAAGAAACTACCAGTTCTAGAAAATCTTAAAGCTTTAATTTTCTCCACAACTCCTCACTCTAACTAAATACACAACACACACACACACACACACACACACACACACACACACACACATACCACCACCACCACCACCACCACCACCACCACCACCATCACCACCAATTATCAAATATGCTAGAAATATATATTTTACAAAGACTTAGTCAGAGAGTTATAAGAAGTGAAAGGGTCCTCTATGCTGAAAGCAATGAGGGGAGAATAGGCTTCCCCTATGTGGCAAAATCATCAAGGGGCCACACCTCTGCTCTCAGAGGCTATATGGAAGAAACTTAGTGCATTATTTTCTCTATACTTGGCTGGGAAACAATTATTTCAATAACATTTCTGGTTATTGTTGTGAAAACACAGTAAGAGAGACAGACATCTATCTACTCCCTGGATTAAATTTATAGGGTGAGCTTTCCTGTGAAATAGTGCCTAGCGTGTATTCCTCTTGCCAGATTGATCATTCCCAATCCTCCTCAGGGTCCTATGATCCACTGCATATCTTGGGTCAGAACAGAGCTTGCTACTTGGTGTCACAATATTGTGTAAGGTACTTAGTTGTCTCATGTTGAGGCTGGGTAATCTCTTTTCCTGGCTGCATCCAGTCTCATGATGGGACCTTCCTTTTGGGGTATGTGAAATTATATTCAATCTAAAGGCAACGAGGATTTTATTTAGGAACAGTGATGGATGCCCAGGAGTAACTAATTCAGAGTTAAATAACTCATAAATGCACCACCTTAACTGTCTTCCTGTACCAATGCAAAAAAATTCTAAGCATATGTAAAGGGCTTCCAGGAAAGAGGAACAGCCCTTCATTTACAATACAAAGCCCAGGTCCAGCAAGTAGGGTTTAAAATAAAGAGTTTACCAACACAGCTGATACTCAGTAGTTAGTGCATATTATCTAAAATCTACTGAAATGTATAGGATGTTGAGTTGGAGAGCAAATAGATCATTTGGCACATACCTCCACCCATGTTCCCTCCGTAGTCTAAGATAAAATTATGCACCATAGAAATCTCCCTCACTCAGATTATTGCCCAGAGATGGGATTTCCATTGTGGTGATCAGGAGTCTCCAATTCTTTAGGATGCTATCCTTTCAAAAGTTGCTACAGAGACTTTTATATTTTTATGCATGAGGGTGCTGTAAAATTAATGGACTTTATCTGAGGGACATACTACATGAATCTTCAATATCTCTGCAAACATTTCAATGCTAAATTTTGCTCTGAATTCTGTAGAGCTCAATTTAGCAAATTTGGAATGAATACCTAAGAACAGTGCATATTATTTTTGTTACCTGGCTACTGAAATCTCTGATTGATGTATGGCTAACAAATATTTGGATAAACCCATTATATGTAAGGAACCTTCCTAATGACTCAGGAAGTCAGACAAACTAAGAAGAATGTCTTCCGTCAGTTCTGTTAATACAGGGATAACTTTGCAACAAAAGGAAAATTGCCAGGCAACTATTCATGAAAGCTGAATTTTTATTTTATTCGTTCCTATTTTTATTTTGTGGAAAAATCTCCTAGGCGGCCAAATATTTGTGCTGAAATTATTTTCTTAATCTGCTTCCTGATAGACAAAAAAACTCAAGGAAAAAATTCTATTAGTTTTATCCACAGGAGCCATAGATATCTGATCCCATGGCAGCATTAAAAAACATGCAAAAACAAAAGTGACAGAAAAGATAATTAAACCATGGAATTAAGAAAAGATGCAAAGACAAAAAGAAAGGTGACATGAGGAAAAAGATAAATTGTGACTTATGTAGTTTGTCATTTATTTTACATAGGACACAGATAAATATTCAGATTATTTTTACCTTCATGGAAATTTCAGGGATAATCTATGCAATAAAAATACAATATGTATTTGTATATAAAATATTTACCTTCTGCATTATGCTCTTCAAAATTGAATATCTATTTTGGATTGAATATCTATTTTGGGATCATAGGGAAAAAATGTAGCCATATGTCAGGAAAACACAGACACATACCAAAAACAACAGAAAAATACTTTTTTGTGTGTGATGTTTAGAACTGATAAATAAATATTCTAATTGAGAGATTTGAGAATAGGGTCCTTATCTGATATTTTTATTTCTTTTTCTTACCTGATATTTTTATGGCAATGCTCAAGGTTTACTCCTAACTCTGCACTTAGGAATTACTCATGATGGTGCTCAGGGGACCCTATGGAATTATGGAATCAAAACAGTGTTAGCCTCAGGCAAGGCAAGCATCCTTACATGCATACTATCTCTCCAGTCCCATATCTGATTTTTAAAACTACACTATTTCAGGAATAATAATTTTTTGCTTGCATCATTCTACACTGCTGAGAATAATAATATGTCAGAAACTATTTTACAGTCAAGTTTTGAGACTTTTTTTACAAAGTATTATTTGAAATAAAATATATACCACTGAGATTTAGAAAGTGACTTACAGATACCCCTGATATTTGTGAAATGACTTATGTAGGCTTGAGGAAGGAAAGCACATAGAAGTTGCTAATGATATCTTTTTGTTTTTGCTGTTGTCATTCTTCAACAAGACAATTAGCATTCTTCATATTATTATTTTTGTTGCACTGAATTTTATAGATGCCATGTTTTTGTTGATTTAACATTTCACTATAATGTTATATAAATTTTAAGTATACAGCATTATATGCCAACATATGACATTCAATATTAAGCTCACCAGTAAGTTCCCAATTCACCGCTCAAATGTCTATTTTCCAATTGAGTGATCCACTACTCTTATCCTATCTCTTCTCTTTATTACTAATTTGGTCTTGTAGCTCAAAATAATTTTTGTTTAATATAGTTTATTCATTTTTTATGTATCACAAATTAGTGAAATATTGATTTTTCCAATCCCAAGTTTTGTGGAAGTCCTGCACTTAGTAATTCTTTCTATCATTTTCCTAATAGCTTTTATTCACTTCATGTCTCTGCATAACATTTTTATAATCCTGACAATATTTCAAACTTGTTCATTATTAGGCTATCTAGCATCATTGATCTTTTGATATCACCATTTTAAACATTTGTTAGGTACTGCAACTATGATGGTGTAAAATGGCAAGTTTAATTCATAAACTATGTGTGTTTTTTCAGATTTTTTATTATTATACCACAGAGAAACATACAGTAGGGGCAGTCTCTTTCCCTGAGAGAAAATAACATTGGTAATAATCCTACAATGGCCCCCAAGTGTTTAAGTTCGAGGAAGAATATTAAAATCAACTACTTATTCAAGCTTAGTGAGAACAAAATGTCAGAAGTCAACATAGGCAAGAAGCTAGATCTCTTGTGCTAGTTTTCCAACTTGCGAAAATAATAAAATGTCCTTAAAATGAAACAAAAAGTGTTTTTTTCGGAGAACACACAAATGAAGAGTAAGAAAAATATTATTGCTGATATGAAGAAAGTTTAAATAATCTGAATGGATCAAAGTGGAAATACTCCCTTATATCAAAGCCTAGTCCAGAGTAAGGCACTTAATCTTCAATTCTATGATGACTGAGAGATTTGAGGAAATAACAGAGAAATGCTCTAGTAGCAGAGGCTGGTTCATGAGGATTCAAGACTGCAACCATCTCCATAACATAAATGCATAAGGTAAAGTAGCAAGTATTGATGTAGAAATGCCTTTGCCACAGGTATTTTGAAGACTCAGTTAGGATCATTTATGAACATCTGCACTAAACAATACATTTTCAATACAGGGAAAAAAGTACCAAAATACTCCTCTACTGGAAGGAGATGAAATCTGGTGCTTTCATAGAGAAAGTAGTAATTCAGAGTAATTTCTATACTTTCATAGAGAAAGTAGTAATTACATTACAGAAGTAATTCTCTGGTATCAAAATTTCATAAGGAAAATTGACTTTTTTTGTTTAAACTTCATTATTATTTAAATATATACGTATATACATATATAGTATTATTGTTAAGATACAGTGTTTACAATGGTGTTGACATTTCTGGACTTGGTGTAACAATAACCTCACTTCACTGCCACTGAAGTGCCAAGATTCTACCACCCATGCACTTGTATAACCTCTAGTTACCTACTTTCCCACTAATCTGGTGTTCTCAATTTGTACTGAAGTATAAACTTTTATTTCTTTTTTTTCACTCTTTTTTTAAATTTTTTTTATTTTTACAACTACAAAGATATACAATTAAAAAGTTCATATTTGGGTTTTGGTCAAACAGTGTTGCAGCTCCCATCCTGCCACCAGTGCCCATCTCCCACCACCAACGCCCCCGGTTCCTTCCCCCTTTCCCCAGCCCTCCTCCATGGCAGATTCTTTATTTCTTTCCCTTTCTCTCTCTTTCTCTTTTCCTTCCCTTCCAGACTATGGATTACAGAACATACATTAAAGGGTTGTCATGTGTATCTTTTTGCCTTTATTTAATGCTCAGTTCTAGGGGTGGCATTAGTACCCTCGACAATTGTTAGCACACTGTTCCATTTTCTGTCTTACCTAGCCTCTGAATCCCACACGCTTGTGATAATTTCCACCTTTGACAAGACCTCCTGATATATGTTTCACTTTTTAAGCTAATGCCCTTAAGGCTATGACTTAAGGTTGATTTTTAAAAATATTTTATTATGCCACTGTGGGAGATATAATTACAAAGATGTTCATAAGATGTTCATATTTGGGTTTCGGTCATACATTGTTCCAGCACCCATCCCTCCAGCAGTGCCCAATTCCCACCACCAATTTCCCCAATTCCCTCCCCTCTCCCCTAGCCTATGGCAGTGTCTTTATCTCTTTCTCTTTTCCTTCCCTTCCATATTGTGGATTACAATACATACATTAAGAGGTTGTCATGTGTATCTTTTTGCCTGTATTTAATGATCAATTCTTGGTTAGGATTAGTACTTTCAACAATTATGAGCACACTGTTCCATTTTCTGTCTTACCTAGCCTCTGACTCCTACACATTTGTGATATATTTCACCTTTGACAAGACCTCCTGATGCATGTTTTGCCTGACCTTGGATATCGGTATCATAATCATTTGATCACTTGAATCGCTTAAATCCCATTATTCATCCATTTGCTCAGGCGGGCGCATGTACCATTTCCATTGGACTCTATCACTTGCCAATGTAGCCCAATGGCATCTGGTTGATTCAGGAATATGAAGAGCCTCAAACTGCCCTTCCAGGGTCTTGACAAGGAAGTCTGACCATCTTGTAGGTGGGCGGCCACGTGATCTTTTGACATCCCATGGGATCCAGTCAGTAATGGCTCTAGTCCAGCGGTTGTCTCCAAATCGCATTACATGTCCAGCCCATCTGATTTTCTATGCCTTGGCAAATGAGACAGCGTCCCCTGATTCTGGAATAGCGATGGAGGTGAGAACTCCGGATTCCTTCTCTCTCACTTGAGTGAGGCGTGATATTCCAAGCATAGCTCTTTCGATTCCTCTCTGGGAGACCCGAATAGCAATCTCATCCTGCTTTCGTAGGGCCCCAGGTCTCTGAGGCGTATGTTAAAGCAGGGAGAACCGTGGAGTCAAAGAGATGTGCCCGGAGCCGGAAGTTCTTTTGTCCGTTTAGCTATTTCTTCGATGCCTTTGAAGGCATTCCATGCTGCTCTCTTCCTCCTGCGCAGCTCAGGTTTTAGGTCGTTCATCATGTTGACTTCTCGACCTAGGTAAACATAACTGCTGCATTCAGAGATGTTTGTTCCATTGAGAGTGAATGGGGCCTCTGGAGCTAGTACATTTTTCATAAACATAGTTTTCTTTTAGATTCAGCTGTAGACCTATCTTTCCACATTCTCACCGAATTCAGCTGCATTTATGCCTCTTGGCTAATGTTTGGTGTTATTAGAACCATATCATCAGCGATGCAGAGGTGGTGTAGTTGCCGACCATCTGTCTTCACTCCCATTCCTTCCCATTCTAATTGTTACATGATGTTCTTGAGGGTGGCGCTAAAGAGTTTTGGTGAAATGGTATCACCCTGTCAAACCCCTCTTTTGACATCAATGATCACTTCTTTGTAGAATGGTGAGATCCTGGTAGTGAATCTGTAATACAGCTCACGAAGGATCTTGATGTATTGGGTTTGAACACCCTGTTTGGCTAGGGCTTAGATGACTGCTTCAGTCTCCACAGATCAAAGGCTTTCTGTAAATCAATGAATGTGAGACAGAGTGGCATCTTGTACCCCCTACAAACCACAATGAGCTTGGTTACTCTGTGGATATGGTCAATTGTGCTGAATCCTTTCCGGAAGCCAGCTTGCTCACATGGTTGTCCTTCATCTTAGTGTTCTGCCAATCCTGTTCAGGATGACTCGTGTAAACAGCTCGTAGATGACGGAAAACAGGCAGATGGGGTGATAGTTGCCGATGTCGTGGATGTCTCTCTTCTTGAACAGTAGAACTGTCTTGCTTGTTTTCCATTGGGAGGGCACCTTGCATTCGGACAGGTAGCGTGTGAAGAGCCGAGCTAGTGTATTGATGAGTACCGACGGCAGATTCTTCAGGTGTTTGGGTCTGACTTTGTCCGGGGCCGGTGCTGTTCCCTTCTTTACTGACGAGATGGCATGTTGGATTTCTGAAGGGAGAACGTTGGGAATGACATATCCATCCTGTGGAATTTGGTATGTGTGCAGGTGGACGTGGCTATCAAAGATATTTGAGTAGAAGTCATGGATAATCTTCTCCATTGCTTTTCTGGAAGATGTGATAGATCTATCAGGGCATCAGAGGGCA